>CM068373.1:388188681-388768681 GCA_034769895.1 Magicicada septendecula
AGAAGGTGTTTCCATCTCTCACTTAAATTTTTCAAGGAGTTTTTCCTTCGTGACCTGCGCCAAATGATACGCTCAAAATTTTCGATATTGCAGACGTTCAAAGATAATGTAGTACACACTTCCATGCGAAAAACCCAATTCAGTCGCAGTTTTGTACACTTTGATTCGCAACATTGCCTATCTGTAAGCAACACTGTTTCAACATTGTTTGCCTATTGGTGAACTCGTTTAACGTTGTCAAAGTTAATGGCGTCCTGCCAGTAATTATCCTCGATTTCAGCTGCGCTATTTTCGAACAGTACTCCTCACCGTTTTACGATGGTCTGGCATGGTCCGGGGATTAATTTCAGTGGGGTTACATCCTATTGCCCCAGTGTCGTATCTATTCTTTGGCCTTGAGATGGGGGGGTCCGGGGTCGAGTCGGCTTCATACAAAAGAAAAAATAAGTTTAGACCAATCAATATTACTATCTGTAAAGAGGCTGAAAAAGTGTGATGACACCCTGAAATCAGTCCCATAAAATAAACCGTAATAACACAATAAAAATACGCGTTATTGTAAATATAGTTTAAAAGATAATTACTGACTGACTTGACTTTCCTATATTTCATATTTCAAACGTATACGATAATGCCGTATAATAAACCTGTTTGTATATTAAAAAAAGGGATAAACTATTCTATTAGCTGAAGAAACACAATAAAACAGCCTAAAAATTAAGAGATTACAAAATTTCGTCAAGTTTTTCGACCCCCTTGAGGGGGTTTGGTCTCTTTCTCCCCCCCCAATAAATACACCCCTGTCTTGCCCAGAGAAAACAAGTACTGCGCCGATTTCTAAGTTGGATGCTACCTCCAAATACCACTGGACTAGCTGTTCCTATCAAGTGGAACGTTACTGCAGCTGACAGAAACTGAAGTTTACCATTGTTGCCAACGACTTTTATCAAAATGTAGGCAACGCGTAGAAAGGGAACGGACAACCTGCTACTAGGCAGCTAACAAACACCGACAGAGCCATCCTTCATGTGATGTCAAATGTCACTAAGACAACTAAATGTAATAAACAAACAAAATAAACAATAACCCAATGTTTGGGAGTCATGTTCGAGCCTAATACATTTCATGTGAATCATCGTAAGTGAGCCAAATGTTTTCACGGAGACACGACTTCAGTGGCGTGCCTGGCAGGGTTAGAAAACGGGAGAATTCGTTTCCACTCGTTATCGGAGTGTACGTATTTCTTCCGAGCAGTTCTTGTTCAGTTCACTGTAACACAGTACTGAACCGGATAATCCGCCTTGTAAAAGAGATCGTCGTCTATTTTGTCTATTGGCCTCCAAAGATACAACATTTATGAACATCCGGCGTCCTCTTCCCTCGTTGAATATCCTTCCCGCCTCCATTTGTTTTCATAATTGTGTAAATATCATCTATTTTAATGTAGTTTGAAAGTTGTGTCTAGTCCTTGTTTCCTGACTTGTCCGATTATTGTAGCACAGTCTATATCGTGGTTCTCTATGTAATCTTCAGTTCTTCTATTACTGCATCTTTGTCGCGTTCATCGTCCACATTTGTGACCTACAAATCATGAAGGAAACTGGTACTATTTAAAAACCATCCTCATTGTACACAGTGATACTTTGTTACCTTTCATAATTTTGCTCATCTTCCACCCCAGTATTTTGATTGATAAGTGTTGGTATTGCATCTCTGTTGTTTTTTAAAGTCATTTACAACTAAGTTTATTACGTATGCTATACGGCCGCAGTCATCCATGAAAGAATTTATGTCCGGGCTGTTGGGCTGTAGAGTATTGCTTTGTTCTGTCATTGTCTAAACGTTTCTTCTACCTCTAACCGAGGTAACAGCAAACTTTTGGCCTCCAAAGTTACAACATTTTCAACACCCCCGTCGCCCTCTCTCCTCTTTCAGTAGCATTCACGCCTCCATTTATTGCTATTACCACGGTTAGAGTTACGTTCGGCTCTTCACTCTTTTGTCGAACACGTTATAAACTTTTTCCTACTGAAGAAAGCCTCCGTTGGGTGGCTGAAATGTTTAGACAATGACAGAGCCAAGCAATCGACCACGGCCAAACACCCCGGGTACAAATTCTTTTATCATTTACAGCTGTCACTCTTTTATCACAAATCATCTCAGCCTTAAAAAAGATTATTTTTATCTTTTCCATATTTATTCTCTGACCGACTTAATCAGAGCCCTTGAGTCAATTACATATAGGCCTATATATACCTTGGTTACATTTTGAAAACAAATTAGATCATCTCCAAATATATGACTTGCATTTATGATATATCGCGATACGTTTAATTCGACTGTTTTCTTATTCTAATCGCCTGAATATCCCCCCCCCCCCCGAGGGATGCTGTAAAAGGATGAAATGACAATGTTTATACAGTAATAAATATTAGTATTTATCATAGTAAACGAAATATTAGTAAATGTACAATTAAATTATCACTCGTAAACTTTCATGGTTTTCGTTAATGAGGAGTCAGTGGGTTTCGTGGCCACTGAAGATGCCTCATTGTAGAGATATTTGATAAAGGTGCGTATAAGGTACAGGAAAAGCAACACAGTACTCTGAATAAATCGGTGGCAGTTGTATTACAGACAGTGAAAAAAGTCTCAGATCGTAGAGCCTACACGTGATAAAAGGTGGAGCCTACACAGAAGTAAGTAGGTGGAGAAAAACAGGAAATAGAATGTAACTTGTGAAGACTTACTTTTTGCAACACAATGCAGTGAATGAAGTGGTTGGACCATGGTCAAGAATGTGAAGAACCTGGACAAGGGAACTCCACGCGAAGAGTACGATTTTGAGAAATACTTACTTACATGGGCATTCTGAGAGTGTACAACATAAGAGTTCTGAGAAACGTTTATACGAGTATCATGCGATGTGACAGTTTTATTTTTTCATTCTTCTACGGTAAGGGCGTTGAACAGTAAGGGCGTGAATTTTCGCAGGTAAAGACTTTGGGAGACCTGTATAACTTACTGTTTGATAAAAGCACCAGAAGTCATTAAATCTAAAATCTTACAAGTAGACGTAGTTTTTAAGAAAACAAAAACATATTGATAAATCTCAAGACATATTGTACTCAAAGGAAGACGACGCTCACAAAAAATATTATGTGAAGCGTGGTTTTCAATCATTGACCACTAGGAAGAGAGGCAAGAAGCGCTTAGAAAGGCTTTCGTTGAGAGACAGCGTTGGACGAGAATATAAAGGATTCCATGGAGGTAGAGTATCGGGCGATGGATGTTGCAAATTAGTGATTACCAAAATAATAGTTATTTCACACCCGCTCAATCATCCACGGTCTATATATTATTCAGTTTTGAATTGTGTGTTACTCTCTGATACAGTCTGAAGATATTTAAATCAAATAGTGGTCTATAAAGTTTGTTACATAAAAAGCTTTGTTGAAGGAATTTTTCATATAGCTGGAAACACGATTTATTTATAAAAAATGCAGACCAACAATTAAAAATCTAGTTGATTTTTAACTAGATAAGTAGTCATACAACAGATAAATGAGTAAGATGAAAAAAATGATAATATCACTCGTATGAACAAACACAACTCATACAAATGAGTTTTAGATGAACAGAGCGCGCCAACGGCAGAAAGGAGAAGAATGAGAACATTATCGTTGCAGTACTGTGGTACATCCTTCTGCATGTTAATGCGCTATCAATGGGAAACCCAAAGGGAACCAAGGGCGAACCTAGGATTTCATTTTGGGAAGGGATTTTGTCAACCACCTATTGTTTTCTTAGAGTATTTTTTTTTTCATATTATAATGAAAATCGAAGGCTACCAATAAATTAAATAAGTGGGTAAATAATGGCTGTAATTCACTAATTTAAAAAAAAATCAATTAATAACGTACAATTTGACTTGGAAGCCTAATAAATACCTTTCTGTGGAATCTAAATACTTTAAAGAGAACGTTAAAATGAAGAAAGTAAATTTTGTATGCGATGTGTATGTTTGTGTTGTAGCACATGCAACAACATGAAAAATTTTAAATGAACGCATGTTCAATTTTACAATATTTTGTTTATTAGAGCTAGGTACAGTCTGTTACAACAATCCATGTCCATTATGAAAAATAATGCTAAGAAATTAAAACTCATTCACATTATGTGCTTTGTGATTCAAGTTATCAACATGTAACATTAAGTTAAAATATAAAAATATATGTCTCTATTTATCGTAACCAGCGGAAAAACATGTCCTCCTACTCTCTTTCAAGCCGACGTCTTTTAATTTTTCACCATTTGTTTCAACATCTGTTATATTTATTATTGAGTATACGGCCTATTATTTTAGATTATTTAAACTTGTCATTGACCGAAATAGTAATTTTTTAAAATTGACAAAACTTGTCATTTATAAAATTTATAAAATTACATTACATTTAAAAAAAAGTTTTAAATTTTGTGCTCCTAAATTTTAAAAATATTTTTCGGATTTCGAGGGCGATATATCTCCCTAGGATATGTCCCCCCTAGGTTCGCTCCTGAAGGGAACACTCCGTACATTATAAGCCGTGCACGGAAAGCGTTGTCATCCGGCATGGTTTGATACGTTAATGTGTTCTTGGAACACTCCTACACTTCGTATACGACAATCAGATTTCCTCGTTAGTGTCGTTGGCAGGTGTATGTCTAGCCCACCTTGGCACCACGCTGCCAAAATTACTAGGCTAACGATTCATTAGTTTTCATTCGGAACACACACGGCTGACGGGTGTTATTTTAGCGACTTTATCAGTCGCTACTATACTTTTATACTAGTAATTATTAGCTTATAAATTAATTCAGTTGCTCGTTTATAAATTAACTCAATTACTAGCTTACAAAGTATAGTGTATCAAGTAGAGGGAAAATGAGAGTTCTGATCCACAAAGGAATGCCGCCTTTCTTAAAAAACATAAAAAACGCTAAAAAACAAGATCAAAGAGATGCCGCCGTTCCCGCGGTCCAAGATTTTTTCCCACGCTCTCCCCACCACCGCTGGACCACAGCATCCCAAAGGACCGCGAATTTCCGCGAATATAATTTTTTATATGCCGCCTTTCGCGAGCCTAGATCACTTTCACTTTCTACTGGACCACAGCATCCGCGACTTTTTCGCGTATCTGGACCACAGCATCCGCGAATATAATTTTTTATTTTTTTATATGCCGCCTTTCGCGAGCTTAGATCAGTTTCACTTTCTATCACTTGATGCATTATAGTGTATATATTAAATATATGATCAGGGTTACCAACCTTGCATGAGTTCAAATTTGTTGTGTGTTATAATGTATATTAAATCTATATGATCAGGTTTACCAACCTATGGTGGGGGGTTCCGACTTGATGCATTATAGTGTATATATTAAATATATGATCAGGGTTACCAACCTTGCATGAGTTCAAATTTGTTGTGTGTTATAATGTATATTACATCTATATGATCAGGTGTACCAACCTCTGTATTATTATTATAGTGTATAGATATTTTATATGAGCAGGGTTGTCAACATTTTCTGTGGCGGGGGGAGAGAAATTCAAATATGTGTTATATAGTGTATATATTAAAATATATGATCAGGGTTACCAATCTTACATTATTGTGTGTGTGTGTGTGTGTGTATAGAGCAGATCTGCCAACATTTTTTTTTCTCTTCTGTAGTGGGAAATTCAAAATATATGATCATAATTGTTACTTCTCTCTCTCTCTCTCTCTCTCTCTCTCTCTCTCTCTCTCTCTCTCTCTCTCTCTCTCTCATTTGAATGTAAGTAAAACTATCTATCTCTCTCTCTCACTCTCTCTTGTTGTCAAACGTTATGTTCAAGTCGTTTTCTCCTCTCCCTCTCTCTTTCTCTCTCTCTCTCTCTCTCTCACTGTGTACATTGAGTAAATAATTTTATCTCTCTCTCTCTCTCTCTCTCTCTCACACTTGTTGTGTATGTCTCTCTCTCTCTCTCTGTGGTCAGTACCGTGCGCATGTATATGAAATTAGAAAGTTTATATTTATTCGACAAATATTAACGCCCTCTCGCTCTCTCTCTCTCGCTCACAGACGTCGGAAGCAATTCCTAGTTTATAATGTAATTACCTGTGCGTGTATGTCTCTCTCTCGCTGCAAACGTTGACAAGAATTCCCTTATTCAAAGCGATTACGTTGTCACAGTACACAAACTTAAATATGCCTTACAGACCATTGTAATTTTAAAAATTCATTTTTGCATTAATTAAATATATATATATATCGTAAACAATGAAATAATAATATTTCTTAATTGTAAGATTTTTAATAAAACAATTATTAGTTTAAATAATAATTTTCATGATTGTAAGCAAAAGTTTTGTGTGCACACACATTGTGTATGTCTCTCTTTCGTTGCAAACGTTGACAAGAATTCCCTTATTCAAAGCGATTTGTATGTGCACACGAACTTAAATATGGTTTACAGACCATTGTAATTTTAAAAATTCATTTTTGTAGACGTCGGAAGAAATTCCTAGTTTATAATGTAATTACGTATGTGTGTGCTGTTACAGACGACAAATCCATACGTTAACAGCTTCACAGTAAATGTTAGCCTATTGTGTGTGTGTGTGCTATGTAAATTGTTTGTACATCAATGAATAATATAATCGTGATAGTTTTAATGTAATGCGTATCGTGTATTGCTGCTGCTGCTGCTGCAAACGTCGGTAGAAAATTCCCCATCTCTCTCTCTCTCTCGCTCGCAGACGTCGGAAGAAATTCCTAGTAGTTTGCAAGGATGAGACGTAGGGTAATCCGATGTGTCAAAAACGTGTAGGTCCTTCTTCATATCTGCATACGCGCTGACAGTAATTGTGTGAACTTCAAAGGGTTCAAATGTTTCAAAATAAAAAATATATAAAACAAAAATACAGAATATATGAAATGTATATTTACAAATAAAAAAAAAATATTACATATTATCAAACAATGGCACATAATATTCATCCACCCAATCCTCTATAAATCTACCATAATTAACCCCCCCCCCCAGCATGATCGTTAATAAACCTCGTGTAAATATTTGCTAAGTCTTTATTTTTTTTAAATTTCTGTTTCAGTATGAGACTGGCAATCGGTGCGATGTTGTTGTAATAGCTCCCTGTTGCGTACCACCTCAGTCGCTCGCCTTTCTAACCAATCTGAGGCGTAACTTTCAAAACAGTCAACGGGAGACATACTTGTCTGAAACAAAGACATTCTCAGTGTTTTATCACACACGTACAAACACATTGCGGTCTCTCTCTCTCTCTCTCTCTCTCTCTCTCTCACACACACACACACACACACACACACACACACACACACACACACACACACACGTACAAACACTTTAGCGAGCACGAAGTTCCCATATTTTGTGTCTACATTTGTTAAGACCACGATGGGATATTTTTTTATTCACCATCAATTCTGACCACTTGATATTGCGTAAACGTGTTTGCTCTACCCAAATATCTTCACTCAATAAAGGCCACGCCTCGGTCATTACGAATAATGTTTATACAAAAGTTATATTTTAATATATGAAACAGGAATAATCATGCATATTAGAGTTTACCTTAGTTTTTCATAAAGTATTATTTTAATAATTGATGGCTTACATTTTATGTACGTACAGTATCTATTTATCGACATATAAATTGTAGTAGCAATAATAATAATAAGTGATATTTACAATGAAACTATTTTCAAATAAAAATGATGTTGGTTCGACAACGTTTTTGTTTTTAAGACTATAACAAGAATGAGACCTGGATCAACTCTCTCTCCCCCCCCCCTCTCTCTCTCTCTCTCTCTCTCACACACACACACACACACACATTTAGTATGAATAGACGCGTCTTTGTTAGTAAAATGTAACGCTGTAATCATTAATAGCGTTGTGATGGGGTCGACTGCATGTGATGTTTGTAAAAATTGTTTACGCATTTTAGGTATGGTTTATCTATTTAATACGCGTAATTTTAACTAATCTGTCTTGGAGGATAACCTTTTTTTCCTTCTTTTCTACAGATAACAGTTGCTTTGATCAGAAACATTACCAGAGAACAACGTCCTCCTAAAGATAAATTTACCAGAGCTCAAAACAGTACAAAGTCATACTTTTGGTGAAGAAAATCACGTCAACAACAACAAAAGTTGTTTGTGTTTCAACAGCTACAAACAGTAATTAATTTTCTTACACTAGTAAACATTTTGTTGTAATTGTTTCAATTAAAGGAAACATATATATTCGTTGAGAAAATCTGTTGTGGGTGGACGAAACATGTGTCTGAATTAATAAATTTTCTCTCTGCATAGCAGTTGTAAAAGTAGTCATATACATTATGTGCTATATATATATATACAAAAGGCTTCCAACGTGTTTGTCATTTCAACCAATTTGTACCGCGCTCTAATTGTGTAAAAATAACTGTACCGCTCCATACAACTGAGAATAAATCCGTACACACACACACACACACACACAACGATGTTTCTGCTTATTTGAACAAGTCCTGTATTAAATGCAATTGTTAATGTTTTAAAGTGAACAATTTTACTTTTAAATAAAATCTGCACATACATTAAAATTATGTTCAATAGTAAAACCTAAGACAAAGCATTAAATAAAACATACAATCAGTATTAATGATATAAATATTACTGTTTTATTAATTTAAAATACTATATAATTGCTTACGATTGACAAATAAGAGAAAAGACATACTTTACGGAATTTCTTGAAATTTTTGCAGTTAGTCTTCTGCTCATGTGTACTGGCAGCCTGTTTGGGTACAGTTAACCATTTAAATTCAATGTTCTTGTTGTTAACCTTCTGCTCGTGTCCCTCTCGTTTACTGGCAGTATGTTTGGCTACAGTTAACCATTTAAGTTCAATGTTCTGAGAAGTATTCATCTTCTTGTTCCTATAATAACAGTACCTGCTTCAGTACTATATATATTATGTGCTATATATACATAAGGCTTTCAAATCTAATTGTGTAAGAATAACTGTACCGTCACATACAACTGAGAATAAATCCGTACAAACATACACACACGCACACACTTAGCGATGTTTTTACTTATTTGAACAAGTCATGTATTAATTCAATAAATAATGCACTTGATAATGTTTTAATGTGAATAATTTTCCGTTTAAATAAAATCTGTACATACAATAAAATTATGTTCACTTTAAGAAGTAAAAACTGCACAGTATGTTTCTTTGATTGCGGGCGAAACATCAGACATTCCCGTTTGTATTTCAGTTAGTTATAGTTTTCCACTATGTTTAGCTAATAGTCAACCAGTTGAAAGTTTTTGGAAATTTGATAACCCTGAAGGCACGACGAGGAATCTATTGGTCTAAGCGTACATTTATTATGTAAATCATCTCTTTTTCAGTCATCTACGTATGTGCATTTGAATTATTTGCGCATGCACATAACAGCTTTTTTAGTACAGTTGCACACACATCGACGCTCGCACTATATATATATAACCGGTGAACTTCACAACAGCGTCTTACTTACAACTCGAATCTATATAACGTTCTGTTTCTGTTTCAGATAATAATAATAGATTGAATATAAAAAGACTGTGTATAAATACAAAGAAATATCAAACACAACAGATCAATTATTTGAGTGAACATGATTGTGTATGTGAGCTACTGAGATCTAATTGTGTGTAAGAATAACTGTACCGCCACATACAACTGAGAATAAATCCGTACAAACATACACACACGCACACACTTAGCGATGTTTTTACTTATTTGAACAAGCCATGTATTAAATTCAATAAATAATGCACTGATAATGTTTTAATGTGAATAATTTTACGTTTAAATATTTCAAACAACTATGTTGATTAGAAGTGCTGTAATTTCAATAAAATTCAATAAATAATGCACTTGATAATGTTTTAATGTGAATAATTTTACGTTTAAATATTTCCAACAACTATGTTGATTAGAAGTGCTGTAATTTCAATAACAATGTTCGCTTATTAACGTATTCAAATCTTTTTACTCACCTCTTAAATGTTGATGTACGCAATTATCGATTTCACAATGAGGTATGAAGGCTAATTGCATTCTTCACGTATATATATTGTTGTATCTTACAACGGTAGGGTAGGGGTAGCTTAGCGTGTTCGTTTTGAAAGTCGATGTAAGTCATTGTCCGCAGTGGAAACTTTCAGAAGTTAGCGATACTGAAAGTATTTTCGTACATTAGCCAAAATTAGGAAAACAATCGAATCAAACATTATGAATTCCGTTCGTGGGAAGAGTGTAATTTCATAATATTATTTGTATATATAGACATTGTACAAAATCATACACACAGTGGAATGCTTTCAGAAATTTGCGATACTGAAAGTATTTTCATACATTAGTCATTGCATGCCATTCCCATTGTCCGTCTGTAAATATTTCATTCGGTTAGTATCATTTGTATGTCAAGAAACATAATAGAAAAAAAAAAAAAAACTGCACAGTATGTTTCTTTGATTGCGGACGAAACATTAGACATCTCGTCTGTATTTCAGTTAGTTATAGTTTTCCACTATGTTTTTAGCTAATGGTCAACCAGTTGAAAGATTTTGGAAATTTGATAACCCTAAAGGCACGACGCAGAATCTATTGGTCTAAGTAAGCGTACATTTATTATGTAAATCATCTCTTTTTCAGTCATCTACGTATGTGCATTTGAATTATTTGCGCATGCGCATAACAGCTTTTTTAGTACAGTTGCACACACATCGACGCTTGCACTATATATATATAACCTGGGAACTTCGCAGGTGAAGATATTAATTTCTATTTTTCATCTGTAACGACATGCGTGTATAATTTTAATTTATTTCACTATACACCTCTGAACCTATGTGTAATTATTTTGTAAACTGCGTTACCTATGGAGGAACTGTTGCAGCAGACGTTAACACTAGAACGATTATATTATTATTATTCAGTGATATATACATACAATTTACTTATTAAACACTTCAAGGATTGGATTTCTACTTGTCATTTGTAACGATATACATACAATTACATTAAACCTGTACAATGGACGCAGAGAGAGAGAGAGAGAGAGAGAGAGAGAGAGAGAGAGAGAGAGAGAGAGAGAGAGAGAGAGAGAGAGAGAGAGAGAGAGAGAGGAGAGAAGAGAGGACACCACATGTAAGTAGCTCGATACTCAAGTGACAACAACACACACACACACACACACACACAGAGTTAATATTTGTCAAATATATAACAACGAGTGAGAGGGAGAGAGAGAGAGAGAGAGAGAGAGAGAGAGAGAGAGAGAGAGAGAGAGAGAGAGAGAGAGAGAGAGAGAGAGAGAGGAGGGGGTCATCGACCGTGATGGAAAAGCTTTCCCTCACTGCTTAAAGCTTTAAGAAGTTAGCGATACTGAAAGTATTTTCGTTGTGCTATTGTCTGGCGGTCTGGGGCTATGCGTGTGCGTAGGAAAGGTCTTCATATTCTTTAGCTGCCTTTGCTCACTGGACAAAATATAAATATTCGCTGGCAGATAATTTCATAAAAAAAATAAGAAACGTAAAAGATATACGCTGACTTTACCGCAACCACGTCTATTAGATAAACGGCTCGGAAAAAAAAATAATTCTTCACAAAGGCAGAACAATAACTACAGTCTCAAATAAATATATTTTAAAAAAGATAAATATACATTAGATGGAAATGTTTCCTCTGTTTTTCTCTGTGAAACACAAAAAGAACTTGGGAATCGTGTTTCTTCCCTAGATGCTGTCAACACGATTAAAAGTAAAATTTTAATAACAAAGTTTTCACTGTACTTTAACAAGGATGGTAATATTTTTTTTTCTAGTGCCTAATCGTTTAAACTAAAAAAAAACGTACAATCTTTATTACTTTTACAAGTATAGCTTGAACGTAACACATACACACAGGCGTTAGGTTGAATGCAGCCTCAGGTTCTTGTAGTCTATCGTTTATCTTATAAATGTAATGTATATGTCTCCACATCCTCTTTTGACATTGTATGATTTTAATAAAAACAGATATCGGATTTAAATAATAATTTCGTGCTTGCAATATACAATCCATGTACACAAAATTAAAATATAGTTTACTGACCATTGTAATACAAGAAGTCATTGACACGACTTTACACTGGTTTAGCATAGCTACTTACATTCAAATGTGAGAGAGAGGGAGAGAGAGAGAGAGAGAGAGAGCGAGAGAGAGAGACTGTAATGTGTCAGTGTAAAGTCGTGTCAATGACCTCTTGTATTACAATGGTTTAGCATAGTTACTTACTGAAGGCTTGCACGCTTTAAATTCAGCTATACCTAAAATATATCTTCAATTAGAAGTGTAATATAAAAAGTACAGTAAGAATATATTTTCAGAAATTGTAATTTGATCACACACACACACACACACACACACACACACACACACACACACACACACACACACACCATACACACACGCACACACACATGTATTAAATTCAATAAATAATGCGCTTTATAATGTTTTAATGCAAATAATTTTTACGTTTAAATAAAATCTGTACATACAATAAAAATTATGCTCAGTTATGAACGTATTCAAAATGTTTCATGTACACTTACTTATTTGATTGAGTCGTATATTAAATTCAATAAATAATGCACTTGATAATGTTTTAATGTGAATAATTTTTTTACGTTTAAATAAAATCTGTACATACAATAAAATTAATAAAATTGTAACGGACATAATAATTTGATCATACACACATGTATTAAATTCAATAAATAATGCGCTTGATAATTTTTACGTTTAAATAAAATTTGTACACTTACCAAAAACTTGCGAACGTTGTCCACACACACGTACCCTTAAATGACGGACGTTGTATGCACACTGAAGGCTTACACGCTTAAAATTCAGCTATACCTAAAATATATCTGTAGCCTATACATCAGACTGCATGTATCTGTCATTAGCAATCTAACGTTACGACGACAGCATAACGATAATGAAAGCCATACGTTATCGTTTGCTAACGTTTGTATTTTGTCTAAGCTATGTTAACTTCACACACACACACACACACACACACACACACACACACACACACACACACACACACACACACACACACACACATCATCATTAGCAATCTAACGTTACGACGACGACATGTTAAATATCAAAATCAGTCTACTTACGTTTCACGTTAGGTTAAAATGCAAACACACACACGTGTATGTTATTTAAATTATTATTTAAATAACATACACACGTGTAGTGTTTAGGTCATCAGTACATGACGCAACGGGAGTGATAGGTCCAATTAGGTTTGTTACACGTTGTGTGTTAGGTTAAAATGCAGTCCATTCACGTTCATGTTAGGTTAAATAACATACACACGTGTAGTGTTTAGGTCATCAGTACATGACACAACGGGAGTGATAGGTCCAATTAGGTTTGTTACACGTAGTGTGTTAGGTTAAAATGCAGTCCATTCACGTTCATGTTAGGTTAAAATGCAAACAAACACACACACACACGTGTTAGGCTGTAGCCTAACACGTGTGTATGTTATTTAAATAATAATTTATTTGATATTTAACATGTCGTCGTCGTAACGTTAGATTGCTAATGATGTGTGTGTGTGTGTGTGTGTGTGTGTGTGTGTGTGTGTGTGTGTGTGTGTGTGTGTGTGTGTGTGTGTGTGTGTGTGTGTGTGTGTGTGTGTGTGTGTGTGTGTGTGTGTGTGTGTGTGTGTGTGTGTGTGTGTGTGAATTTAACATAGCTTAGACAAAATACAAACGTTAGCAAACGATAATGTATGGCTTTCATTATCGTTATGCTGTCGTCGTAACGTTAGATTGCTAATGACAGATACATGCAGTCTGATGTATAGGCTACAGATATATTTTAGGAATAGCTGAATTTTAAGCGTGTAAGCCTTCAGTGTGCATACAACGTCCGTCATTTAAGGGTACGTGTGTGTGGACAACGTTCGCAAGTTTTTGGTAAGTGTACAGATTTTATTTAAACGTAAAAATTATCAAGCGCATTATTTATTGAATTTAATACATGTGTGTATGATCAAATTATTATGTCTGTTACAATTTTATTAATTTTATTGTATGTACAGATTTTATTTAAACGTAAAAATTATCAAGCGCATTATTTATTGAATTTAATACATGTGTGTATGATCAAATTATTATGTCCGTTACAATTTTATTAATTTTATTGTATGTACAGATTTTATTTAAACGTAAAAAAATTATTCACATTAAAACATTATCAAGTGCATTATTTATTGAATTTAATACATGGCTTGTTCAAATAAGTAAAAACATCGCTAAGTGTGTGCGTGTGTGTATGTTTGTACGGATTTATTCTCAGTTGTATGTGGCGGTACAGTTATTCTTACACACAATTAGATCTCAGTAGCTCACATACACAATCATGTTCACTCAAATAATTGATCTGTTGTGTTTGATATTTCTTTGTATTTATACACAGTCTTTTTATATTCAATCTATTATTATTATCTGAAACAGAAACAGAACGTTATATAGATTCGAGTTGTAAGTAAGACGCTGTTGTGAAGTTCACCGGTTATATATATATAGTGCGAGCGTCGATGTGTGTGCAACTGTACTAAAAAAGCTGTTATGTGCATGCGCAAATAATTCAAATGCACATACGTAGATGACTGAAAAAGAGATGATTTACATAATAAATGTACGCTTAGACCAATAGATTCCTCGTCGTGCCTTCAGGGTTATCAAATTTCCAAAAACTTTCAACTGGTTGACTATTAGCTAAACATAGTGGAAAACTATAACTAACTGAAATACAAACGGGAATGTCTGATGTTTCGCCCGCAATCAAAGAAACATACTGTGCAGTTTTTACTTCTTAAAGTGAACATAATTTTATTGTATGTACAGATTTTATTTAAACGGAAAATTATTCACATTAAAACATTATCAAGTGCATTATTTATTGAATTTAATACATGACTTGTTCAAATAAGTAAAAACATCGCTAAGTGTGTGCGTGTGTGTATGTTTGTACGGATTTATTCTCAGTTGTATGTGACGGTACAGTTATTCTTACACAATTAGATTTGAAAGCCTTATGTATATATAGCACATAATATATATAGTACTGAAGCAGGTACTGTTATTATAGGAACAAGAAGATGAATACTTCTCAGAACATTGAACTTAAATGGTTAACTGTAGCCAAACATACTGCCAGTAAACGAGAGGGACACGAGCAGAAGGTTAACAACAAGAACATTGAATTTAAATGGTTAACTGTACCCAAACAGGCTGCCAGTACACATGAGCAGAAGACTAACTGCAAAAATTTCAAGAAATTCCGTAAAGTATGTCTTTTCTCTTATTTGTCAATCGTAAGCAATTATATAGTATTTTAAATTAATAAAACAGTAATATTTATATCATTAATACTGATTGTATGTTTTATTTAATGCTTTGTCTTAGGTTTTACTATTGAACATAATTTTAATGTATGTGCAGATTTTATTTAAAAGTAAAATTGTTCACTTTAAAACATTAACAATTGCATTTAATACAGGACTTGTTCAAATAAGCAGAAACATCGTTGTGTGTGTGTGTGTGTGTGTGTACGGATTTATTCTCAGTTGTATGGAGCGGTACAGTTATTTTTACACAATTAGAGCGCGGTACAAATTGGTTGAAATGACAAACACGTTGGAAGCCTTTTGTATATATATATATAGCACATAATGTATATGACTACTTTTACAACTGCTATGCAGAGAGAAAATTTATTAATTCAGACACATGTTTCGTCCACCCACAACAGATTTTCTCAACGAATATATATGTTTCCTTTAATTGAAACAATTACAACAAAATGTTTACTAGTGTAAGAAAATTAATTACTGTTTGTAGCTGTTGAAACACAAACAACTTTTGTTGTTGTTGACGTGATTTTCTTCACCAAAAGTATGACTTTGTACTGTTTTGAGCTCTGGTAAATTTATCTTTAGGAGGACGTTGTTCTCTGGTAATGTTTCTGATCAAAGCAACTGTTATCTGTAGAAAAGAAGGAAAAAAAGGTTATCCTCCAAGACAGATTAGTTAAAATTACGCGTATTAAATAGATAAACCATACCTAAAATGCGTAAACAATTTTTACAAACATCACATGCAGTCGACCCCATCACAACGCTATTAATGATTACAGCGTTACATTTTACTAACAAAGACGCGTCTATTCATACTAAATGTGTGTGTGTGTGTGTGTGTGAGAGAGAGAGAGAGAGAGAGGGGGGGGGAGAGAGAGTTGATCCAGGTCTCATTCTTGTTATAGTCTTAAAAACAAAAACGTTGTCGAACCAACATCATTTTTATTTGAAAATAGTTTCATTGTAAATATCACTTATTATTATTATTGCTACTACAATTTATATGTCGATAAATAGATACTGTACGTACATAAAATGTAAGCCATCAATTATTAAAATAATACTTTATGAAAAACTAAGGTAAACTCTAATATGCATGATTATTCCTGTTTCATATATTAAAATATAACTTTTGTATAAACATTATTCGTAATGACCGAGGCGTGGCCTTTATTGAGTGAAGATATTTGGGTAGAGCAAACACGTTTACGCAATATCAAGTGGTCAGAATTGATGGTGAATAAAAAAATATCCCATCGTGGTCTTAACAAATGTAGACACAAAATATGGGAACTTCGTGCTCGCTAAAGTGTTTGTACGTGTGTGTGTGTGTGTGTGTGTGTGTGTGTGTGTGTGTGTGTGAGAGAGAGAGAGAGAGAGAGAGAGAGAGAGAGAGAGAGAGACCGCAATGTGTTTGTACGTGTGTGATAAAACACTGAGAATGTCTTTGTTTCAGACAAGTATGTCTCCCGTTGACTGTTTTGAAAGTTACGCCTCAGATTGGTTAGAAAGGCGAGCGACTGAGGTGGTACGCAACAGGGAGCTATTACAACAACATCGCACCGATTGCCAGTCTCATACTGAAACAGAAATTTAAAAAAATAAAGACTTAGCAAATATTTACACGAGGTTTATTAACGATCATGCTGGGGGGGGGGTTAATTATGGTAGATTTATAGAGGATTGGGTGGATGAATATTATGTGCCATTGTTTGATAATATGTAATATTTTTTTTTTATTTGTAAATATACATTTCATATATTCTGTATTTTTGTTTTATATATTTTTTATTTTGAAACATTTGAACCCTTTGAAGTTCACACAATTACTGTCAGCGCGTATGCAGATATGAAGAAGGACCTACACGTTTTTGACACATCGGATTACCCTACGTCTCATCCTTGCAAACTACTAGGAATTTCTTCCGACGTCTGCGAGCGAGAGAGAGAGAGAGATGGGGAATTTCTACCGACGTTTGCAGCAGCAGCAGCAGCAATACACGATACGCATTACATTAAAACTATCACGATTATATTATTCATTGATGTACAAACAATTTACATAGCACACACACACACAATAGGCTAACATTTACTGTGAAGCTGTTAACGTATGGATTTGTCGTCTGTAACAGCACACACATACGTAATTACATTATAAACTAGGAATTTCTTCCGACGTCTACAAAAATGAATTTTTAAAATTACAATGGTCTGTAAACCATAT
Organism: Magicicada septendecula; assembly: GCA_034769895.1. Lineage (NCBI taxonomy): Eukaryota > Metazoa > Arthropoda > Insecta > Hemiptera > Cicadidae > Magicicada > Magicicada septendecula. Next base: position 388,206,450 of record CM068373.1, read on the forward strand.
TTAAGTTCGTGTGCACATACAAATCGCTTTGAATAAGGGAATTCTTGTCAACGTTTGCAACGAAAGAGAGACATACACAATGTGTGTGCACACAAAACTTTTGCTTACAATCATGAAAATTATTATTTAAACTAATAATTGTTTTATTAAAAATCTTACAATTAAGAAATATTATTATTTCATTGTTTACGATATATATATATATTTAATTAATGCAAAAATGAATTTTTAAAATTACAATGGTCTGTAAGGCATATTTAAGTTTGTGTACTGTGACAACGTAATCGCTTTGAATAAGGGAATTCTTGTCAACGTTTGCAGCGAGAGAGAGACATACACGCACAGGTAATTACATTATAAACTAGGAATTGCTTCCGACGTCTGTGAGCGAGAGAGAGAGAGCGAGAGGGCGTTAATATTTGTCGAATAAATATAAACTTTCTAATTTCATATACATGCGCACGGTACTGACCACAGAGAGAGAGAGAGAGACATACACAACAAGTGTGAGAGAGAGAGAGAGAGAGAGATAAAATTATTTACTCAATGTACACAGTGAGAGAGAGAGAGAGAGAAAGAGAGAGGGAGAGGAGAAAACGACTTGAACATAACGTTTGACAACAAGAGAGAGTGAGAGAGAGAGAGAGATAGTTTTACTTACATTCAAATGAGAGAGAGAGAGAGAGAGAGAGAGAGTAACAATTATGATCATATATTTTGAATTTCCCACTACAGAAGAGAAAAAAAAATGTTGGCAGATCTGCTCTATACACACACACACACACAATAATGTAAGATTGGTAACCCTGATCATATATTTTAATATATACACTATATAACACATATTTGAATTTCTCTCCCCCCGCCACAGAAAATGTTGACAACCCTGCTCATATAAAATATCTATACACTATAATAATAATACAGAGGTTGGTACACCTGATCATATAGATTTAATATACATTATAACACAACAAATTTGAACTCATGCAAGGTTGGTAACCCTGATCATATATTTAATATATACACTATAATGCATCAAGTCGGAACCCCCCACCATAGGTTGGTAAACCTGATCATATAGATTTAATATACATTATAACACACAACAAATTTGAACTCATGCAAGGTTGGTAACCCTGATCATATATTTAATATATACACTATAATGCATCAAGTCGGAACCCCCCCCACCATAGGTTGGTAAACCTGATCATATAGATTTAATATACATTATAACACACAACAAATTTGAACTCATGCAAGGTTGGTAACCCTGATCATATATTTAATATATACACTATAATGCATCAAGTGATAGAAAGTGAAAGTGATCTAAGCTCGCGAAAGGCGGCATATAAAAAATAAAAAATTATATTCGCGGATGCTGTGGTCCAGATACGCGAAAAAGTCGCGGATCTTGACACAGATCCGCGAAAAAGTCGCGGATGCTGTGGTCCAGTAGAAAGTGAAAGAGATCTAGGCTTGCGAAAGGCGGCATATAAAAAATTATATTCGCGGAAATTCGCGGTCCTTTGGGATGCTGTGGTCCAGCGGTGGTGGGGAGAGCGTGGGAAAAAATCTTGGACCGCGGGAACGGCGGCATCTCTCTGATCTTGTTTTTTAGCGTTTTTTATGTTTTTTTTGAAAGGCGGCATTCCTTTGTGGATCAGAACTCTCATTTTCCCTCTACTAATTGTATCAACTAAAAATAATAGGCTTACTATAAAATTCACAAACTATAAGAATTAAAAGTAATACATAAACAATAATAGAAGCCACTAAATTAAATAATTACAATCCTTTCCAGCACAAATAAACAGTAAACGTGTGCCGCTTTCACTGATCCATACTTCCTCAGCCAATTTGTCTGGGCTTCCTTCATAACACGCCTCTATTCCCTTCCGACCTGCGTCATTCGTTTCCGCATACTGACATGAACCTCTTCTGAGGTTCTCCTCGAGACTGTTCAGTTACCTTTTCTTTGGTTATCCTTTGGGACTTCTTTCACATTGCCTTGGAATATTCTTTTAGGCATTTAATCTTCTGTTATCCTTCTTAGGTAACCTACCCATCTTATTCTTGCCATTTTGATCTCACCTAATATTCCAGATCCACCATAAACCCCAAGATTTGATTATTGAAATAATGAAATAATATATGGGCCCCATAAAACTCGTGCAAACCTATTATTTTGTCCTTACTGTCCACACACTGTTCTCATTAATTGGTCCTTGTATTTTCTTTATGGTTTTTCTCTCCCATCTTTGTACCATATATTTCTGCCTTGTTGTCAGAGTCCACGTTTCAGAGCCAAAGGTAACACACGACTGATTTTAGTATTATTCTACAAATTCTTATTTTTGAGGGTCTGCTAACAGTCTTGGATTTGAATAGGTAAAGTAGGGTCTATTTTCTGCCGCTAGAGTTCCTCAATTTCTACAGGTATGGAATTTTGTTCTATGACCAAAGAACCCAGTTACTTAAAACTCAAAGTAGCAGGCCTTAATTCACAGAGTGTAAATAAACAATTATGAGCGTCGATTTGTCTGGTGTTCAATAATGTATCTCACTTATTATATTACGCCGGCCTAAGCCTAATCGCTGGAGGAAAAATCGTTTGTGTTTCACAGCGACAGCGAAGTACGCGCAACATTTGTGGAATAAATCGAGTAGATCAATAGTTTATACGGCGTAAAGACAGGTCACGAACCTCGCGTAAGAGGTGCGCGAGACGGCCATATATACACAGAGCGGTACTTACTACGGCGTAATTTATGTAGTCGGCGGAATGAGTCGATGCAGTAACATAAATTTCTCTCAATGGATGGTTTCCACTTGTATACTACGTTCGTCGAGCGAAAAGGAACACAACCGTAACCGTCTTTTTTTTCTGTGTAAGCTTTTACGAGGAAACCGTAAATTAGCGAAGCGACAAATCTTTGCGCGCGAGAAAAAATTGTGACTTACAAGCGAATGATTATTATATGCAGATGTGGTCGGCAAGGTAATTTATAGTATAATATATTGCGGCCGGTAGGTTGGCAGCGACCACCTGTCCCGTAGGCGAGGTCACGCCGCTAAACAACAGTTGGTAGCCTACCACAGACGGCGTGGCACCGACACCCAACCACAGCCCTCATGTTCACAATCTCAGGTTTATATGTTATTAACATTAATAACAGCATATATAATTATTGTACACATAATTTATTTAGCGCGTGCAAAGTAACAATTAGTTCATATGATCGTCAAACATGAGTGTCATTACCGCAATTGTCAAATACCTGAATCTGTAGCTTTGTGGCAGGAATCATATTTCTCGTTCTGTAAAAGCCCAACCTGATAGCTAACGCGACCCAATAATTCACCACCGTACCATAATTTCTCTTTAAAGTTCAGCTTTCAAAAGATAAGGTTATCTTTAGAATAGCGTAGTATAACTGACCTCTAAATAAACTTATGTTAGCGATAACAAAGCGATTTTAACTAATACAGCCATACAGGTTTTAGAGATCATTGCTTACAACACAATCACTTCTTAGATACAAAAAACATAACACTACAGCACAACATACAAAAAGGTAAAGAAATGGATTTATTAGAAATTCTAGAAATTAGAAAAGCAATCAAAAGTAACAAAAATTTAACAAACAAACAATCTGAATTCTGTGTATCCACTTTATTAAAAGTTGTTATTTAGTTTATTTAATTTTTATACGTATTTTGCCTTCCGATTATACTTAGTTTTTACAAACACTTGACCTTCCCTTACTAGTTCCTCCACCCCGTCCATCATACACACCCCACACACATGTCTGGATACACACCCTAAACACATGTTCACCACCCTTACATTCTTTTTCAGTTGTTCCTTGATCTCTTTGAGAATAACTTAATAAGCTGAAACAGCTGTCATAGGTAAATAATAAACTGTGAAACTTACCAAGTGATTGTATGTTTTTTTAAAAACCTTAGTATTAATATGTTTCACCAAGTGTCCAACGAGTCATCAATCATTTATGAGAAACAATCTAAGTAAAATTTGATAACAAGTAAAGATTGAAGAAATTTGATTTTTATTTAGAATAAACCTATATTTTTCTTTTGTTTTCATTTGACATTATTTAAATACATTTCCTCAGAATTGAAGCTTTGAAAATTATGTTTCAAATTTTTGTTGACAATATAAAAAGTGAATTTACACCAAAGCTAAAAAATTGTTTGTTGACTTTAGTTTTTAGGCTTACGCAGTGTTCTCAGAAACTACTAATGATACAGTTCTGTGACCATTTAAAAAAATTTAAAAACACTAATCCAAAAACTGTGTCCCAAGAATTTTAGTATAGCCTTATTTTTCCGTTTGTGCAGAAAATAATGCTAAATTTTTCGCTACCTTTAACTCTGGAACAAAGGATTTTCGGACTTATGTATGTATAAAAATTTTTATTTATTTTTACCAGTGTAACATAAACTGAAATTATTTTCGTTTCTTCGTAAGACAATATATTTGTTTTGTTCGTACAAAACTAGGTTTCAGGCTACAAAATGTAGATTAGGCTACATTATTTTAGTCGCACGGTTCAAAAGTAAGGCGATTCTACCAATACGCTTGGACTACCTTCAGCTTCCTCAGCTGATGAGATCAGATGCGGTTAACTTGTCACTTTAGTAGAGGCGTTAGCCATCACCAGAAATATCTGTAAACCACTCGATTGATCGATATGGGTTAGGTCCTATATAATTAGTGCTATGTTTCGCGTATTCAGATGATTTCTTCTTATTTTTCTTGCAATTCCATACGGGGATAACTGGACAGCCATATTCTGAAGCCATGAGGCCATCTCCATTTAAAATTCCATTCGCTGCATAAAACCATTTCTCTAGTAACTTTACGCCAGAACCTCCTCCTGGCCTTCCTCCGTCGCGTTTTCCATCAACGTTTCTTTCTATGCAAAAGATATTGTACTATTTTCCTTTATAGCACTATAGTTATACATCATTTTCGTCTAACTGGATCCCAGTTTTCGCTGTTTGTTTCTGAGGAGGGCTCCCCACAATTTTTTTCATGCATCCTCATAAACAATTTCTTAAGTTTGTCACTGCTTACCTTATCCCTCATTTGTTTTAATTTTTCTCCAGAATTGTGTCTTCAAAACTTATGGTCATTTCTAGTCTCCATTCCCAGTCCATGAATCAGAACCGCTTTACGCTTGAATTGACTTTAAGAGATTTGTCTTTTCTTGAGTTCATTGTTATGGTTGTTGTCTCTCCTTTTTCATAATATTTATAGGAGGGTCAGTGTTGCCCATCTTACAGTAGGTTTAATGTTTTCGGCGGGTTTTCTATCCACTGAAAGTGTTTTTCATTTATCTGATAAATACCCAGTGTTTCAACTTCACACCTCTGTTGAAATTACAGACTTCACACCTAATTGACGTGTATTACTGTCAATTACCACATCTGTTTCTTCTTCTCCTTCTTCCATCAGGCGAATTACCTGTTTCGGTCCCGAAGGAAATACACCCATCGCATCAACGTTTGCTATGTCTTCTATACTTCTTTGTCCAATACGTTTGTATTGCCAAACTTCCTTGGACAACGTGCCATCCGGGTTCCTTTTCAGATGAGCAATCCAACTGTCTTTGTTTTCGGCAATGCGATCTTGGACAGTAAAACCTGTTTATCCTGATGGTTAAGTGATTGATAGTAATTACCAGAATCGCCACGTTACTATTTACGCGATAGCTAAAAAATAATAGACTTCCTAAACTTAAATTTCTCACTTATTCGTTTTGTATTATTTCCACCTTATACGTAGGCAAAAGTTAATGGAAACGAAGAGAAATTAAGTCGTAATAGATACACCAGCACTGTGTAGTCTCGTTCGTAAAGTTGAGCGAAGTTAGCGCTTTACATAGTGCGCTTGGAAATCTGTCAACGGAACTTTCATAATATGGAGCGATTTGTCCCAGGCGACTGACTGCACAGCGTCGGTTTGATCTATCAGTGTCTAACTTGCTCAGAGTTGGTTACTCGCAACCTACGCTCATCACTTCTGCGTGGGCTTTGTCGTCAACGAGTTGACGTTATGTTCCAATATTAACTCTTCGAGTTATTTTTACAAAGTTGGTGGACTGAGATTACAGCCTGGTATGTACTTACACTGACCATCTTGTGGTTTCTATAAATCTCGTTGTTTGTTTAGTACAATAATTCTATCATTTTTTAGTCTTACTACTGTATGGTTCTGAAACTTGGGTCGTAAAGAAAAAAGATGAACATAAGGTACAAACAGCAGAAATGAAATTTCTGACATCAGTTAAAAGGTGTAATAGACGAGATCATATAAGAAGTGAAGAGATAAGAAGTGATTTAGATATTTTTGTAGTTAATGAAAGGATTGAAGAATACAGAATAAAATGGATTCAACACATCAATAGAATGGAAGAAAGTAGAATACCGAAGATGGCAAAAGATTACAACCCTAGAGGCAGAAGAAAAGTTTGTAGACCTAAGGAAAGGTGGACTGTGGAATAGGAACGGGCCGCTAAAACCTAAAACCGTTAAGAAGAAGATGATGATTTTTTAGTCTTCCCAGAGATTGTTGTTTACATTTTGCTTTACCCTCAAAATGTTTTAATTCTGTTGTTAACTGAAAATAAATTAAGCTTTTAGTTCAGCTTCCAAGCTGTTTAAGAGATCTGTTAGGGAGCCCGACTTCGCTTTCACAACAATTTAATATCTGCAAGTAGGCTTGCTAATACTCAACGAAACATTTGAGCTCACTCAGGGTCTAAAACAGGCCCTGGGCCCTGGGCGATGGGCTGGCCCCTCTCCTCTTTAACCTGTCTGTAGAATAGGCCATAAGAAAAATGAGTGTAGATCGCTCAGGAGTACTTCATTGTAAGTCAATACAAATAGCAGCATATGCTGATGATATAGACATCATAACCCGATCAAGTGCGGCTGCAAGGGAGTCATACTTAAACTTGAAAGTAAGTACAAAGAGGCAGGACTATCAAAAATGTGGACGAAACCAAAATGATAAGTCAGGCAAGGTCTACCTGACCTAGGAAACATGTGATAATAGAAGAAGACTGTATATATATGCAGCCACAGGTTTCACATACCTAGGGGCAACGATATCTAAAAATGGGAATGAAGAGGCAGAGATAAGGAGAAGGATAATTCTAGCCAACAAGGCCTACTTCGCGCTTATCACCACCTTTAAGTCAAGAGTTAATCATAGGCAGACAAAAATGCGCATATACAAAACTATCATACGACCCTGTGCTATGGCAGTAAAACCTGGATATTAACACAAAGAGCAATTGAGCGCCTGAAGATATTTGAAAAGAAGCTCCTGAGACGGATCCTGGGCCCTATATATAGAAATGGGGAATGGAGGATACGGCATAAAGATGAGACATATTGTAACTTTAACGAACCAACGGTAGAAGTGTACGTGAAACTGAGGAGGCTGCAATGGGCTGGCCATGTCATAAGAATGGACTACAAATGATCACCCAAAAGAGTCCTTATAGAGTCATTTGGTCCTTTGGTCTTATTGTATAGATGGCAAAAGACCAAAAGGCCGTCCAAGGAAAAGATAGGAAGATGCTGTCGCTGTGGATGCAAGAGAGATGTTGGGAGTTCGTGGATGGAAGTCCTTTGCTACGGATAGAGAGATGTGGAGGGTGAAGACAGAGGAGGACAAGGTTGTAGCGCCATAGGAAGAGGAGGAGGAGGTATGCCAAACCTTGTCTCGTTCATTGTACTAGCTATTTTTACACCAGCGAATTGATGTCGTATACCAGTCAAATATAAATTAGGACAAGTATGCTAAGCCTTTATAAGAACGCCTTTGCGTAGGGATTAGAATCCTCTGTAGGGATTAGAATGCAGCATACAATGCAAGTTATTCCTCAGGGAATGAGAGTGTAGTTAGTAGTTTCCTTTGTGGTGGTAGATTCAGTGCCTTGTAAATTCAGTTTATATTTCTTCTTCTTCTTCTTCTTCTTCTTCTTCTTCTTCTTCTTCTTCTTCTTCTTCTTCTTCTTCTTCTTCTTCTTCTTCTTCTTCTATTACACAACAAATATTAGCCAGTTGCACGTTACGGTACCAATTGATTCTTGGTAAATATATTGATTCCACCATATGGTAGATCTTCTTCTTCTTGCTCTACACGTTTTAACCTTCATAACAGTATTTTTGCATTCCACTTAGTTGTATAACTTAATTCTCATGATTATCCACTTTTTTTTGTATTGTCTTTAGACTTCTATGCGTTAGTATACAATTCAAGATACTCTTTGGGTCTATTTGTGTTTTGTGCCAGGCTAGCCGTAATGATTTTCTTTGTACTACATTTTTTCCTTTCGTTAGGCACACGAGTTCACGGTTCACTCATGGTTTCACCTCAGACTCTCGTGTAGTTTCTTGTCCGAGTATTTTATATTACTTTTTCTTCTTTTATCAGGGACTAGGCGAATCTCCTGGTACAGTGCCTAAGGAATGTTCCAGTCTCTAGGAAAGTTCACCAAACCTCCTTACGTCTTCCTATACTTAGCTGTTCAACAGGCTTGTATTGCCAAACTTCCTTAGGCAACCTGCCATCTGGCATCCTATTCAGATGAGCAATATATCTCTCTTTAATACGAGAGATAATACGATCTTGCAAGATCTCTGCAATACGATCTTGGATATTAAATATGTGCAACTCTTTATGAATGTTTTCATTGTAGAGGATATCACTTCATATGGAGGCTTTAACAGAGCGTTAGAATCTCATCTCCGATGCTTGTATTCCATTCGGATGTTTTTTCGCCGGAACTCTCAAGTTTCAGAACCATACAATTAACAATTTAACTATACCATAAATACAATAACAATAACAATAACAATTTTATATTACTGGGACCCAATACTCGTCCCAGTTGTTTTGTGTACGCCTATATTTTACTATGCTTATATTAATTTTATTGTTTAACACGTATCGACTGTTCATTATTCTTCGTTAAACTGTTCTTTCAGAACTCTTCACCGTACCAAGGAATCTCATTTCCACAGTACGTATCTTCCAATACTGTTTGGAAGGTAATACAATTATATGCTTTAATGGCAAGAAGCTTGGTAAGATGGTACACATCGGCAGCAGAATGTTTATCTCTTATGGAGCCGGAGGAGCTTACGAGGTAAGTGGCTGCCCGAGGGGCAGGCGAGCCTCTTTACGGGGAGGGGAACGGGACCGAACCCCCCAGAGGGTCGAAGAAGTTGACAAATTTTGTTAATCTTTTAATTTTTAGGCAATGTTATTATTTTTTCAGCTGCGTATGATAATATAGTAGAAACTCTTATTAAATAAACAAAATGTTTATTACACAGCGTTTGCGTATACTTTTGAAATGTAGGAAAATCAATTCAGTCAATAAGTACCTTGTAAACAATGTTTCAATAACGCATATTTTTATTGCGTTATTACCGTTTACTTTATACTTTAATGGGACTGTTAAAGGATGTCATTCGTATGATAAGGATGTTATCACACGTTTTCAGCCACTTTAAAGATAGTTTTGTCAATTAATCTTAACTTGTTTATCTTTCGCATGAAGCCGACTCAACCGGACCCCCCCCTACCCCAAGGCCAATTCTAGGTACGCTACTGCTTCTGTAGAGCATAAACTGCCCGGAATCAATGTCTTGGTCCTTCGGATTGATGCACAGCTGGGAACGAACTCTTGTAAATGTTCAATACTTGGATCGCAGTTTATATCTTAACCAAGTAATGCTACGAGATTCTTGTGGTTTAGTGACTCGTGTGAAGCACTTGTTCAAGCAAGTGTGTGGAAATCAGTATGCGCTGGAATGTGTGCGATGTGCAACCATATATAACCCTATACACGGAACAGATTATTCACGGAAAGGTCAAGTAACGGATACGGTACCAACTGGCTTACCTTAGGTTATCCAATAATATAATGGTTCACCGTTCGTTGAAAGGATACGACTTTAAATAGTCATGTGGCGAGCAGGAAGTTAATTTGCAGGACGTCTTAAGCTTGTCCCGAGGGACAAGTTGACAAGGAAAGTTACACGCTAAGCGGATTACGTTAGGAAGACCTTTTTAGCGGAAAGCAAGCTGCAGAGAAGAAAACAAAAGTATTAAATAGTAAAGAAAAGTTTATCACGATAGGAACAAGAGGGTTCTTTCTCTGTAACTGTTAATTTTAAGATATACAACGGCGATTGTACAAAAGTATCATAAAAAGTACGATTTAAAAGTACATTGGTGGATAGTGGCACGGACTCACGAACACGCATTGAGTAATATTTACATTTTTTGCATATTTTAATAAATTATTACTTTATTATAAAACTCCCCCTATGAATGTATTTATTTCTTTTCTTTAGTGATGTACATTTTGTTAACACCTTAACTGGTCATCATCATCATCAGTTATGTTGTTGTTTACTGTACATCTCCTAACGTAACCGGTCCAATCTGAGACTGTAGAGCAGAACTCAGTCAGAAGGTGATACATGGGATTTTGCCAAAACGTAGCTATAGGAACAGCTGTCTGCAGAGCCAGATGACTAAAACGCGTTAATAGCTCTCTCTCTCTCTCTCTCTCTCTCTCTCACACACACACACACACACACACACACACACACACACACACACACACACACACACACACACACACATACACACACACACACAAAATATTTATTAGACTCCTTTTTTATGATTGAGGTCACTTCGAACCGCGTTGTACAATTTCTTCTCTTTTTCCAGCAGGCTTTCATTCTTTTATTTCTGATCTTTCTCTTTTCCTCTGTGAATTCACCTCGCCTCCGTTGTCTGTTGATCTTCTTTTCCAGCTTGAATTCCTCTACTATTTTTCTGTACTCTTCCTGTTCTTAATTGTTTCTTCGTCTATATTTGGGATATGTTCTAAATTTTTCTGTACTTTTCTCTGTCATCCAAATTTTGTTTCCATGTTTTTAGATATTAAATACCTGTTTCGTTATTCTTTTATTTTCCTTTTTTAATAAATGACCATAAAATTATAATCTTTTCTTCTCATTCTGTGGAAGTATAGAGAAATCTGTGTCAATTTCTTCATTTAACCTGAATTTAAATATAAAATCTTTTATTCGTTTAAGGCCACAAATGTTTCGATGCATAGTTTAGATTTCACAGCTAATTGAGTAGTCGCCTTAGGTGTATTAGGCGATTTTTTGTCATTCCACAATGAAGAACATGCCATTGAAGAACATGGATTAAATTTTGTGTAAATGTGAGATGGACTGCTCTGCCCTGCTAAACGGGTTCAGAAGACTTCTGGCGAGACTGCTGTGCGTGATCAAGCGGTTTACAAGCTTCAAAGACTGCCGTAAATGAGTTGAAGATCGTGGTTGTCAGATGAAGATTATGTTTTTGTGTTTCACGAAATTTCATCGCTACGCGCAGCGGTAAGAGTACTATTCGGACATTTTACCCCATTTGTATGAAGCTGTTCGTAGAAAACGGATTTACGGAAGAATAATTTATGAAAATTGCATCCCGATAATCCGCCTGGAAGCACGTCATTGCTTGTTAAGAATTTTGCCAGACTAAGCAAAAGAAAACGTCACAATGGTGATGCGGCAACTGCCGTATTCACCAGATGTGGCCCAACACGATTTTTTCTCGTCTCAATAGTGATAATCTCCACGAGAGGACATCGTTTCGCGGCCGTTGAAGACGTAAAACGAAAATCGCTAAGCGAGCTCAAGGCTGTACCAGAAAGTACACGCTTGAAATATTTTGAAGACTGCAAAATGGCTAGCTTAATCGTGCTAAATTCGACTGGGACTACTTTGAAGGGGGCAGTATAAGTGTTGATGAATGAAGGCATTTTTTTTTTTAAGTAAACAAGAACTGAATGAATTTTTTGATCAAACCTCGTGCGTCTCACGAGACCGCCGACAAACTACTCGGGACGAATGTATATTCACAGAGACCTTTCATTCTACTTAACTGTGAGGAAATTCCTGTCGCTGTTCAATTTCTACTGACGACTATCCTCATTTCACGTGATTAAAACAGGCGCTCGCCAGCTGACCGTTTCCAGCGATACTTTCTAGCGTGTTAACGCATTACAGTAGAAACAAATATAATTTATAGAAACGAATATAAATCATAAGTAAATGTGTGTCATCAGGATTGGAAGAATCGCGATCGCGTTAAGACCTAATTAGAAGTAATGGGTTGCTCTCAATGTCGTAGAAAGCTGCCCCACACTTCTGGTTGCAGTGCAATCTGCAATATGTTGTGTTTATTTCATTCTACTGTAACGAAGACATATAATACATATTAACGTACTCAAGTCGTGAGAAAGAGAAACTCGTTTATTGGTGAACACAGTCAAGCGTTAGGCTCTCATGACGAAAATGCGAGCACCGCCACGTTTACGCACTTGCTTTTATTGGACGAGAGAAGCGAGTTCTCAATTTTAACTCGAGCGTTTGGCAATTGTCTGTCTGTCTACCTGTCTAATTGAGGTATGTCTTACGACTTTTGAACGGATCTACCGATTTTTGTAAAACTTGGCACACGTGTTCATATTTTTGCCCTACAGAATCTTATCGTTTTTGATATAGATCACCTCAAAAATTAGTAAAAATGTGAGAGGATCAAAATTGTAAAAAATGGTAAAAGCAGGGAACTGAAACCACAATCTTAATATAGTGTTAATATTTTTTTATTTCAAAATTTTGAACGTCAGAGCCCAAAAGTGGATGAATAGATTGACAAAATCACAAAAAATGCCTGTAGAGTATCAAATTAAAGAGAATTTTATCTAACATCTGAATGTAGTGTTAAGTTTCGGAAATTTAAAAATTTTTCGTCCACACGGCCCAAAAAAGAGATCAAAATTAAAAAAATATAAAAATCAAGCAGTGTGTCTGACTAATAGGAATTGTAACCTAAATTGGAATTTTTAAAATTTTTAGGTTTAATGTACGATTGTGTGTTTTCTATTTGTTAATTTGTTATATTACTAAATAAATAGTAGAATAATCAGGATTTTTATAATTTATTCCATGATTGAAAAATTACACTAGCCAACAAAAAAAATCATTATTTTGTTTCTTGACTGAAATTAGCTGATTTTGATTGTTTATTGGGTAATAAAAAAGAATATAATTGACAAAAACTTATTTTAGCTCCTGTTTTATTAATATACTGTTCTTAGTATATACGAAATTACAATTTCTAGAACAAGAAATAACATTGAGATTTATTAACATTCAATGCCCTTCTCTTCAGTTAGTAGCTCCTTTAGGTTTGATAACATGAAAACTCTTTCTCAGGGTTAATAAAAAAAATTAAAGTCTATGTTCAGTCAAAGTCATACATATAAAATAAAATATAATAATTATAAATAGGTTTCAGTAATTTGGTGTTGTGTATGCGTGTTGAATCATGAGTCCTTTGGATCATACAAAAGAAACAACTTAAACAGGAACAACTAATAATAAAATTACAATGAACAAATAAAATTAATATTCATAATGTCTATAGTGTTTTGTTATATTGTTTCACTGTTCTTGTGCTTTAAATTGAGTAATGTTTGATCAAATGTTTGTCTTAGCATGATGGAACAATCTCACCAAATTTGTAGTTTAGTTTATAGATTATTTCTTGATATTTATCTTCTGGCCTTCAGTTTTCAGTGTATTCTATTAAACCATTATACTTCTCGTTATTTCTGAAGTTTTTCTTCATTAATTCATTGAATAACATTAATTATTTTGTAGAAAATGTCCAGCTTCGAATTAATGTGTTCTGGCTTATTTGAAAAATTCTTCAACGATACTGTTTCTTTCTTAAAACTACTGATTCATTTAGTACAGCTCTTGGCTATATATTTTATGGGTCACAGGTTTGTTTTCATATTTTATAATTGACATGATTCTGTTGAATCTTATTTTTTTCTTCGTCGCTAATGTATATTATTAGTTTGTAACGTAATATTCCACTATTTTTAATCATTATACACTTTGTTTGATCTTATTATATTAACTATATAGTTGGTTTATATAAATTATATGTTTTCTTCACGGTTTATGTTATAACTAGGTCTATTTCTTATTCACTTTCACTACACACTGTTTTTTAACGTCTATCACCGTTATTTTCACTTTATTACATTATTAAACTACCTAACTTTTGTGATTATTGTTTAATATTATTCTATTTGTAAATTTGATGTCACTTACAGTTTGTAGTGCACTGACACAAAATAACTGCTTGAGGTACGCAGACCTCTCTATAGTTTAATAGGCTTATACAATAACCAATGTCTTTTTACTTACTTACTAGTTTTAACATTTATAAACTATATTTCTATTTATTAATAACTATTTACATTTTTATTATTCTTCGATCTTCCCTCCTGGGTGTAATAGTTATAGTCAGTTATTGTCTTGTCATTGTCATTAAATTATTTAATTCATAAGTTTTCATTCCCTACTTCCCTAGTATTCATTAATTATAATATTTCCCTTTTGCTTTTATTACCCCTCAATCCTTGACATTATTATTTGTTTTTAAATAGTATATTTTATTTTAATTTCTTTATTTGTTAAGTTTATTTTATACTTCTTTGTATTTTATTTCTAAAAAGATTGTGTTTAGGCGTAATTCACAACGAATTTTGATGATTAAATTGTATTTATTCTGGGGCGTAATCTTGTTATGTTACAGCGTATACGTTTAAATACGAAATGCAGGAAAATCAATAAGTATCTTGTAAACAATGTTTCAATAACCCGTATTTTTATTGAGTTATCACTGTTTACTTTAATGGGGCTGATTTCAGACACTTTAAAGATAGTAATGTTGATTAGTCTTAACTTTTTTCTCTTGTATGAAGCCGGCCCCCCCAGGCCAAACTCTAGATATGCCACTGCGCATGACTGCGGAAGAATGTTTACACGAAAACACACACACACGCGCGCGTGCGAAGGGTATGTGCGCGTACGAGTCATAGCCTCGTTGATTCTATGAGTGTTTATCAAATCAGCAATCAGAATACAAAACTTTCTGTAAGCTATTGGGCTGGCTCGGAGGCTGGCTGAAATCCACGTGAGGTTTTTTCCGACACTTGTTTATACCGTATCACATCTACTGTCTACAGTTTTTTTTTTTAATTTTCTATTGCGTCATCTTGTAGAAGAGGCTACATAAATGGATTTGATTGTAAATCAAACTTCTTGTGGTGTTCGATACTTAGTTTTGTGGATGGCACTTTGCGGACTGGAATACTTAGGTCATATACAGATTCATATGTTGATTGACATTTGGATGAAAAACTCTTCGTATTTTGGACTGACATCACTTTGTGACTACAATGTAGGACTTACTAGCACGATCCCATATCGTTCTAGGCCATTGACTCAGTTGCGTAAAACTACAAATTTACTGAGATGCTTATTTCTACCGACTTATGGGACTTCCGTTAATTTGGCCTATTAATTCCTTTGAATTTTAAGACCATTTGTATTCGTTCGTCCTTTCCAGTTTAGTTTGTTATTTAAGTCTTTACCTAGATGGAAGTTGAGGTAGTTTTTTTTTGGGGGGGGGGGGGGGTTGTATGAGTCTGGTCCTTGTTAGGACCAGGCTCAGGCTGGTCTGGGGCATTGAGGTAGGTCTATTTCTATGTCGTTTAAATAGACAGGTGAGCTTGGATATTTTCGTGAGTCGAGTATTAGTGGCTAGATTTTAAAAGAACTTCAGTGTATAATGGGACACTTTTGAAGGTAAGAAGTGGCTTGAAGGATATAAGTTTGGCTAGTCTGAATCACAATATCATCGGCAAAGGTATCTGTGATGTCTCGTTCCGTTAGGAGGTCAGATGTGAATAACAAATACAATTAACACTTCAAACGCTGCCTTGACAAACTTGTCTTTTTGTTCATTAAACAAAGAACAATAAAATTGAGCTCAAATTTTAAATAAAAAGCAGTGAATGGCAGGAGGACGCGTTGTAAGACTGGCGAACGAAAACTAACGACTGTAGAGAACTGATAAATGTTGAACTAAAAACAAGTTCTATCGTAAAAAAAGAGTAATTTGTTTGCAAATAAGGAACAGGTCTAGTGGCGTGATGTGCTTAATAAAATTTATTCGGCCGCTAAATTTTTGGTTTGAACACAACAGTGTGGAAAATCACTGTAAAGGAAGGGTTACATAAGCAACCCGATAAAAAATTAATTAATTTTCGCTTCGGGAGGTAATCGAGAGTAAAACAAAACAAAAACAATATATATATACATTCAAACGAAATCTGAAAATTAGAAAAATAGTGAGGAAATAATGTTTTACGTTTTTTTTTGTTGTTTTCGGTCGTGAATTTACGAGCGTACTAAATTTTAGTTTCACCAGACGACGAAATGAACGTCGTATGACACCTGTTAAAGGATGAACACAGCAAACAGGTTTCTTGCGAACCAAAGTGCTGGCCGTCAAGTCTGTGTTCTTCTCTCTTAATTGGAATCTGGAAACTTATCAAGAACCAACAAAGACAGCGTGGCGCGTATACCAGACCGGCAGCCGGCCGTTCCCCTAATTCACTGGACACGTCTCTTCGAGTGACCTTTCCAAACGCTGTCACGCTGGATCTTAATCTCAGGGTCAAGTCAGTTTGTCATCTATCTATTAAAATAATCACCGTTCTAATGGTCCCCCCGACCATGGGTAAGTAGCAGACAAGGTTGGCGAACGTACACATTATATTTTCTTTTCCATCTAGATTGTGTCTTTCGTATACGATAAAATAAATAAATACATTTTTTCGTGCCAATTAAAGAGACGACTATCAAAGGTCTACTGTTTTAGTACACTTCTGATCCTTCTACGTTGGCAACGTTCTGACATGAATACAGAAACAAGCGTCTAATGTCGTTTGGGCATTCTTGAGTTATACATATTGTGACACTTGGTTGAAATAATTAAACACTATTACTATAGTACTCAATTCTATTACTCCTTTGTGATATGACATTATTTCATCATCATCATCATCATCATCATCTTCAGAACACGCATGGTAGACATGCGGTATTCCTTATCAACCGCTGAAATATAGACCAGCTGGTAGAAGGGATCGTGGGAGACCAGGGAAACAATGGTCAGAGATTCTGTGAAGTCGGAAGAGGCTATAGCCTAATCCATGAAGAAAAAGAAGAAGAAGAAGAAGAAGAAGAAGAAGAAGTAGAAGAAGACGAAGAAGAAGAAGAAGAATTTAAAATTTTTAAGCAAGCTGCTAGACCCCCAACGGGAAAAAAGAGACGTTGGAAGTACATGTATCGAAGTCTGATCACCCGGAACAAGTGAGCTTTGATGAGCGTGTGAGAAAAGAAGCAAATTGTTACTACGTTGGGTAATATAATTATCAAAAAACGAAATCACTGTCTGGCAAATCTATTCCCGGAGTCGGAGTCAAGGATTCTGAAGAAGAGAACGGCGCAATATAAGTTTTACAGACGCTAATAAATGTCTGTATCGGCCGACACGTGCGTTTTATGACGGATCCCAACAAATCGCATCTTTTTGATATATCGTTTGCCATTTCGTGTGAACAGTCGTCGTTCGCGTACGAAAGTAAGTAACACGTGTTTATATGAATTTACCTGTTTGAAGAGCGACAGGTTATCGATGTAAATCATTAATCACGCCTTGTACACGATAATTACACGTTCGATTGTGAATTATTATTATCAGTCGATTGTGAGTTACGTGTGTCGGCCAATTACTCTCTCTGGCCGTTCACTACGCATTAACACCCAGAAAGAATTTAGTATGTGAATTTTTTTATGACTGTGCTAACGGTTTTTACTTGAATGCGGAAATTAGCAGTCGCCATTGTACTTCGTATCCATATTTTCTGTTAATACAAAGCCGAAGATCCCCCCAGACCATTACGGAATACGCTGACGACTGAAATCAAAATGTCTGTCGTGAAAATGCTAAACTACGATTGTAAGAGAATAGACGTCGTCGTCATCATCATCATCATAAGGTCATTAGTTCAAGGACTGGTTGGCAGCTTCTCTCCATTTATTTCTATCTTGCACCAAGTTCTTCACCTGTCTTAGACGTTTTTCTTTGCTTAAATGTGGCCTACTGCTTGAATTTCTGCTCTCATTGAAGCCTTAAACGATATTTTTGTTAGGCTGCCTTGTCTTAATATATGTGTCCAATCATTTTGTCTCTTCTAAGCTGGATTTGTGTCCAAAGTTTCCTGCTTTTATCGCCTTCTCTAGAACTTCCTCATTTGATTCTATTCTACCCATGGGATTTTCAATATTCTTCGACTGAGATGAAAAATAAAATAAGAAAAAAAAAGAAAAAGAAGAAGAAGAAGAAGAAGAAGAAGAAGAAGAAGAAGAAGAAGAAGAAGAAGAAGATGATGACAAAGATCAGGAACATGGATCTACCAACGTGACACTAGTAATAACGAAAAGGTTGTATACATAAAACCGAGTAAACAGTGAAAGCAAAATAAATAATCCTCTAGCTATCTACTCTCCTGGATTTCTAAGTGTTACAGACAAAAAGTAGTTCAGCTTGGAATGCTCAAAGCCCAGTCATAAATATCGACATCAAAACAAAATTTTTTGAAAACCAATGTCGATCATATATGGAACTTGGGAAACTCAAGCTTCTTAGTCGAAGAAGAATTAAAACACCTGATATAACCATAATAATAATAATAATAATTAGTCAAACAATAGTAAAACAAGGAAACTGAGTCTTTACATGTGTAGTAAGTGAAACCAAAAGCGGGAGTGTGATTATTGACGAAATCACTTCGACAAATAGTCGAGACTTGGAAACCTATCGATAGAAGGATAATGAAAGCATAAACGTATTTGTTAGGAAGACAATTTGTGGTCGTTGGAGAATATGGATCAAAGGACGACAGACCGGAAATGAAGAAGATTCCATGGAACTCTAAAGGAACAGGTTGAGAATAACACTTTCTGAGAGATATTTTAGTAGTCCACGTCAACTATATGATGTTAATAAGTAATTATGTTGAGGTACTTCGTTCAATTCCTCGTCTTCTATACCGGTCGTAAGTTACCTTTATCATTTGTAAGAGCTACTAGGTTATCAATCCACATCAAATTTACGGGCAACGTTATGTTTATTTAAAGATTTTTAATCAGAAAAAATGTGGTGTTCCGGGAACACCTATTCTTCGTATTACTTATCTCAGTTGAAAACTGAGAGTGGGCACGCGCGCGCGCTTGTGTTTCTAGGCCTACCATCATGTCCCCAAAATTCCAACCGATGGAACGTATAGTTTCGACATGTGTAAGATAAATTAGTAGTTATCATCAGGTCATGGGCATTTTGGCGTGAACTTGTTTGGTTAATACGGGTGAGTCGGATGAGGGCATCGACACGTGTTGTCTATTAATTTATTGGTGTAAACGTCGCGATAGAACTATTCGAAACTGGATAATACAGTATTAACGTGCGATTATCAAGGCTATGTAGTACAGACTGCTCAATGACGAGACTCATCTACTCTCCTTTTGCTCATCAGCTTTAACCATAACCGTTCCTTTCTTCCATTATCAGCGTAAGTAGCGGATACGTAAATACCTTTTAGACTGTCACTCGAGAAAGGTTATTTTATTTTAGTTATTAGGGTTCTTGCTGATATTATTTTTCACTCTCCACTTTCGAGCATTTTTTTAACGTGGCCATATCCTGCAATCTCTAGATCTGTAATCTGTTTGTTATTGTAACATGTATCTGTTTGTTACTGTAAAAATCCTATACTTCTCTTTATGGGACAAACAGAAATGTGGAGAAATCCCACATGGTGATACACGTGTCTTGTTGTTGTTGTTGTTGTTGTTGTTGTTGTTGTTGTTGTTGTTGTTGTTGTTGTTGTTGTTGTTGTTGTTCTTCTTCTTCTTCTTCTTCTTCTTCTTCTTCTTCTTCTTCTTCTTCTTCTTCTTCTTCTTCAGCCCAATTTGAGCCCTGTCTTCCAACACCAATCTCCTCCAATGTCTCCTATCCATTGCCCTCTCAGTGTAGCCTCTCACATCCATTTTTCTTAGGTCTTCCAGCACATCATCCAGCATCTTATCCTAGGTCGGGCCCTCTTTCTACTTTTATAGACTTGTGTCTTTAGGGTTTTCTCTGGCATACGTTGATTATCCGTCCGCTCCCGGAGACATATCCATTGTATTCGTTGAGCCTGTACGAATCTTACAATGTCCTCATTCTACAATAGGTCTTCTATCTCCTGGTTATTTCTTATTCTCCATTCATCGTCTTCCTTAACCGGGCCATAAACAGGTCTTACAATCGTCCTTTGAAATCTTCAATCCTTCTTAGTGTTGTTGTTCCTTTTTTCTTACTGTACATGTCTCGCCTCCATAAGTAACAACCAGCTTGATTAGTGTCTTATATATTTTTATGATTGGGTTACGACTAATGGAGTTTGTTTCCCAATAGTCTATTGTTGGCATAATAAGCCCTATTTCCTATTTGTATCCTGTCATGTTTCATAGGGTTTATGTAACCTTCATTATCAACCATGTTACCCAGCTATCTGAACTTATTAATTGCATCAAATGGATTATCCTTTATGCATAAATTATATAGATTTCTTCTCCTTTCTGATGCAGAAATTAGCATTTATTTAGTTATGCTGATATTGACAATCAGTCCCATTCCAGCGGATTTTTGAGTCAGCTCCTTGGATAAGATATACGTGTTTAATTGTTCTAATTTTAGTTTCGGAAACGATGTGTCAGTTTCATCTCATACAGTATAAACCACGACTCAGATTTTAACCTGCCTTTTCAGCCGTAAGACGGACCACTGAGTGATTACTGAAAACTACTTTTTTGTTTACTTTTTGGGAATATACTTTTTTGTCTCAAGACTAACACCACAATCCATGCAGAGATTTTGTTGCCCATTTTATTACATATTTTATGTTTTCGCCACATTTGCTATTTTGTTCACTAACAATGGTGAAACGTTAAAATTTAACATACATTTTTACTTCCTCTGCCAAGTTTTCCTGTTCAGCGCAAAAACTGTTTGCTCAACAGACAGAGAAAAAGCAACGAATGTTCGTTTGTCCGGTGGTCGAGCTCGGTTTCCGATTACCAACGGATGGTCGTGGTACGTTAAACAATTTCAAGCAACCCGGAACGGAAAACCAAACGTCCAACGAGAAAGACTATCGCAGATTCAAACAAAGGTCTGAAGATGAACATTGGACAAACGCTGTCCTATACAAACTAAACATTGTCCTATTACTCTAATTTTCTACACCATTTTTCAAATCCTTGTACACGTGCGAGCTTACATTAGAATGTGTATGTTTGTTGAACATGTCTCTAATGCACTTACGTACCCAACTAGGTATGTACATAGAATAACTCACTAATTGATGTCTATTAAAGATTAGATTTGCGAGTAAGAATTACTTTACATTGGATGACTGACAGAATTACTTTAAATTATTGAGGATACCTATGCAAATTCTGTTACTATGAACCCGATAAGTGATGTCCACACTACTTCTGAGCGAAATGAGAAGATTCTTCCGTACAAGAAATCCTCTACTACTCTACTTCATACCCACAGTAGTTACATCAAGAGGAGGCTACTTACCGCGTAGCGAGGAACTCGCTTCATTAGCTTGATGGTAATCTCCCGCTAATCAGATTTCCATAGATTTCTCATTCTCTTAATCTTTCATTATCCTTCTTACATTTTGGGTGTGCTAAATGAAGCCACTTTTCAAGCGGCCCCGTTGGCAACCAATGGTGAGGTAGACCTACTGAAAAGACTTACACACGTAAGAGGAATGAAGCTAACTCCCTTCATACGCGGACATGTTTGAGAATAAATTACTGAACACAACGGAAGGAATATTGAACATATTATATTCCCTATATGGCGTATTTTATCATCATCATCTTTACGACACGCCATAGGCAAGGTACTGCATGTCGCGGATCTTTAGAGATCCTCCAGCCATTTCTCCCGGGGCCTACCGACACACCTGTGTCCTAAAGGTTTGTATTTCCAGACTTGTTTGGACAGTCTGGAATCTGACATTCTTTGTTTGTAATCTTTTAATTTTTCATTCAAGGTAGAAACTTGTAACTCTTCTCTTATGTCGTAACTTGTCCCATATGTCGTCAGGAACTTACCTAACTTAACATCAGTATATGGCGCATTTATTAATTAATTATTTGTTTGTGGCAATTGACATCCATGTATTGCTACACTCGTGTAATATTCGTATAAAGCTTTATATTCGTCAAATGAAACTTTGTTATAAATATACTTTCTTTTTTCCACTCTTTCTTTTGGTGCACACTTTATCCTACTTATTTCTTGCCTTTATTTTCCCATTGTGCTCCAGAGTTTCTAGTTATAAATATTATTACAAAGGAGATCATTCTATTGCCCATCGCATAGTACAAGGTACGTCGCACATTGTCCGTAATATTATTAGAAATTGCGACATTCCTTGTCTACGTCATGTCATTTTTGTTGTTGTGTCCGCGCGGGGGGGGGGGATTTACAGCGTCCGTAATGTATTGATGTTTTGCAATTTTTCACGTATTCGCAGCGCACACAATTTTTTACTGCTTATTGTTTCTTCGTCGTAAAGCGAGACACGTGTAGTACTTGTTGTCGAGATTGTTTTTGTTTTATTTTTACTTTTATAAAGGCTGATGTTTTGTTTTTACGTCAAATGTAAATCTACGCGGCTTTCCCGAGTAATAAGAAATCGTTTCCATTATACTGTCCGACGGTAATAATGGAAGTGAGACAACGAGGCTGTACAATGTTGCGCAGTTAACGACGCAAATACGACGACAATAAAATTTAATTGTCAAATTCATTCCCGCGTACATCGACGGTATGAGTGTTTTATTTTCCCCGTTTATTTATTAATTCATCTTACCCTACATATAATTTAAATCATGATTTTATATGAATAATTGAATTATATAAACGCTTATATAAACATTCATATGTGCAATATAATATTAGATTGTATGTTACATTATACTATTACTGTAAGCTCCTTGAGTTGCAGAACTCACTATTTTGAACGAAGTAGATAAATTATATTATTAGAAAATATTAGTAGATTATTTATATTATTGCATAAATTTCTCTATTATAAATTTTTCAATTATCGATAAAAAAACAAAAATGCTGATTCCACTAATAATTTTTAGCAAACTAATAATTCTAGAGGAGAAACTCATACAGTACACGTAAAGAAATTCCAAACATTCGCATTTGTGTTAAAATTCCAATTAGTCTGACACCCCATTTATGATTAGTCTGATGGGTTTTTACAATTTTTCAAATTTCTGATTCCCTTATTGGGTCGTGGGGGTTCTAAAACTGTACACTATATTCAGATTTTGATTAAACTTCTTTTAATTTGATACCACACGTGGAATTTGCGATTTTATTAAAATTTTGGGTCCCGTCGTCCCAAAATTATGTAATTTCCAAAGCTTAACACTGAGTTCAGATGTTAGTTAAAATTTCGTTTAATTTGATACCCCGCATGAATTTTAGCGATTTTATCAAATTTTTGCCGATCTTTTAGGTCACTGGCGTCCGAAAATTTTGAAATTTTTAAAAATGAACACTAAGTTCAGATTATGGTTACAGTTGTCTTTAATTTGATACCCCAGATGGGCTTTTGAAATTTTTTCTCTATTTTGACCTCCCCCTCAGTGTTACTCCCGTTTTGGAATACGTGGGATTAGTTTAAAAAAAAAAAATAGCGATGACCAAACAAAACTTCCTTCACTTTCTGATGTTCTTTCCTTCTTCGGCAGTATTCCTTTATTCTCTGGCTCACTTTTATTTGTACTTTTTCCGATAACACCCTCTTAATTTTCCTTTGTTTCCCTCATCTCCACAATTTTCTTTTTGGACACTTCACTGTTTCTTCCTATTCCTTCTTCCTGATTCCACAATTTTCTATATTCCTATAGACCTCTTTCACCCATGAGACTTGTGTCTTTCTGTTCTCATGGAAGGCGAGGATCTTGTTTGATATTATCTAAGATTTTATTATTCTAATGTGTCTACAGAAAACCACTTGTCTTTCCTTAATCGTGGTCAATATTTTCCCAAATGTTTTAAAACTATTATTTTTATTGTTACTATTATTCATACTAATATTCTATTGCAAATGTCAATATTATTGTCAGCATCAGGTGTCTTTTGTCAACGTCTCGACCGATAATGTTTCATTTGAGGATCCGCAAGCCAAACTCCGTTGCAATAATCTCATTCCAGAGTGGAAATCTGTGGTTGGTTTTACATGTTTTTATAATAACCAATAAGTTATCGGATACATGTTTAGTTTTTCTAATATTATAAAATCATGTTTTCTTATAAGGTCTGTTGCTTTCATCAGTGTGGCGAAAATTGAGTTTATGAATTATTCTGATGACAACGACGACGACGATGTGATGATGATGATGATCATCATCATCACGATGAAGAAGATGACATGACAATGTGGGTGGAGTCAGTGATCATTATTATTATTATCATTTAGGAGAGAAGTTAGCTTTGATGTTCGCCTACGGGAGGCAAATCAAGCAAGCATGTGATAAGGTAGCACAGACTACAACACACCTCAGCAGTCTTATGGCCAATGTAGGAGGCCCCACTGCGAACAAGAGGTGTTGACGGCGTCATGAATCTATTCTGCTGCGGGGTTTCAAAATCTGGGCCGATGCATTAAAGCTCTAGAAACGCAGCAAACAGATGGCATTGGCGAAGAAGAGATGAGGGACCCTTAGAGTAGCATCCTCCTGTCGGACAATGCCAGAACCTGTAGTCCTGGTAATAGAGAGAGTCGTGGCCGTAGACCTTTAGGCTCAAGGACGTAAGGATCTCTTCGAAAGAAAAGATAAAATTGGAAAAGACGCAGATAGGAATGAAGTCAGGGACCTTTACTCTTTGGTACTGGCAAGACCTCTGGAATTCGGTTGGACAAAGGGAGGTGGATCAAAAGGTGATACTGTATTTGAGGGAATGGACTGACCGTCGACGTTTGACACAGTTCCTTGGTAGTCATGCAACTCTAGTGCCTTGCTCCACATAATGGGAACGATGCAAAGCCCGGCATGCCAGTACGTTGACTTTCGCCACGAGGATGCTCTGCACACTTTTTTCAAGTTTAACAGATGGTCAAGAGAGAGGAGTGCATTGGATATTGAGCTCAGGAAATTCACGCCCGAGGATGCAGTTAAGATTATGCGCCGTGGCAAGAAGGAATGGGACCGCGTTACTGCATTCATTCAGTCGGTTCTACAAGAAAAGAAAAGAGAGCCCTAACTTACATCCAACGAGCAGTAGCATACACGAGACAAACTAGAAGAAACTGTAATAAGATCGCAATAGGCTTCACCTTGAAGTTATACGTTAAGTGGTTCCAGGGTGGGTCCTCGACGTTTGAATTAGAGGTGGATTTTGTAGGTGGGTAAAAGTCACACAGATGGGTTCCTCTAAAGACACAGAAAGCATTTTTCCATTTATTAAAAGTGTAATTAACCTCGGTTTGTCCGCTACTGTTCAAGTCCCGCGATGGAAGCCAATTTGTAAGTAAA
Source organism: Magicicada septendecula (assembly GCA_034769895.1). Lineage (NCBI taxonomy): Eukaryota > Metazoa > Arthropoda > Insecta > Hemiptera > Cicadidae > Magicicada > Magicicada septendecula. Next base: position 388,232,151 of record CM068373.1, read on the forward strand.
CCGAATACGTACGGTCTAAATTCCCACTGTTGTATTTGTCAATTGTGTTGAATTAATTTAATTGTATAAATTCTCGGAAATATTTGGAGTTGTGGAATATATGGATGTACTCAATTAATGTTAACTTAACTCTTTAATAATTATCAGTGTTAGTGTGCCTAGAACTTAAATAACTTAAGATTTATTCTACAATTTCATCCAACCCTATTATGCCTTGAAGAGAGTTCTGTCTAATTTTATATTTTTACGCTCCCTCTTTGGTGTCAGATAATTCCGCTATAAGCGCTGTAGTATCGGCTCAACGAAACTTATAGGTTATTCGATGTTTGTATTAACCATTTATTCTCTACTTATTCAGTTACTTTGTTCCAGTTCACTAAACCATACTCCAAATAACAAGGTGTGACAAATATATAACAGTTCTTTATTTGTGTATTCAATTCACATTAACTAAGATATATCCTAATTAATATACGTTGGGAATATAGATTCAGGTATCGATTGTTGATTATTTGATCCTTTGTTTATATTTGGTTATATATTATATTTGATTTGTATTTTATTTATTTCAGGGTGTGAAGGTTCTTGTAACTGTGGGGAAGACTAAAAATACATAATAAGAATGCAAGATTTACAAAAATTATGTGTTGTGTATTTAGTATGATTAATATAATATAACTTTACCAGTCTCTAACGAATCAAATCACGTAGGCGGTTGATCGCTAAATTCGTTGTTCTGGTCAATTATGAAGCACAGTTTTCTTTCTTCAGTTTAATAAAAGTAATTCTTGTCCTGTCCACTTCGGAATATAGCTTCTGATTGTTTTACGGCCCGATTGATGTTTCTTTTACACCGCCAGGATCCAAATAGGTTCTTCCTTCGGTTGAAGCAGTTAGTGTTGTTCCGTATAGTTACAAGGTTATAATTTCTGGTGTTATGAATATTATGAGTTGTATTACTATTAATGCTTTATATTTGATTAATTTTTCATTAATTCCCTTCGGACATGGGACAGTCCAAGTTTCTTCTTGTAGAATTCGGTTATTTGTTCTCGATTATTATTTCATAATGTATCGTTATTTTATTAATCTGTGTTAGTGATAGATGTAAGTATTATCATTAGAATTTTGTCTTTTTTACAATCGTATCTGTTGATTTCGAATATTACGATTCAATATATTCTTCTTGGGTTCTTTTAAATCATCACGTTCAGTTTTATACAAAAGCAATTCTTGTTATTTTTTAAATCAACAACCTTCTTCTTAATTTTTTCCCTAGCAACCTATATTAATTTCCGCTTCCACATGTTTTGACTATATAGTGTTTCTTTCATATATTTTTTTTTTTTTGTCTATTCTTTGTCAATTTGCTGTCCTATCGGAATGTAATTTTACCGATAGCTGGTTTATTATTTTATACACATCTTCTACTGGTTTTTTGATATAATTCCGTTTTTTCCTTTTTTATTATATTTAATCCACCTTCGATATTATTTTTTACCAATCGATATTATGGCATTATGGTATTATTATAATTTGTATAAATTTTATTAAATATTATTATTAACTTAATGTTTTTTCTTCTTTCTAGCTCTTCATAGTGCATTTATTAATTATTATTAATTGATGCATCTAACCTTTAAGTTATAAGTGTTTATTTAGTATTTTTGGCTGTTAGGCCTTTTATTGTAAATTGATCTACCTGTGGTTATGTCTGTTAGGCATCTATAGTCCCTTTTATATAAATTCGTACATACAATCAAAACTTAATTATTAACATTTGTATAAACAATTATTTTTCTACATCTAATAACAAATTTATCTTGATCTCTTGATCACATACAACAAAATTCGAACTTATGAACATTGGTTAACTGCCTCACACTTCATTCTATGACAGTCATTGAATAACACTATTTGTTTCATTATTTTTCATGAACTCAACACATATTTGATATAACATCACATGAACTTTATCATAACATTTTTGTCATAATATAATACTTTTTTAACACAAAATTCTTATCTGTTATTGCCATAAATTAAGTCATTGTTTCATTTTTCTGTTTTGTTTTTTATTAAACATATATCATTAGCTATTATTTATTTTACAGGTTCGTTTATTCTATTCAACACTACCTTGCATTCTTATTTAATATTGTCTATGACTATAATTGTCATAATTGGGTCTCTGTTCTATTATGGGATTAAGTATCAATTTATTTATCAATCTGTGAATCTTCTTTTATGTAACAGAAATGCGATCATTTTTGTTGCGCTACAAAAGTTATTATTATTATTATTATTATTATTATTATTATTATTATTATTATTGCTATTATAATTATCGTATTTGTTTTCTGTATTGGAGTATTTGTCATGTCTGGCAATTGAGGGAACGTGGAAGGAGAGAAGAGGAAAGGAAAGAGAAGATTGAAGTTCTTGGATGCCATAAAATACGGGGTGTCTATGAAGAGGTGAAGTCTCAACCCTGGGATAAATATGCCACACGGCACAATACTATGATGATAATAAACATAACATACACACATAACATATTTAACCGTCATATGTGTACGTTTGTAAATATTTCACGTTCAATACCTTTTCAACTGTGTGTGTGTGTGTGTGTGTGTGTGTGTGTGTGTGTGTGTGTGTGTGTGTGTGTGTGTGTGTGTATGCGCGCGCCGCGCGTGTGCACGTGTGTGTGGGGGGCAGAGGACTTAAGAGGCAGCATTACGAGCGACAAAATGCGCTCGTCTCTTGGGCTCTTGCCGGCACGTGTACATTGTTTGTGCTGTGTACAAAGTAATCCTTAATTTTTCATTAAAAACTCGATGAATTATTCTGTCGCGGTGTGACATTGACAACGGCTGCGACTGCCGCGCTGAAACGTGTGCTGAAATAATATTTCAGGATTATGAATATTGATAAGAGCGATATTGAAAACGGGCGGACGGCAGACTGCTCGGCTTCCGTGTAAACAATGCGAAGCCAAGCACGTCCCTCTGCACGGTAGCGAAAGGTCAAAAGGTACTGCACTGCCACATAGTGTCAGTGTCGTCTCAACCTGTCCATGTATGGACTGCTTAAATGGCATCCGTTCATTAGTCTCCGCGGACTAATACCTCCTAGGAAACGCAAAAGAGAAAAGTATATAAATATATTAACAAATATTTATTTTATGTAATTACGTTGAGAATACTAAAAACGATCTTTTGCATTGCACCTTGCAAAACAACAAATACTTGTTGTCTTTATTAGCTATTTTCCAGTGATGTATCTTTAATTTGCCCTTGGGAAGGGGGTCCGGTCGAGTTGGGTTCATACATGAGAAATAACAAATTATAAGTAATCAATATTACTATCTTTATAGTGGTTGAAAAACGTGTAATAACATACTGAAATCATTTCCATTAAAGTAAACGGTAATAACACAATAAAAATACGCGTTACTGAAACATTGTTTAGAAGATATCTGTTGACTGAGTTTATTTTCTTATATTTCAATCGTATAAGTAAATGCTGTGTAATAAACCTGTTTGTTATTTAAGAAAGAGTTACTACTACAACAGCGTGCACTACTGGAAAAAATAGACTAAAAATTAAGAGATTAAAAAAATTCGTAAATTTTTTCAACCCTCTGGACGGGGTCCAGTCCCCCCTCCCGTAAACACGTTCCCGCTAGTTTCTTATGTTTTAACATCAACAATAAGTAACTACATTATGTTCTAGGAAGTATTTGTTTACCTGAGTGAAATCAGTTTTAAATTAACATACAAAATGTGTTTTAAAATTGTACCAGGAATGATATTTTTTAAGCGACATACGAGGATCAGTTGAAAAGTTCTTGGAGCGACATCTATATAGCTTAGCGGTAGAACTACAATTTGTCGTGTTTTGTAAGATAAATAAGTATTTAAATATGTTATACACAAGATTTATACGAGCTCGTACATAAGATAAATGATAGCTCCAGATACAATTACAAATTTTCAAACACGGTGTCGGCGATTGCAAGTGGATGACGTGTTGAGACCATAGCATCTCATATGAGCGTGGGTGTCATACTTTAACTCAAGAACTTGGAATGGATAAACTTGTGGAATGTGGATGACATTAACACCGTTTTGGAGTTGAAGCATATTTTTGGGCGTCCACCGCAGGGATCATCTTCAATGACACATTTAAACTCAAGTGCTCGCTTACGAATAATTTTTTTTTGAAGGCATCTAAAGCTTTTACTATTTCGTTGCAAATTTCAGTGGGGGGGGGGGGCTAGCCATTTTTAACAAAGAATTACAGCACGAGTGTCGGAAACATTATTTGCCGGGCTGTTAGGCCGTGGTCTACTGTTTCGGCCTCACCATCGGAGGCCATCTTCAGTGTCGGAAACAAATGGCACGGTGTCCGCCAATTACCCTAATGCCAATTATTCTACTTCAGCGATTGGCGGACACCGCGCCATTTGTTTCCGACACTGAAGATGGCGTCCGATGGTGAGGCCGAACGTCTGTCCACACAAACAGTAGACCAACTATGTTGATGAAGCCTTAGGAATCCTATATCACAGCAGGATGTTTGAGTTTTCGTCCGTTTTTCACAACACGTGTGGCACGCAAATTTCTAACAGCTGGTAAACAACGAACAAACTGACAGACAGATTTGGAAATTAGACAGGTGTTTTACATAAAATATGAATCTTACGGCGCACGAAAAAGTATATTTCAACCGCTAAGCTACAGATGTAGCTATGCCAAATTTTCAACTTACCCTCGAATGTAGATTTTTGTTTAAGATAATTGAAAAACAGCGTTTTTTTAAAAACACAATTTTTGTTTTGGAAATGCTATAGACATTAGCTGTTTACGAACATTCAGTAAACAGCATTATTTATTTAGCTGTCTCTATAGTTTCTCTCTGTAGCCCAACTTATGGTGTTTTCAAAATTCAGTGTATAGGAAAGGTATATTTTTCATGCAAAAAGTGTTAATTAAAATGCATACTAATATAATTACAGTTCTACTAAAACCCTGAGACATATGTTGAAAGTTTCTTTTCCCGTTTTCCTCTGTTTTATTTTTTTTAATCACACTTCACTTTTCGTTTTGTCAAGCTATGGACCACGTTATTTCAGCTGTTTTATTTGTTGGGCTTTAACTTTAACACAGTTTTCCTCCATTTATGAGTTTCCTTTCTGTCTTCAGTTGACATCGTACCTGTTCTCAGCTTGGGGGTTTTCTATATATATACTGTGATCCAAGCTTCTTCTTAAGAGGGTCAAGTTCCTGGACGTCTACACGCGTGTGATCTCCACTTCTTACAGATACCTTTCCACTTCGATGAACAAGACCCTTTTGGTTTTCTTGGTTAAAAAGTCGGTAAAGATCCAGACGGTCAGTCTCTCTGGGTTAATTCGTGCTCCGTGAATCCTTCTTTTTTGAATTGTGTCCGTGTCTTTCTTTTCCACGCGTTCTGTACTCGCCGTTTCCTTTGACCGGGCCCAAGAATTTTCTCAGAATCTTTCTTTGGCTTTAAGTTTCTCGGTCTGACCTTTTTCTATTCATTGCGAGGCATTCCTCTGCTTACAGGACCTCCGATCAAATGACTGTGGAGCAGGGCCTGTTCTTGGCACTGAGGGACACAGATCGTTTGTTGTAGACGCCTTTCGTTAACTGGTATGTCACTTCCATATTCATGATCCTCGATGCCAATACTTCTTTCTGGGTCTACTAGCCTAGGTATTTAAACTTTCTTCCCTCTATTCTTTCCCTTTTTTCCCACTTGATTCTTCCCTGTTTCATATTTAGCTCTCTAACCGCCGGCTGGACGTTCTACATAAACTCCGTTTTTACTTCCATATTCCTTAAGGAATGGAAGTATGGTGATGGCAAAAAAAATCGTGTTCGAGATTATTGCAGATTCTGAGTCTACTACACTCAAAACATGAAAAAAAGTCATTTTCCGAAAAGTGTCTGTGTGTCTATCTGTCTGTCTGTCTGTCTGTCTGTGTGTCTGTCTGTCTGTCTATCTGTAGATTTTTTTTCTATGGCAAACGATAACTGCCGCAAATTCAAACAGAATCAAATAATTTTTTGCATACAGCCCGGTTTTGCAGAGTTCTCGCGACCTATTGTTTTTAGTGAAGATCGGTTGAGGGAAAGGGGTAGTTTACCTGCAACGGTTTTTTTTTAGCAAGGGTAATTTTGTTTGTTTGGCAAACGATAACAGCCGCAAATTCAAACAGAATCAAATAATGTTTCGCATACAGCCCTGAATTGTAGAGTTCTCAAGACCTATTGTTTTTGGTGAAGATCGGTTAAGGGAAAGGGGTAGTTTACCTGTAACGTTTTATGTTTTAACAAGGGTATTTCCTATGGCAAACGATAACAGCCGCAAATTCAAACAGAATCAAATAATGTTTCGCATACAGCCCTAAATTGTAGAGTTCTCAAGACCTTTTGTTTTTGGTGAAGATCGGTTAAGGGAAAGGGGTAGTTTACCTACAACGTTTTTTTAACAAGGGTATTTTCTATGGCAAACGATAACAGCCGCAAATTCAAACAGAATCAAATAATTTTCTGCATAAAGCCCTGATTTGTAGAGTACTCAAGACCTATTGTTTTTGGTGAAGATCGGTTGAGGGGAAGGGGTAGTTTACCAGCAACGTTTTTTATCATGCGTATTTTCTATGGCAAACGACAACTGCCGCAAATTCAAACAGAATCAAATAATTTTTTGCATACAGCCCTGATTTGTAGAGTACTCGCGACCTATTGTTTTTGGTGAAGATCGGTTGAGGGGAAGGAGTAGTTTACCTGCAACGGTTTTTTTTATCAAGGGAAATTTTTTTTTTTGGCAAACGATAACAGCCGCAAATTCAAACAGAATCAAAAGATTATTTGCATACAGCCCTAAATTGTAGAGTTCTCAAGACCTACTGTTTTTGGTGAAGATAGGTTGAGGGAAAGGGGTAGTTTACCTGCAACGTTTTTTTAACAAGGGTATTTTCTATGGCAAACGATAACAGCCGCAAATTCAAACGGAATCAAATAATGTTTTGCATACAGTCCTGATTTGTAGAGTACTCAAGACCTATGGTTTTTGGTGAAGATCGGTTAAGGGGAAGGGGTAGTTTACCAGCAACGTTTTTTTATCAAGCGTATTTTCTATGGCAAACGATAACAGCCGCAAATTCAAACAGAATCAAATAATTTTTTGCATACGTCCCTGAATTGTAGAGGTCTCAATGACTTTCGATTTTGGTGAAGATCGGTTAAGGGGAAGGGGTAGTTTACCTGCAACCTTATACGTTTTAACAAGAGTAAAGTACTTGAAAATTTATTTAAACTTTTTGAAACAATGGTAATTGTTAAAAATAAAATAATTTTGTTGCCAGGCAATAAAATTATAATTTTTTCATTTTAATGTAATATAATATTTTTCATTTAATACAGCAATAAAAAGGCAGGTAAGACACAGCCTGGCTGTTTGGCTGAAAATGATTTTAAATATAAATCTTAGAATATGGAAGTCATGTATGGTTCTCCATACCGATATTTTACTTCCATATTCCTTAAGGAATGGAAGTATGGTGATGGCAAAAAAAATCGTGTTCGAGATTATTGCAGATTCTGATTGTACTACACTCAAAACATGAAAAAAAGTCGTTTTCCGAAAAGTGTCTGTGTGTGTGTCTGTCTGTCTGTGTGTCTGTCTGTCTGTCTGTCTGTCTGTCTGTAGATTTTTTTCTATGGCAAACGATAACTGCCGCAAATTCAAACAGAATCAAATAATTTTTTGCATACAGCCCTGATTTGTAGAGTACTCGCGACCTATTGTTTTTGGTGAAGATCGGTTAAGGGAAAGGGGTAGTTTACCTGCAACGGTTTTTTTTTATCAAGGGAAATTTTTTTTTTTGGCAAACGATAACAGCCGCAAATTCAAACAGAATCAAATAATGTTTCGCATACAGCCCTGAATTGTAGAGTTCTCAAGACCTATTGTTTTTGGTGAAGATCGGTTAAGGGAAAGGGGTAGTTTACCTGTAACGTTTTATGTTTTACCAAGGGTATTTCCTATGGCAAACGATAACAGCCGCAAATTCAAACAGAATCAAAAGATTATTTGCATACAGCCCTAAATTGTAGAGTTCTCAAGACCTATTGTTTTTGGTGAAGATCGGTTAAGGGAAAGGGGTAGTTTACCTACAAGGCTTTTTTAACTAGGGTATTTTCTATGGCAATCGATAACAGCCGCAAATTCAAACAGAAAAAACAGCCGCAAATTCAAACAGAATCAAATAATGTTTTGCATACAGCCCTGATTTGTAGAGTACTCAAGACCTATGGTTTTTGGTGAAGATCGGTTAAGGGGAAGGGGTAGTTTACCTGCAACGTTTTTTTATCAAGCGTATTTTCTATGGCAAACGATAACAGCCGCAAATTCAAACAGAATCAAATAATGTTTTGCATACGTCCCTGAATTGTAGAGGTCTCAATGACTTTCGATTTTGGTGAAGATCGGTTAAGGGGAAGGGGTAGTTTACCTGCAACCTTTTAAGTTTTAACAAAAGTACTTTAAAATTTATTTAAACTTTTTGAAACAATGGTAATTGTTAAAAATAAAATAATTTTGTTGCCAGGCAATAAAATTATAATTTTTTCATTTTAATGTAATATAATATTTTTCATTTAATACAGCAATAAAAAGGCAGGTAAGGCACAGCCTGGCTGTTTGGCTGAAAATGATTTTAAATATAAATCTTAGAATATGGAAGTCATGTATGGTTCTCCATACCGATATTTTACTTCCATATTCCTTAAGGAATGGAAGTATGGTGATGGCAAAAAAAATCGTGTTCGAGATTATTGCAGATTCTGATTCTACTACACTCAAAACATGAAAAAAAGTCGTTTTCCGAAAAGTGTCTGTGTGTGTGTCTGTCTGTCTGTCTGTGTGTCTGTGTGTCTGTCTGTCTGTGTGTCTGTAGATTTTTTTTCTATGGCAAACGATAACTGCCGCAAATTCAAACAGGATCAAATAATGTTTTGCATACAGCCCTGATTTGTAGAGTAAACGTTTTACAGATTATATAACGAGATGAACTCAAGAGGCTAAAGTCTGACTGAATTCTAAGCACCGATGTGAGCAGGTGTTTGATCATACGATAGGTTAATCAGAACCCGATTTTTACTTCCATATTCCTTAAGGAATGGAAGTATGGTGATGGCAAAATATCGGTATGGAGAACCATACATGACTTCCATATTCTAAGATTTATATTTAAAATCATTTTCAGCCAAACAGCCAGGCTGTGTCTTACCTGCCTTTTTATTGCTGTATTAAATGAAAAATATTATATTACATTAAAATGAAAAAATTATAATTTTATTGCCTGGCAACAAAATTATTTTATTTTTAACAATTACCATTGTTTCAAAAAGTTTAAATAAATTTTCAAGTACTTTACTCTTGTTAAAACGTAAAAGGTTGCAGGTAAACTACCCCTTCCCCTTAACCGATCTTCACCAAAATCGAAAGTCATTGAGACCTCTACAATTCAGGGAAGTATGCAAAAAATTGTTTGATTCTGTTTGAATTTGCGGCTGTTATCGTTTGCCATAGAAAATACGCTTGATAAAAAAACGTTGCAGGTAAACTACCCCTTCCCCTTAACCGATCTTCACCAAAAACAACAGGTCTTGAGTACTCTACGAATCAGGGCTGTATGCAAAACATTATTTGATTCCGTTTGAATTTGCGGCTGTTATCGTTTGCCATAGAAAATACCCTTGTTAAAAAAACGTTGCAGGTAAACTACCCCTTTCCCTCAACCTATCTTCACCAAAAACAGTAGGTCTTGAGAACTCTACAATTTAGGGCTGTATGCAAATAATCTTTTGATTCTGTTTGAATTTGCGGCTGTTATCGTTTGCCATATGAAATACCCTTGTTAAAACATAAAACGTTACAGGTAAACTACCCCTTTCCCTTAACCGATCTTCACCAAAAACAATAGGTCTTGAGTACTCTACAAATCAGGGCTGTATACAAAACAGTATTTGATTCTGTTTGAATTTGCGGCTGTTATCGTTTGCCATAGGAAATACCCTTGTTAAAACATAAAACGTTACAGGTAAACTACCCCTTTCCCTTAACCGATCTTCACCAAAATCAGCAGATCTTGAGAACTCTACAATTCAGGGCTGTATGCGAAACATTATTTGATTCTGTTTGAATTTGCGGCTGTTATCGTTTGCCAAACAAACAAAATTACCCTTGCTAAAAAAAAACCGTTGCCGGTAAACTACCCCTTTCCCTCAACCGATCTTCACCAAAAACAATAGGTCGCGAGTACTCAGCAAATCAGGGCTGTATGCAAAAAATTATTTGATTCTGTTTGAATTTGCGGCAGTTATCGTTTGCCATAGAAAAAAATCTACAGACAGACAGACAGACAGACAGACAGACAGACAGACAGACAGACAGACAGACAGACAGACAGACACACAGACAGACAGACACACACACAGACACTTTTCGGAAAACGACTTTTTTTCATGTTTTGAGTGTAGTAGAATCAGAATCTGCAATAATCTCGAACACGATTTTTTTTGCCATCACCATACTTCCATTCCTTAAGGAATATGGAAGTAAAAAAATCGTGTTCGAGATTATTGCAGATTCTGATTGTACTACACTCAAAACATGAAAAAAAGTCGTTTTCCGGAAAGTGTCTGTGTGTGTGTCTGTGTGTCTGTCTGTCTGTGTGTCTGTCTGTGTGTCTGTAGATTTTTTTTCTATGGCAAACGATAACTGCCGCAAATTCAAACAGAATCAAATAATTTTTTGCATACAGGCCTGATTTGTAGAGTACTCACGACCTGTTGTTTTTGGTGAAGATCGGTTGAGGGAAAGGGGTAGTTTACCTGCAACAGTTTTTTTTTATCAAGGGAAACTTTTTTTTGGAAAACGATAACAGCCGCAAATTCAAACAGAATCAAATAATGTTTCGCATACAGCCCTGAATTGTAGAGTTCTCAAGACCTATTGTTTTTGGTGAAGATCGGATAAGGGAAAGGGGTAGTTTACCAGTAACGTTTTATGTTTTAACAAGGGTATTTCCTATGGCAAACGATAACAGCCGCAAATTCAAACAGAATCAAAAGATTATTTGCATACAGCCCTAAATTGTAGAGTTCGCAAGACCTGTTGTTTTTGGTGAAGATCGGTTAAGGGAAAGGGGTAGTTTACCTACAAGGTTTTTTTAACAAGGGTATTTTCTATGGCAAACGATAACAGCCGCAAATTCAAACAGAATCAAATAATTTTCTGCATACAGCCCTGATTTGTAGAGTATTCAAGACCTATTGTTTTTGGTGAAGCTCGGTTAAGGGGAAGGGGTAGTTTACCTGCAACGTTTTTTATCAAGCGTATTTTCTATGGCAAACGATAACTGCCGCAAATTCAAACAGAATCAAATAATTTTTTGCATACGTCCCTGAATTTTAGAGGTCTCAAGTACTTTCGATTTTGGTGAAGATCGGTTTAGGGGAAGGGGTAGTTTACCTGCAACCTTTTACGTTTTAACAAGAGTAAAGTACTTGAAAATTTATTTAAACTTTTTGAAACAATGGTAATTGTTAAAAATAAAATAATTTTGTTGCCAGGCAATAAAATTAAAATTTTTTCATTTTAATGTAATATAATATTTTTCATTTAATACGGCAATAAAAAGGCAGGTAAGACACAAACACACACACACACACACACACACACACACACACACACACACACACACACACACACAATTCACGTTATTTCTGGCCTCACTCATGTTTATTTTCTTACGTTTGCACGCTTTTTAAATGGAAAGTGCCGAAACCCACACCAACATAACGCGTGCAAGCCGAAAAAATGGACATCAATTTGCTTACTGGCGAAGCTAGTAGTTAATGAATGGGTAGGCAAAAATCTTATCTTAAATTTTTTTTAAGGAATCACTAAAAGGACGGTGGGTCAAATCGGACGCTGAGGTAGAGTTTGCTGTAACCGAATGGTTCCACAAACAGCCGTAAGAATTTTACTAGTTGGGAATCTACAGGTTAGTGCAACAGTGGAACTCATGTCTTAATGTTATTGGAGACTTCTTTTAAAATCGTTGAATAAAAAATGCTTTACAGCTCTATACGTGTGTCTATTGAACAATCCTTGTATTAGCCATACACAATAATACAACTGATTGAACTTCAAATTTTTAAACTTGATTAGTTTCTATATATATGTTTAATGTTACAAATAATTCAAATAACAATCTTGATCATCTGTTAGTTCAGCGGAATAACAGTGACACTTTTAATAACCGCATAAAATAAACACTTAGAAACAACACAGGCGCTTTAACTTAACTGTTTGGACCACAGAAGTGAGGCATGCCTCAACGCTCTATGTGTACAGCGCGGGACAATCCCCCCTCCCTACACTTCCCTATCACACCACTACATTGCTTACATACGATGTATACAAAAAACGCTGAGGCAAGTTCAGGTTGCCTCATTCAGGTTGCCTCATTCGCTTTAAACGAACTATGCCGAATCTCACCTGTCACCATCTAGCGGTCGCTCAATAAAGCACGTTTCGGTTTAATAAATTTGACAGTCGCATAACAATGTATAATCTTTACGTTATGTAGTTCATACGTATTTATAATTTTTATTCTACAGAATTTTTTAGGGTAGGCATTCGCTCAATTGCCTCCATGTAACTTCGCCACTGATATATATGTGTACAACGTTATTGGCAACAAAGAAGTAGTTTTTGTTAAAATTCCTTCCCGGGATATTTGGCCGTAGTCCAATGTTTTCTACAAAACCAGACATTTCGGCAATGCCATCGACTTCCATCATCAGTGAAAATCGAGTGCGATAACGTGAGGTGGTATACGTTAGTGACCACAGTACTGTGGTTAAGGCTGAAGCAGTAAGTAGAAAGAAGTAGTTTCTATGGTAATATTTCATTTCGAAAATGATTTTAAATATAAATCTTAGATTATGGAAGTCATGTATGGTTCTCCATACCGATATTTTAATTATGTGTTCTAACTGCTGAGAATATGTCAGCGTAGAGTGAGCGGAACGTTTTTACCTTTGACTTTTCAGACTGTATCGAACAATTTGTTGCGAATTACTTTGATAAAACTTGAAACCAATCTATAGGTTTTTTTTGATACCATCAATGTTTAAAAAATCATTGATATCATGTTTAAAACATAATAAGTAACAATAAAATCAGGTTGATATTGGTTAACATTTTAAAAATCACTTTTTCTCAATTTAATAAGTAAATTCTTTACCATAAGCTTCTTATCAAGTCGTCGTATCTAGTACATATTATGAGTATGACTAGGAGAAACTTATTTACGTTGTTTGTGGTTGTTAATAGCAACACAAAATTTGTTTAAGAAATAATTTCCAATATAAAATTAAGCAAACAATTAAAAATGTATCAAAAATTAAAAACTTCATATATTTATATATAAGTTATATATATTGCGATGTACAGGGGTCCCATAGAATAAGTAGTAGGTAGAATCGTATATTGGAATGCTTTGGATTTATTAACGATTATTACTAATTGCACTAATAATTTAATACTGTTCATCAGAACAAAATAATACTTATTATACTGTCTCTGTTGACCTTTTTTTACAATTTTTTAAATAAATTTCTATTATATTCTAATACATAAATATTTTATTTATACGGGTTTTTTGTTTTTAAGTTTATAAGTGTTTTTAAAAAGTTTATAACAAATTAATTTCACTTCCCTATTTTCGATGAATGACGAGATGTCGATGATCCACTCCTGGCAAGCGGCTACAAGTTGTTCACTCTGGATAGACATTCAGGATATGGCTGCGATCTCCTCCTGTTGGTCGGCGTTCGGGGTTGTTCTCGGGTTGGGTTCTTCTACAAATCGTAGTTAATTAATTATTTTTAACTGTAATTTATTTTGTGTATTAAACGTACACAATAATCCAACAAACTTCAAGTGTCCTCTTTTTATGCCTGTGCGGACGATCTTGTACTATACCGGATTAGCACTCGATATTTAATCAACTCGCGAACTTTCTGACTTGTGCTCCTGCGCTTTTGTAGACCAATCGTCTAGACTAGCAGCAACGACCACGCGTTATCGAGGTCAGAGACAGACTCAGTTATACGATATGAAGAACAAAATCAAATGGATTTAAGCCAATTTCTCGAGCGTTCATTGACTGAAATATTCCCTTTCTCTGCGTCTTCAGTTGACAACAAACGTTCTTCTTGTAAAAGATTGTCTACGAACAAAGTCTAGCATGAAGAATAAAACTAATTTAATTTTATTACTTTTCTTCAGGGTTATAAAACTTTCTTTATAAAAAAACTCATATATTTAGTTCTATAATTTATAAACAATTATTACCACTCGATAGGTCTTTTATTTATGACTATTATGGTGTAAGTCTCATGTTAGAATTTTTATTTTCACAAATGTTATTTAATTTAATATGTTTTTTATTATTATCATCCCGTAATATAGTTATACATACTCGCACACGCGCACTCGCCATATGCCTACGGATATTTTCCCATTACTTTTCAACACTACTTATTTTTTTTTTACTGTCAAAAATTAACTTAAACTAACAAATTTATCACGTATCTTATTGTCTATTATACAATGTTCGAACCTGCAGTCTTTACTTAGACAATTTTTCATTGCAACATGCTATCATACGCTTAGCGTTAAATTACTATTTCATATGCAAATTCTACCTATTGCAATATATATATATATATATATATATATATATATTATATAATGTACATTCTATTCATTATTTAACAGAATGTACAAAATATCCCTAAACAAACAAGAAACAAACAAAGAAAGAAATATAATATACCAAATTGCTTATGAAAATGGATACAATAAAAATACTGTAAACAAAAGAGAAAATAAAATCAAATATAAAATAAAAACTGGACAATTAAGAATTAATCAAAATGAACGACACATAAGTAATAACAACAATAAAAATTGGGCCACATTCACATTCATAAATAATAAAATGACAAAACTAACAAAAATAATTTACAAAAACTAAATAACCCACAAAGATAATACAACAACCAATGGTATCTGATCACGGCACACAATCTGTGTTTTTGTCTGACGAAAAGTGCGAAAAGAGAAAATGGGATATAAATAAAATATAAAAGTAATAAATTTTGCAGCATGTTCCTTACAGGAACATAAATTTCAATCTAATATGAGAGAGAGAGGACTAGGCCTGTATTTAAAAACTTGGCAGTCATTCATGTCTGCATTTTAAGGTAGAAACTTTACAAACTTCGCAATTAAGTAATCAATACAGAACTAGTCCGCAGTAGGCGCGCTAGCTATACTCTCCTCATCAAATAAAGTCCGCCTCTAGCGCAATGTCAATACTTATCGCGGCTAATTAGACTTATACAGTCCTCTACATTGTGTTTATCGATGTATAATAACTGTGATTGGCTTCACGTTAGTTGTCACAATGTTTATGTCGTTTCGGCTATTTGTTTTATGGGATTCTACTTGCATGAACAATCAGTTAAAAACAAGGTAGTGTAGAATTTTGAACAAAAGAAAATAACGGACTATTTAAAAAAAAAAGACGGAAAATTGTGACTACAGGACTACAACTTTAAAAGACATACTAAGTTACTGCACAAGAAAACCTAAATCGTTAAAACTAAGTGAAGAACAGCTACAGCAAATGTATTCTACATTTTAAGAAAAATCAACCAGAAATTATTCAGGGAATAAATAAAACGTTTATATACGCGTATAAGTACCTTATGAATATTCTTTATTGCTTTATTTTACTATACAATACAGTAAGTAATCTATACAGTATTTGTTCATTTAATTTCATTTTGTCTCACTTTTTGTCCGTTTAATACGAAATTCAGTTAACACGAAAAAAATCGGCTGGTCCCCGTTGTTTCGCGTTAAACGTTTTCCACTGTAAGTAGCATTTATCCTTCCATTGTACGTTAAGTCTTACATATTTTTCTTAAGGGTCCACGTTTGAGCGCCGTATGCAAGCACTGAAAGACGGTATTCATCATAAACTACACTTCTTGATTTATACGGAATGCTGTTCTTTTTTTAATAGGTAACATAACTTGCCAAAAGCTGTCTCACCTAGTGTCATCCTTATGTTAATCTCTTCTTTTTGGTTTTCCTTATTTGGCTTAAAAACGCATTCAAAATATGTGTAGTTACCCACTTTTTATCGGTATAACCTTTAACTTGTGTTTATAATACGTGGATCATCCAGAAAGCAAAGATACATTTTTGCTAAATAAACTTTTTATAAATTTAAAATAGACAATAAAAAAATTTTATTTGGCATTTACTTCAAGTTTTTACTATTTTTGGAGTATTACACAGTCTTACAGATATTTACAAGACACCTTTACACATCCTTCAAACAAACCTCAGGTATTAGGAAATTAAACCTCATTGTTGTCTTAAATACTTGTATTTTTATAGACACTATAGTATTTCAAATATAAAAAATAATTGTTTTAATTTTCCATATTTTAAACAAATTAAATACTTAATAATGTTTTGTAAGTAAAGGCATTGCAACTAAAACTTATTGTCTCTGAAGTCAAGTAAATAAGATATTAAATTATACTTGTATGTTAAAATTTTTATTGATCGTGGTTTTGTAAGTTTCCGACGTCTCCCTTAAAATCTTTTCACGCCCTACGAGACAATTATGCGTATAAATGTTTGATGGCACGTTCCAGTTAAATACAACTATTACGTTTGTAGTATGGAAGATCCTAATTCGGCCCGAGGTCATTTATGGTAGTGAACCCTGGACCTTGATAAATACTTATGAATTGCTGTTATGAATATCCGAAAGATAAATTCCTAGAAAGGTATGTGCCCAAGCACGAAATCTCGGTGCTTCTTGGTGAACAGTGATGAACCACGAATTGAGCCAGATGACAGTTGACGAAGACTTCTTAAGATTCATTCTCTGTAAGATTTGTCAATGATCAAAAACATGCGTGGTTGGGTCACGCACTGAAAAAATTGGATCAAACACGTATAATAAAAAAAAAATCTTAAATTGGAAGCCCTTCGAAAAATAAACGAAAGGGGGGCCACAGAAATGGTGAATCAATAATGATGGGGATGCCTTGGGGGTGAGGAATTGGAGGAGATTGTTGATGGAGGGAGCAAATCATAATAAAAACTAAAGCCCACCCCCGGCTTGCAGCGCTAGAGTGGAATTAAAATTGATTAAAATTTTAGTAAATTATTCAGAAACAATCAAAAGTAAACTGACCATAATCAACGCTAATAAGGAAAATCGTTGCGTGACTGAAATCAATGAACATAAATACAGTGGAAGAGTGAAAGGAAAGATAACGCGAATGGACAGCTGGAACCAGTTTCTCTTGTCCGTCCTCGTTAGAGTTGACAATTTATTTAGCAAAACCAACACTGGTCATGTTACTTTACTAACCTAATGACGCGGAGTTAAATAATTTAAAATGTCGTCGTGCTCGCAGATGTACGTCGTTGTCTTATATGGACGGTGATTTCTCTTCCGCCAGCAATCTGTTAGGTAGGTGGAATGTTTCCAAAGCGGAACGACTACATTTATGCCGTACGCAACAGAAGTAATCGCAATAGCAAAACGTTTTCAATTATGTGGGTAATTATTTTCAGTTGACCTTGATAGTCATCCTTCGTCCTTCTCATGGTTGATCGCTCTTCGTCGCCATACCTAACCTAACCTACTACTACTACTACTACTACTACTACTACTACTACTACTAATACTTCTAATAATAATAATAATAATAATATTAACAATCATCATCATCATCATCATCATCATCATCATCATCATCATCATCATCATCATCATCATAATCATAATAGAACACCCAGCAGTACGTAATATTAATATAGGCCTATCAGTAAAGCCGAAAAGAAAAAGCTAGGCTATTCAAAATATGTTCTTCTTGCAGGTAAATCCAAGGAAATTCGGTCGCTGTAGAATTAATATCATTGGTATGATCGCAACAACATGTCTTGTAAACAGAAACCTGGAAATTAGTGTACCCAGGCTGTAATTTAATACAAAAAGCGTAACAGTTTTAGTTAAAAAAATCAGCCATCCTGGAAACACGGCGAATACGATTAGGCCTAAATACGGCAGCATAAGCAACACGCTAGATGTGTCATAAGGATCCTCTAGCATAGAATAACCTGTGACAAATGAGACGCAATGCAGCGTAATGTAATGATGATTATGGTATCATGATAATGATCATGGTCATAATCACCATCGCCGTCACTGCCACCACGATCATTGTCATCATCGTCGTGGTTATCGTCAAAGATGAGAAAGACGCTTAAATCAAGTGAACGGAGAATTATGTAACGATGGCGGAAGGAGTTAGGAATGTCGCTATCTATATCTAATAAATAAGGATTTATTAAACCAAATACTCTATTCCTAAAACATGGTTTGAGACAATAGTTTTACATATAAGAGCTATTCTTGCTTATGGATATTGAGATCCGGTCTGAAATAAAACGTTGTAACGTTGTATGTATTGCAACGTAACAAACAGAAGGCATAGTAAATTAGAACAAAATAATATCAGTCTTTTATCTGGGGTTAGGTATTTATTTAAAAACAGATTTAATATGGTCTGCGATTTGAACATAAATTATTTATTCTTAAATTTAAATAGTGTCTGTAAAATGGTTTGAATGTTTCTCTTTCTTATAGTCTATTTTACTTGTTCGACGAATTCCGCTGCTGCACTCGTCGCCTGCTGGATCAGCTGCAATGATGACACATAGAACTCTCGCGACTCACGCACGCACGCCGTTTATCACCGATATAGTTTATCTCATTTATCTCAGGGTTCGATAATGGGTTTAACTATTAGTAATTCGATTTCGGTGTGTTCTACGTACACCTTCCGGTATCTTGACGTGTCCTCGCGTTCACCCAGATGTATTTCGGCAAATAACTGATTCCTATGCGGACAACTCTTGACTATCGCGAGGTAGTACTATTTAATTTATAATTAAATTATTGTGAGTTCTAATATCCAATCGATCAAGCAAACGGGCAACTCGCTGCTAAGACCAAGTACTCTCGTAACCCTTATGAAGAACGTATACTGTTACGACAAACTTACACAGAGACAACGTCTGTTAAGGCCGAGCTGTTAGGTAGAACTGAGCGAAACTTCTTCCGGAAAAGACAAAACTGAATGAAATTGGAGCTTCTGATTGGTTAAAACCCATAGCACGTGGTAGATGGGTTAGATAGATAGACATATGTCCTGCTCAATTTTGCTGAAGACTGCAAAAGCATGTACAGATTTTGTCTAAAAGTTTTATAACTTTCAGAAGATAAGGATTCTTTAGAAAAGTGAATTCTGTTAAAAATATATATACAGTATTAAAATAATATGTTTTGAGTATTTGACATATGAAAACTGTAGCGCTAATTCAGAAGTATGAGCTGTCTAAGTTTCAATTCGATACGTTAATTTACTAAAACGTTATTCATGTAAATACGAATAACACGCGCACACGCGCACTCGCGCACTAAATTCTCACTTGACATGACAGAAAATAAATTTATGGGCATTTGACATACAACAGTTAATTACTCATTTCTTGTTTCAAAACTTACAGCTAGTTTACAAAATTTTAACAAAATCAATTTTCAACATGTTTATAACGTCATAAATTGCATAAAAGCATGTAGTTACTACAAAGACCGTTTTCTGCGATGTTACTCGTTATCGATTCCGAAGAGAGGCTGATTTCATTTATCACAGTCTTATTTTTGAAACTCAATTTCTTGTAATTTGATTGGTTCCTCGGACACCCCGTCTTACGATTTTGTTATAAGTAATAAATTTCCCTGAAGAAGAACGTATCGTACAGAACAATTCATGTTTAAAAAATCTGAAATATTTTACGACCGATTTTATGGGCTACAAAACCTTTTTACTTAACAACCGTATACATTCAGTTACTCATTTTCAAAGCAACTATTGTCATCAGGTAGGCCTTTTTTTGTCACGAATATTCTTATATAAGTCACAGCTCAAAATTTCCTACATTTCGATAGTTTTGAATGACATTGAATAGCTATTAACGTGTTTTTGAAGAATATCCCGTAAAATAATTACGTAACCTGGCAGACACACACTACACACGCGGCTAAGTATCCTTAAACACCATTTCACTGCACTTAAAGTTGCTTAACAAGTCAAAAAATACTTAAAACTAACATTTTTCACAATGATCCTTATCAACCACTTTACAATGTTCAAACCTGCAGTCTCTACTTATTCAGTAGAAAACACTAGCGCTTTCGATACTTAAAACATCGGTATACTGTTGGACGAAACCAACAGAAAAATATTAATCCTCTCCATTTAATGTACAGTACTTACACAGACTAATAAAATATTTAACGAAATGTCTCATATAGTTTTATGTTTTCAAATAATAAATACTTCAGCAATAAATAAATATTATTACCTTTGTATTTTTACATGGCGCACGTTTCTCAGAATAGATCTGTGAAATTATGCAGTAAACAAGAGTTACCTACAAAAAGGAAACACACACACACACACACACACACACACACACACACACACACACACACACACACACACACACACACACACACACACACACACACACACACACACACACACACACACACACACACACACACACACACACACACACACACACACACACACACACACACACACACACACACACACACACACACACACACACCATTATGAGATAAAATATATCTTGAAAGGTGGAAGAAACTGTTTTATTTAACAGCGAAACACATATCTACGAGAGTAGTAATGTATACGCGATTAGTGATCAGTAGTATTTATAATTCAACTCTTCTCGATTCCTGTTAAGGAGTTTAGCAGTAACCTGTAAACTCATTTAAGTAACAATCTAGTTTAAGTCTTGGTCGTTCAATAAACGTACACGTGTTTAGTTTTAACTCAGAGAAATTAAAAACAAAATTATTGGAGTATTTTATATTTTAACAAAAACATTGGAATATTACAAAAAACACTTCACTGCAACTACAGAATTCAATTTAGTACAGACAAACGTCCTTTTAGTGTTGTCTCCAAAATTATTAGACGGTCATTTAGATTGTTTATTTATTTACAGATATTTCAAAAAAAAATCTCTACATAAAGGAAAAATTATAGCGGAAAACTAACGTGGGCTGAAAACATAGAAAATAGATTAACAGAGAAGTTGTGTCGTTTCGAGATGGGAGAAAACAAGAAATTAGAAACTGGAGCAAGAGGGAAAGGTTGTTGTGGATATAACCGAAATGTCTGAAAGAATTGGTATGGGAAACCAGGGGTGCCTACAGGGGGATAGTGTCCCCATTGGGGACATTTAGAAAAGTTTTGGGGGAGATTTTTTTTACTATTGCCTGAAAAATATTCCCCAATTTTACAAAACTGTAAAAAACATATAACGGACGCGTACCAGGCGCACAATAAATCTACCCAGTTGACTTTTTCAAGCAGGCTGTAGGCGCGGTGTGCATGGAATAAAGGATCTAGTCTTCAACTCGATGCTTCAAACAGGCTACAGACCGACTTCAAGGTGTCACCATGTGGCGACTTATGGCAAGCACTGAAGATGCTGAACGTCGATAAGGAAGCTGAGGAACATATAAGAGAATTGTGCCGCCGAATCTAGTTAGGGATAACAGACCTACTTTGTTACAGTCAACGCCGTTCATGGACACAACCAATGCCCGGCATGGAAGTGATGCCTGATTAATAAGCAGGTATCCTGAGAGATACGAACTTACCTACAATCAATAGGCCTATATCGTTTCGGAAAAAAGGTAATATTGTGTAATAGTTTTGAGTTAGAAAGCCCCGGCCTTTGCTCGATTAGGTAAGACATTTTACTGTAAAAGAGGGAAAAGGTCTTGTCAGAAAGAGGAGGGATTTTTTTTACAAAATTGGGGGGGTGAAGCGTCATAAGGGTTGGGGTGGGGGATCGGCACCTCTGACCGAAACGATACCGATAGATTAGGGCCTACCAGCAGAGTTAGGTCTGACAGCGCTACCCGTTCTATTATATTATTCTATTATATTGAAAACGTCGCGGTAGTGAGAGATAGTGTCGATGTGAGTCCAGGGAAATCAATTCGCCGTCGATCACAACAACTGGCCATTCCAAGAAGCACAATGCAGCGAATTCTAAAAAACGATCTTCATCTGAATGCCTAAAAAATCCAACTAACACAAGAACTCAAACCGTGTGACCATTTGAAGCGCCGAGAATTCGTCAGTTGGATATTGGGTAAACGTGAAACAGACGGTGATTTTTCCCACAAAATTATCTTTAGCGATGAGGCACACTTCCACCTCAACGGGTACGTAAATAAACAAAATAGTCGGCTCTGGGGTACAGAGAACCCTCGTATCATTCACGAGAAGCCTTTGCATACACAAAGAGCAACTGTTTGGTGCGGGTTTTGGGCTGGTGGCGTGATTGGGCCGTATTTCTTTGAGAATGAGGCTGGAGATGCAGTAATAGTGACTGGCGAACGTTATCGGAACATGATAATGGAGTTTTTGTGGCCTCAACTGGAAGGTATGGAATTCGAAGATATGTAGTTTCAGCAGGACGGCGCAACCAGTCATACTGCCCGCGAAACAATTGCTTTGTTATCTGAAAAGTTTCCTGCACGTCTTATTTCACGCAACGGCGATCAGAACTGGCCACCGAGGTCTTGTGATTTAACACCATGCGACTCCTTCCTTTGGGGATATGTGAAATTACGCGCTTATGTTCGCAATCCACGAACAATTTTTCAACTCAAGGAACAGATTCAACGAGTTATTGGTGAGATTCAGCCGGAATTGTGCAAGAAGGTCATCGAAAATTTCGATCGACGGACAACAGTGTGCCAGCAGAGTCGCGGGTGACATTTGTCTGATATTGTGTTCCATATTTAACCACAGTAAGTGTACTTTGTATTAACATTAAAACATCTGATATTTTTCAATAAATAAAAGTTTTTACAACATTATTAAATCTTGCGTACTTTATGGGACACCCTTTACTAGTTTAACTTACACCTGAAGACGAGGACAGATTGTTTAGTGGTCGAAACGTTGTGTGATAAATTCTAACGATGGTAACTGTCAGACCTAACCCTTCTGATAATGTTTACGTACCATCGAAAGTTAGGTTTAAAGATAATGTCTATAGAATGCTGCAGTAAGTATGGACAGAATTGTCAGGCGACAGCAGAAGCCAATGTGTCTACTGACACTTCCGTGCCGAAAATCTGTGGAAAATAGGCAGGAAGACGGGCAGAAGTGGAAGATAAAACGCGACAAACGCCGTCAGGTAGCTTCATGCCCAGTTTGTTTGTGTTAGTTAAACCTACTGTTGGCAGTAAGGTTTGTGTTTGGTCGCGGCGAAATTTCGAACGCTTAATTAAGGCGCAGAAGATAGAGAGAGAAAGAGAGAGACAGAGACAACTAACATTTTATAGAGGCGATAAACAGTTGTCGGCCGATCAATGACCGTTTGAAACCTTTAGTGTCGACTGCTTAGACCTTGACATTTAGCGAAACGGACCGGTCGACCGGGGCACACGAAATGTGTCTCCTCGCCCGTTGAGAAAAAAAGAGGAAAATTTATATTATATATACGTATATTTTTTCCGCTTCATTAAATAAAATATATCAATTTAACAAGAATAAAAAGTAACCACTGGTTTTATTTTTCTGTTGCCGCAGTAAAAAAGTGTAATAGTTACGGGCGGCTGCAGAATTATATAATTATTCGATAAATTATTCATCAGCAGACGTTGTGTCGTACGATATAGCGCTGCTTTAAAATGTCAAACGAAGCAAAACGGAAATGGAACGACAGCGGGCTTGATAGTTGTCGGCGAAACCGTTCCTTATCTGAGCACGCCATAAAAGAAGGTCAAACGTAACTTGGGCTTGTATTTTCTATTTATAGACGAGCGCTCATCTGAGAAAGATCATTAAATTTCTTTTACACGCGTACTTACGAACTTGCGTATAAGCAGAGAAACGTTTGTACATACTGTGGACGGTAATAAATAACGAACAACGGACGCTGTCAATGAGTACAGGAACTTCTTCCCCTAGTTACGTAACCGTGGTCGCTCCGTTTCCTTGCTTATCACTCGCTGGAAAATGCCACTGGGTATGGTAATGCGGCTCCTGCAGTGTCGTATATAACTTGTATGTATTCTCGTGTATACAGGGAAAGTGACCCTGCAATAATGAAATATATACTTCCAACAGTCTATAAAATATTTACTTAGCAAAACCATCGGCTTCAGTTGTCTGCGTTCTTATAACTTAACACGAGATCCTTACAGTGACTTACGATCGCATTGTTAATTGTTCTCGCCTGTAAACAGATATTTATAACATTTAAGTGAACAATGACATTTTGTATATACTTTTCCTGCTTCTCTTGCAGACACGTACTGTTAGCCTTGTCCCGCTGTCGGCAGTACGATGTCACACTCGTGCACCACAACACAGTTCCTGATAATATTTTCATAATTTTTATCTTCAAAGGCTATTTCTCAACATATGCGGCATACACAGGTGACCGATGTTTACGGGTAAGAATATAGTAAACGAATAAGAGTAGGAAATAAGGGATGAAGAAATTATGTTTGTCGAGATTTCAAGATGTAAGAAAATGCAGTAAAATGCAAATTCGTCATTACAACGCTAAATGTCAGACTGACTTACAGGACAGTCTTCTCATTGTGGAAAGAATACTTCGTGAGTTTAAAATATACACGTATCGAAAAAAAACATAATTGATGGAAATTGTAAGTATAAATGTTTCACATGTTGGTTGATGGTAAGATAAATGTTTAACTGGGACGAGTAAAAGTGAGACAGGAAACAGCGTGAAATGTAAAAGTAAAGTTCACGCCAAAGTAATACGATACAAATTCAATTCAATATTTTCTATTACAATTAATCGTAATTCAACCCATAACACACAATTCACGGTAACAGCTACAACAAGTAAACTTTACTATCTCAGTGGTCAAAAGATCCACCGGAGAAGTTAAAATTAGAACAGCTGCAAAAACAGCGTTCATAAAACAGAAAATGCTGCACACCATTACATTATAATGACTTAAAAATGTGTACGCCATACATCTCTATCTCTACATTATCACAAGCATCCTCCTGTCTTAAATCTCTTGTACCTGTTAACCTTTCAAGTATCTTGAGACATATTAGGCTTATGTTCGGTCTTTTCTTTGTCTTCTTCCGCTGACTGATGGTCTTCCGTAAAAAATGGTCTTCGATATTCTTTAGTCCCTCAATCTCAATTGTCGGTATGTGTTCGAACCACGTAAGTTGTGTTTTCCGCGTTTTGAGTTATTCTTTCTTTTTTCCATTACTCACTTTTGTCATTATTCATTTTTTCTCGTTGATTTTGCCATTGTTCTCGTTGTCATTATTTTGCCTTCATTATTGTACGTTCTAATCTGGACGCTTTAGAAATAAACATATGGAAATTGATTTATAACAGTTTTTAGTTCGTATAATGTAGGAGTCCGTATAGGTTAGTAATACGATCTTGAAACTTTTGTGGCCTTGTACTACGTTACGTTAATTCCGTGACCTGTGTTGTAATTATAAAGGTTGAAGGATTGTAGTGTAATGTTGTGTCCTTAATGTGGTGGAACGAAATAATACGTTACAAATTCAATTCAATATTTTCTATTACAATTAATCGTAATTCAACCCATAACACACGATTCACGGCAACAGCTACAATAAGTAAACTTTACTAAATCGCAACTAACAGCAAATAAAGATTTATAGTATAGCTTCACCCTAATTACGATGCTTAAACACCGGCCAAGAAATAACACTGAACTGCTATTTTTATACTGCTTGTGGTTCACAAATGAAACTCGGCGGCACCAGAATTTACCCGATTCGGGTAGAAGCTTCAATAATCTTCTATAATGTGATGCTTATACGCGTTCGCTGCGCTCACATTGTTACTTGATGAGTTATCACGTTACTTTAGTAATCAAATGCACTCACGAAGTTACTATAAATCTGTTAATAGTTGCTGTTTCGTTTTCTTTTGAGGAGCCGTGATAACAATGCCTGTTTCATTTATTTTTTATAGCTAACCACTGTTACTTTTTGGTAAATAGCAAGAGAACAAGGGCATTTATTAAATGTCTGTTGATATATGTGGTGCGTTCTCTACCTCACTACGTTTTATATTTTATATTCACTTAACTTCAAAGTTCCTGGCTTTTATACAATTAGGAATGAGCGTAGAAAACTGATGAGGCAGAAAGACGGAACCTGAGTAACTGAGGTTGGAAGAGATCAGCGCCTAACCTGAACGGACAATTTTAAATATAAAGCTAAGTCACTTCAAATGTAGATTTAATTGAAAACAACGACTTCAGTGACAGTAACACGAGAAGGCCGGAAAAAAGGAAAAATTACTTGTGGCCACAGTTCGGAGGTGGCCTATTTTGTGTCACGTTTTAAAACATACGAGCCCTTGGTAAATGTATGTGAAATCAAAATTTTTTGCCAAGAAAATAAAGGTAGTCGGAAGGAATTTGAAAGAAAAGATGTTTTGAAACTCCTTTCCTGGATATTGGTGTGCGAAAACCCAACGATTGTCCGTCACGTGTAAATTGCAAATCTTTAAACGTACTTTCTTATTTACGTTTAGAGATATCTGACAGCTTGGAATTCTTTGAAAACATTAAAAGAAGATTGACTGTAAAAAAAACTGACACAAAAATTGAAAGATTAAACCATTTTAGGAACAGGGAAAGTATTATTCATTAACAATTTTATTGTCCCAACAGCCACCAGAGAGTTGTGAGTAGAACGCAGAATGAATGCTTCCGTACTGTAGCAGATAAAAGTATAAATTTCGGAAACTTACAAATGAGGCGTGCCAAAGCTTCTTAGACATGTAGCTTAGACAGAACAAGTAAAATTGAAAAAGCAAATAACAAAACGTAAAAGACCTAGAGTAGTTAGTTCTTCATCAAATTATACTTAACAAAACAATGTAACATTCACAGGCCAGATTTCTGGAAAGAATAAAAAGACAGTGACACCTAATAGCGGTATGAAAAGAATAAGACGAAAGAGGAAGCGTAACTGCATTTCACATCATTGCAGAACGGTCTAACCAAAGCAACTGCTGATAGAAGACATCTGAACCAAAAATGGATTATTCTGAAACTATAGGAAAGCCAGTTAAACGCATTGGGTACATGGATGTGGGAGAAATAGTAAAAACTGAAGTCGGGAAAGGAAAACTCTGAGAACAGTTAAAAAAACTAAAAAGGGTTTCATTAGACCTATCACAATTGTGGTACATAAATTTTAGATTACAATTTAGGAAAGAAACCATGATGAACATAATAAGGAAAGGTTAAATTCATCTACAAAGTAAAAGGAGAACTGAAACAAATTTAACGAGAATGGGCTTAAAGAAAATAGATTTTTCAAACAGGTGTATATCCAAGAAAGAGAGTGAAGATCGATAGTAAGGACGGAAGACATCTCTTTCTTACGAAGGTTAACCAGCGTCAGGAAACGTGACAGACGAGTGTCTGATGAGCAATAAAGGAGAAAGCTGGAACATGTCAAATCACATTCTTCATGATTTATATCTGTCTAAACACTAGGTTAGAAACTACTTGTTGTGTTCTTGTCCATATAAAAGTAAAACATGTTGGAAGACGAGGCGGGTTTCTAGGAAGCGACTATTTTTTTGTTTAATTGTAGCTAATCTTGATTTTGTGATCTTATATTTGTTATTGAATACTCTGCCAAGAAGACGTCTGTCGGTGTAGACACAGTATCTGCATTCTATGTGTCTGTCTGTCTGTCTCTCTCTCTCTCTCTCTCTCTCTCTCTCTCTCTCTCTCTCTCTCTCTCTCTCTCTCTCTCTCTCTCTCTCTTCCCCTTTTCCTACATCTACAGAGTTTTCTTATACTTTTCCTGTTTCATGACCAGCAAACGCTCGCTCAAGCATAAAGACGTTGAAATTTAGGTTTTTTGAACGTTAACCTATTATTTATGCTAGGTTAAACTGGAGGTTTTCTTTCAGCTACAGAAATCTTCTGATGGCTTTTAAATTATCCGTCCTCCATACGTGTTGAAGAGTGATAGAGAAATGATATATCTTATCTTACTCTCTTTACCACTAAGCATTCTTTCAGAACGTGACTTTTAAAGTACAAGAGATAATAAGCAGTACTTTAATAAAATCATTAGTTCAAAAAATTTGAAGGAGACAATTGCAGTCTAACATTTCTTCATACGAAACTTCAAATACCCGGATAGAAGAAGTGCTTACCATGCTGAGAACTGTGGATGGTATAAGTATGTACATTTCATTAAAGTGAGAGAGATGTAAAGAAGTCTGTCCTTATTATAGAAAGGTGAGTTAGTGAATTTGACATGGTCACAAGCGGAAAGAGACAATCCAAACATGGTGGGAACTGGATTACAACAGTTAAAATTCAAGGGAAATGAAAAGTTGAGAAAATTATAGACCATAAAGTAACTATGTGAAGATCAATGATGGAAGATCCATAAAAGACATTAACGAAGGATAACACAGGCAAAAGTTGCGTTTATGAAGAAGGAAAGGCTCGAGAAACATAATAATAATAATAGGCCTAATAATAATAATAATAATAATGGCTCCCATGTGTACCACCGAAGCAGCTTAGGAGTCAGGCAGGGTAGGCTTCCATATGCGAGCCATACGGCATACAAGGAAGGCAGTGTGGCTAGCACTACGCTTCAGCCGCCCATTATTATCCCCAGGATGTTATCACAGGTACTCATTTTCAACAGGCTGAGTCGACCTGGGGGCTGAAAAACGAACCTCGATTTTATGGTGCGGGCCCGGGAATCGAACCAGAACCTCTATATTAGTAGCCAGGTGCCACACCCACTGGTCGCCTCGAGAAACATTATACCTACGAAAAACATTATAAAGCCTTTTGTGTACAGCGGCGTAATTGTGTATAGTCCTGAAAAAAAGTTGGTGTGTCGTGGGAGTTGGTACTCCAGAAGTGAGAACTTCAGTTTGAACTGAGTCGAATGTGTAAAATGTTACTCGTATGTATTTGGAGTAAGAGAGATTTTGGTATAAAGAAATAAGAGCCTAATTATAACTTGGTAATAAATCTAACCTAATGTGGTAGTATTGTATAAAGTGACCAGTTTCCATTTTTCTCTCACTTTAGAAATCTGTATATTTAACTATACCCGACGGCACAACTAGTTTAAAGTGTCGTGTTTGTTCTATGTGCAGAGTCAGGTGTCAAATGTATGGATGCTGTTACGTAATGCAGAAAAAGTGTTACGCCATTACGCAACGTTCTGGTACATTGGAGAACGTTGTTCTACTCTATTCTCGCAGCTGTAATGCGTACGTGACGCTTAACACGAGAGGCAGTGTTACGTAATACGGAACAATCTCGTACATTCGATAGCGTTGTTCGAGAAGTTTCTCAATTAGCCCAACGGTGCTTGTTTCTGGAAGGTCGCGCTGAAGTGTCCTCTAGAATTTTCGATGGTGTTAAGGACGCATATTATGGAACCCTGCAGACTATAAATAGCCCATACCTGCTGCTTAGTATTCAGTTATTGTCGGGCGATTACTCTGTGCGTTCAAGTGGTTATTAGTGAAAAGTAATTATTGTGGCGAAGTGTTATGTGTTTTATAATCGTGTGGGACAATTGTAATACAATTGTGTTTTATATTAGTTGACATTTTATTGCGTGTGAACAATTTTTATTTGATTTGTTGTAAGAGACGATCTTGTTGCTTACAAACTGTTTAATTCTGATAATTAAAGCTGGTGATTAGTGACTTAATTGGTGTCTTGTATTTTGTTTTCCACTGTACCAGGTACATAATTCAGGTGATTGCTACACGGCGGCTCACTGACCGGGGACTTCCACGTGTACAGAAGGTAAAGTAAAGTGTAATAGTGATTTTCTGTTGATGTTCATTGATGTTTAGTGATGTTCAATATGTTCAGTCTTTGTCTGGGTTCGTTTTTTGTTTATGATACATAACAAGTCAGTAGCGTATCTAGAATTTGGTCTGGGGGGGGGGTTACGGTCGAGTTGGTTTCATACAAAAGAAAAAAACAAGTAAAGACTAATCAACATTACTATCTTTAAAGTAGTTAAAAAAATGTGTGATTATATCTTGAAATCAATCCCATTAAAATAAACGGTAATAACACATTAAATTACGATTATTAATTATTAAAAAACATTGTTTAGAAGATACCTACTTATTGACTAAATTGATTTTCCTATATTCCATAATTTTCAAAAGTGTACGCAAATGCTGTATAATAAGCCTGTTTTTAGATTAAAAAAAGAGTTACTACTATATTAGCGTATACAGCTGAAAAAATAATAAAATATTATAAAAATTAAGAGAAAACAGAATTCGTCGACTTACGATCCTCTGGGGGATGTCTGGTTCCGTTCGCCCCCCCCCCCAAAATACGCCCCTGTAAGGAATGTAGGCATGCAATTTCGGGCTAAGTCAAAAGTAAGTAGGTAGAGCCATCAGTTATTAGACCAAGATGGGCAAAGAGAGAATTACTGGATCGGATTAGGCCTGCCTGGTCACAAAGAGCTAGATTTTAAATAACCAGTATAAACATCGTTTATATTCTCAGATAGCTGGATTAGAGACTTGTATAGTTAAAAGTCGAATGGCTCTAAATGAGTTCTCTGAAGTATAATAAAGTTCCAAGTGAGAGGAATAAACACTAGAGTCAGAATTATCTGTGATAAAATCAGCGAGTGCTCTGGGGTTCTAGAAAGTTTGTGAAAAATGCTTATTGACTACACGATTACAAAAAAAAAGTTACGTAATGTAGTCGGACAGGTAAACTGGACGTTGTAAGCCAGAAGAAATGAAGCCATGAACTGTGAAAGAGAAAGAGATGTATACGTAACTCTTACAAGTTGATCGTCATGATGATGTCAGTGAGATATTTTTAACACGCAGGAATGTTTACTGGTAGACGTTTTTTAATACCAGATATTTCTGTAATTTGATTTTGGGAATAAACAATTTGTTTTAAGTTATGTGTAAATTCTCCAACTCTAGACTTTTTTTTAATAAAGATACATGCTTTTTTGTTCACGGTTTCAGTTTTACTGTCTACCCTCTTCTCTTTGTGTAGCTATTTGTCTCTATTTTGTCATCGTAATCTCCAACATGGGTTAAATAAATAATGGTTTGTATCAGCTATCCCAAACAGACAGACTAGACCTGGTCACTCCAACGATTTTTCGGACATCCCACACCTCTCCGTCCTTTCGGCTAAAAATTCATTAGTCGTTGGAGATGCGGCAGTCGTCCCTTCGATGAAGATGTTCCATAAACAATCCTATCGCGTATACTCATAATACTCAGTTCCGTATATCTGTATTTCTTCTGCGATCTTGAAGAGTATATCCTGCCATGTGTCTGAGAAATCTTATTTTGTCCACGTGAATACCACTGGCCTGGGATTTGTTAAAGTCAAATTCTCAGAGCCATTGAGAAATGTGGGGAGTGTCATCACTTTGTAGAACTTCACGCGTGTTTCTTTCCTCGTTGACTTTAGAGTTTTCTTTTTTGAAATAGTGCAAACAATATTCCATTTTTATGTCTTTGTTAACCCAAAAATGAGTTAGTTATTAGCTTAATGTGATTTATTCTGTAATCACTTCATAAATACATTTGTTGTAATAAAAGTAGGTATAAAAAAGAGCTTTTTAATTTAAAATTGCAGATGTTAGATGTTTTTGCTAAAAAAACAAGTAATAAAACATATTACATTATGGACAAAGTCAGTAATGAACTTGACTTGAATTCATTAAATGCGTTCGCGGCATGAATATTAAGTTTACTGTTTCCCCTTTCTAACATGTGTTTGCCGCAACGCAGAGCTGCAAGAGCTTTAATGTGTTTGTAACTCCAGGTCATTACATAACTTTTGTATACAATGACATCATAGTTAGTTATGTAATGAATTGTGTCACTTGTTAGCTGGCAGATAATAATTTGTTAGGTCATCTTTATCTTTGACCTGTAATTTACTGAGGCTGTGAATGTTTCCTGTGTTTTGGTTCAGGACTATGTAGGATTTGCAGGTATTCTGTTTGCTTATTGTTTTAAACAGATAACATCTGCAATCTTGTTGGCGGTGTCTTTTTTATGCAGATATTCAGTTGTTTCAGCATACAGATCTTCAAAACAATTCATGTTTTTTTTTATTTAATCGGAGATGTTTCCTTCATCCACGTTAAAAAATTGGAGACACAATCATTGGATGTGTGTGGTTCGCGGACGACACGGCGCTGATTGTCGAGGATGAAAACGCCATTTTAATGGCTTCATTGATTTATTGAATAACGTTTTTGTAAGGTGGGTCTCCTGAAACTGGTGAGTTATTTGATGTAATATCATTGTTCGGTTTAATGTTCATATGATAAGATCCAAATTCTTTAGTGAGAAAACAATTCATACAATGCAGTACTTTGGGAGGGTCAGCTGGCTTGTAGCTAGGTCTTATTCTTCTTCATCTTCTCTTCAAGGATTAGGTTACATAAACCTGTTCTGGCACACATGTCATCCTTGGACGTCCCGCGTCTATTCTACCAATGGCTTTATATTTCAGTGCCACTTTCGGCAATCGATCCTCTGTCACCTTTGCAGATGATCCCATCATTGTCTTCTGTAACGTGAAATAATTTCATTTATGCCCTCTACTTCGACTTCTGCTCTGATATCCTCATTACCGTACTTATTCTATCTTGCAATGTATAGTTTAAATGCTTTGGAGAAACTGCATTTCAGTACTCTGAATCTTGCCGCATTCCTTTTTTTTTTTGTCATAACCCACGCCTCACTCGCATATGTCAATGTCGGTATTGTCCTATAAAATTTAATCCTTGTGCTGTGTCTTGTTTTATTACTAAGATTTCTGTGAATCGTGCCACAAATATTCCTAAATTTATTTATCTTCTCTTTTACATCATATTCAGATTCACAGCTTACTGCACAGCCGAGATATTTAAAACGTCTCGCGTGTTCTAAAGTGCTGTGATCCAAATATTCATATGAAATGGTTATATGAAATGGTCCAAATTCGTTAGTGACAAAAGAATCCATGCAAATCAGAACTTTGGGTGGGTCAGTTGGTCTGTACCTTGGCAAGTTATAGGCCTGTATCGATAAGTGCCTAGACCACACCTCTTCCCTTACTTCATAGAGTATTCCGCGTCTTTCGTGTGACGAAAGCCGTGCTACAGTACCTATTCACTAAAAATCTCTTGCCGACTTCACTAAAGTATTTGTTAAAGATTTATTTATTTGGTGGTTAGTTGGGGAGGGGGATAGTTAAACTGCAGTCCAAACGAATCTTCTCTTACTATTCTTGTGATCTGAACATTGGGATGCTTAGTTTGGGTCAATGTATGATGTACGTCCGGTCTTGCTATACTATTCGTTTCTACAATTGGATGATCTACATTTCGTACTGAATGATGGGACATTTAAAACTGGTTTTAGACGTCAGATGTAACCCGGACTTTATCGTGATCGGAATTTAGGTAGAAACTACTCCACTTTATACCAATTAGGATGGCATTACATTTTGAATAAATTTCAAATTTATGCACAGAATGAATTTTGAGTCTGTTGATTAGGATGGCAGAGTGCCATTTTGGTTAACTGCGTCATTGACTTTCTACTTTTAGCGTCTCGTCTTATTGGCTGGGGCTTGTCTTTTGTCCATAGTTTGTTTTAGTTCAATATTCTGCTGGCGTAAACGTATTTTTGTTGTTGTAGATAGGTTATGAAGTTGCAAGTATTTGTCGTGTAATGTGATTGACTGTCATCGTTTTTATGGAATAATTGCCCTGATGTTAGCTGTATGAAGTTCCTGGCTTACTCTGTAGAATATTTAAGGAATGTTCACTGTGCAGTCTGCTTCTAATTGTTATGATCGCGGTAGGGTCGTTGCCTTTGTGCTTTGCCGTTTGTATTTGCAAATCTGTGTAAACTCTGAAAAAGTCACCTCGTCAGAGGGCACCGTGACTAGTTGCTTGTCTTCCTTCTTTTTCCCGCATAAATGATAACCGTGTGTATCTACACACTTGGCATAACGGGTCTGTGTGCGATTGTTTCTTATGTACCAATAGTCCTCTGACAACTTCGGAAAGTTGAGTACCAAGCAGACACTATTTGTTTTAAGCCATTTACTTTAAGCTATCTGTTGAACTTAAAATAACGTATTAGCTATGCCATTATAGGACATAGAATGTTATGTTGATTTGAATAAGCGTAAACAACGATTACATTAGAACAACCGTCGTTAAATTTTAGTAGCAAAAATGGGCTTTTATTCCCTTGTTTTGTCTTTGTTTTGCAGTTGCCCATTGATGCCCATGTTCTTAAACCAGACGATTCGGTTACCTCTTCTATAATAGTCCATCTTCAGTGGCATTCTAGCAAACAATGTGAACTCGCTGGTTTTAGATGGCTATCTTAATCTTATAACGGGTTACAGTAGCACTGATCATCTAGTATAATCAGTTTTATTAAGCTAACTATCTTTGAAACACACTGTTTGATTTCATGTGCTTTTAACTCACAAGAAGGTAGTTTCAAGACAATATGTCTCCTTGGCAGAACTATTCTTTAATGTCTCGGCCTAAAGTTTTTTTTAAATTTATTTTTTAGTTACAGACTGTACATTTCTTAAGCTACTCTGGTCTTTAGTATACACACTTAAGAAATGTCCAGCTAAATAGCGTGATGAGGTGTTCAATCGAGCGATGTCATCTCGTGGTCCGTAAAGGTCGAACGACCAAAGTCTTCTTAATTCTCTGTTGATTGCGGTCCACAGAAGTGAAACGAGTAGCGCGTTACGATGGTCGTAAAGTCTTCTTGCATAGTGTTTTGCATAGTCTCGTTTGTCAATGACTTCACGGACGTACGGAATGTGTAAGTAAGGATAGACACATGTAAAATGTGGTTGGGGGCATTCGTTGTAGCTCGTAGGATTTTTTGTTAGAATCGCTGCATCATCGCTGTGTTCGATTTGGCGGCGCAGCCCTAAAGCTCTATTCCATAAGTTCATGTGGGTCTGAGGACAATTTTGTAGAGAAGTAGTTTACGTTTATAGATAGATAAAACTTTCTGTCTATCAGCCAGTTAATTTCCTTAGATATTAAGTTCAATTGTTGTGTTTTCGGTTTTATTTGGTATTACCAGTTCTGTTTACGGTCTAAGTGAGAGGTTGGTATTTGACTAGTGTTTGTCACGGTATTTGGTATTTCGACATGGTTGAGATAGACTGTGGACATTTGTCTTTCTGTAATGCGCATACAGTGAGTGACGATTTGGATTCGTTGGCCTCGATTTTCCATTTTTGTAATCATTTCCAGTGATATTGAGGTGCTCTTCAAGATTGAAGAAGAGCCAAGACGATTAAAGAATCTTCATTAGTTGAAAAGATGGCTGTGTCGTTAGCATATGTACCAACTGTTGTTTCTTTGGTGGTTGGTATATACGATCTATAATAGAGGGCCAAGAATACTGAATTGTGATACTGCTTATTGTATGTAAAAACAACTAGAAATTCTCCGTTGTCCTTGGTTTCGAATTCACATTTGTACATGTAAGATTTCAGTAGATTTAAGTTAGTTGAGGGAAGAATTCTTCTGATTTTGTGACATTCTAGATTATGAGATTGCTGTCAGGTATATTTTGACGGAGACATATCGACATGATCCGCAAGAAAGTCGCTCGACGTATGTTGATCATAGAATTAGACAAAGAGCTAAGATTAAGTTTCGGTCGTGAGAAACGCTGAGAATGTGAGGGTCTGTATTTGTAATTTATAAATTCAATGTTTCACGCTGGCGACGACGCGCGAAATAACTGTATCGAGAAGAATTACATGTATTTTATGGATGCATCTGTTGATGGCCAAAGTTACAACGAGTATTACAGAATTTATTACACGAGTCGCCGTTTTGCATAAATCCAACACTTATTAATGTCAGCAGAGCCGTTTGAGTGAGATCACTCGGCGTTATGATGAAGGAGCCGTCAGACAAACAAGGAACTAACTCGTTATTACTTGTTTGATGTGTGGTAATGTTTCTATTAGCATGACGGAAAATATTCTCTGAAAAATTATTTAATATGGAAGCAATGAATCTCTGTTGTTTGCTATATTACCTGACAAACACGACTCGATAATTAATTCACATAATCTTTTATGATCCCTATAAATACATGAGAATTTAAATATATTTTAGCATGCTGTAGGTGTACGTTGTCATTTTACAAAATGCAGTCGTTTAATTGCTTGTATTGTTGCTTGTATAATAATTTATAATAATAAATTGTATATAAAATTTCTTGGCTACAAACAATGTTACTACCTTTAAAGAAGCTTTACAGTATGATTTAAATGTAAAACTCAGCGTTAACTATAAATTCCCAGTGCTGAGGAAATGACTCTTGAAATTTCTTCTCATCCAGTTTGTCTTATCTTGGCACTAACCATTCATCTTGTAAAGAGCCGAAGAGCCGTCGTCGTGACCTGTTATGTCTCTTGGCCTCCGATACAGCAACTTTCGTGACAAACTCCAATCTCCGCTACTACCCAAAATGTCCAGGATAAATTTCTAGCTCTATTTAAATGCCTTGAGTCTGTGCTTGATAACATGGGTAATTGTTTAATTATACATGTTGCTGTTTTCCCGTAGGCCTATCGTTATGTTACCTATTAACAGAAGGTTTAGGTCGGACAATCACCATCGTTATAATTTGTCACACAACGTTTCGACCACTAAACAACCTAGGCCGCCTTCAGGTGTAAGGTAACCTAGTAAATTTTAACCTTTAATACAAATTTAGACCTACCTGAGATTAATAAAAAAATTAATAAACCTCCACCATCTACAAAGTTAAACACAACTGTAAAAAGTAACCGCTACTAACTCTCTACGTGCGCGGGAACGCTCACCACACAACGAACAATGTCAGAGACACGCAAATGCAAAACTAAGCTCCTGCGCCCGCTCACAGCTAACCCCGTCCACCACGACATACAAACTAAGCTCCTGCGCCCGCTCACAGCTAACCCCGTCCACCACGACATAGGCCTACATACTCTTTTACATTCTTAATTCAGATCCTAGATACATTTTCATTAGGCTGACTGATAGAATTATCATTTACAGTTACTACTTGAAAGGATTCTCCTACGAATTTACGTTTATAAGTATTAGTTTCTTGCCCAACGATATCTACTTGATCCTACAGGATTTTATGTTGCTCATCCCACACGTGTTGAGCTAATTTATTCGTCTTAGTCTTCCCTTTTTTAATGTATTTCCTATGTTTTCCCAGGCGTACTTCCAGTGGCATTGAAGTTTCGCCGAAATACAGTAATCAATATTGTAACGTGACCTACGGTAGCACAAGGTTTACAAGTATAAATAATTGAAGAAAAGCTGTATAATAAAAAATTATTAAATAGGAAATGATAGAACAACACCACTAACTGAATTTTACATAGACAAGGACAATGACGATGACGAGACCCAACAGATTGGAAAAAGTGATCCAGAGAAAATAGTTAAAGTCACAATATAACAATACCCAAGTGTAAATAAGAATCATAGATATAAAAGTACAAAATTAGATAGAAAAATAAATAGTATGTAATCTGTAAGAAATGTAAAAAGAAAATGAAATGTAGGAACAAATATACTGATAATATATAGAAGGAGTGGTAATAAGTAAACTATCAAAAGACAATAATATAAAATAAACTTGAATAACAATAATTCAGTAGGAAAGTGGTGATAATTAATAAACCTTGATAGGATCCAGTGATAATAAATACATGAAATCTAGAATACAATGTTAGGAGGTGAACACAAAATTGATAAATAAATAAGAAAGATAACAATCAATAATGAACCATAATAGGACCCAGTGTTAATAAATGAACTACATAAAAACACTAGTGAATAAAGTGAAGTGTAGTCAGAAATAAAGAAATAACTAATGATAATACCTTATAAGTAATAACTGGACCCAAATATAATAAATAAACAGTATAAATTGTAAGGGACAGTTATAAGTAGTCATGGGCAGAGGTTAATGAAATAAGAAAATGTTTGTGTATCTGATATAACAATGTTTGTTGGAAGCAAACCACTAATAATGGTTTTCCATTATGTTAAGGAAGTTTTTTAGTATAGAATAAGGATAAAAGACTAATATGTTATGTTGAATACAGGTAAAGAGAGTTAGACACTATATTCTAAAAGTGAGATTATAAGGGAATACTAGTGCACATCAATTGTTCATTTTTATTATTATCTTTGGTTGTAATTAACCAAAATGTTATTATGTTGAATATTATGTTTAACAAAACCGTTTAAAAATATGTAAAACTTTAGATACAGGAATGGGGCTAAAAGATTTATGAAGTAATTATGTTATGTTATATGATGATTAAAAATAATGAAATATTATGATTTAGTTTAGGTTGTTACAGAAATTATGTTTAGCAGCATTTAAAATTAACAAAAATGACAATGAACAGTTGTAATGAGTATAGGGTAGGTGAATTATGAACTCGAGGCATTAGGTCTAGACTGGTAACTGGTAATAACTGGTAACCAGAAATTTGTGAAATTTAAGACAAAACAATAACCATTGATAAAATAAAGTATATAATCTGTTTAGGTTTCATAATAATAGTGTAGGACACAAAACTGGATAGAAAATAATTAGTTTAAAGGTAATTAACAAAAGAAAACCCAAATGAAAATGTAGTAATCTGTTATAATTTGAAAAAAGGTAAACTTGTGAGTTATCAAAATAATTTGTAAACAAAAAGCAAACTAATGGTGTTATTATATTTAAGATTAGAGGTAGTATAAGGGAGTTATAATAGTCTAAAGATTTTTAATAATTTTGTATAGAAAGACGTTAGTTTTATATAACAATGTTGTAAATTATCAACCAATGAGAGTTAGTGTTTGGAAGAGAGAAACCATAGTAACGAGTAAATAAATTGTATCCTTCCATTATTAGATCTTGATGAGGGCAGATGTATTAAACCACAAGGAATAAAGAAAGAATAAATTAAACAAAATTTATCAAAATTAATGATCAAAATAGTAAACTAAATTACAGAAGTAACCCTAACACTAAAATGAATTAAAAAATGACCAGAAGAAATTAAATTATCCATGAGGAATTGCTGAGGAATCCCAAGTGACGGAATACGAACTATTGGAAGGAAGAAAATATTTCAAACCCATAAATGAATGACGGAACCTTCAATAACCAAGATGACTGATGAAAAATAAACACCTTAACCAAATAACTAAGAAAATCGAAGAATTGAATTAACAGAAACACCCAAGAAAGGACAATCAGCAGTATTCATGAGAAATATTACCCGGATAGCAGAGACAAAGGATGGTTAAGTATAAATTAAAATACGACTTAACATTAAAACACACAAGAAAACCAAACAATAAGTGAAACTACACTTCGAACTTCATTTATCACTTTTTAACAAACACTTGAACTTTCTTTTATTTAATGAACATCTCAAATTAAAGAACTATCTTAATCTAACATTGATTCCTTAAGTGAATATATTTTAAAACGTAAAATTTACTAAACTCAAATAACCTCCAAACGCTAAATCCAGTAGCTATAGTTTACCACTGTAATTATAAGTATATCACCTGTTCTATGTTATTTATATGGTATTTGTAAAATTTTGTACTTTTATTAGTCCATTTAACAACATTTTCTGTAGTCACAAGAACTTCGACCTGAGATTATAAATAAACGAAAAAACCAACTCCAGAACCCGAGTCTCGACAGCAACGGCTGGTCAGAATAGCCAACCGCTAATAATTAAACATGCCGGCGCAAAAATAAAAAAAATAATTTGAAGGAATTTGTAATAAGAAAACCCAATTGATATTTGTTAATAAACATAATAGAAGTATTAAACTGTATGTTTGATTTTATTTAACTATTCTTCAAAAATTTAGTACTCACTTATAAAAAAATTAAACTTTACAATTTTGGTTTACTAAGAAGAGTTGGCCAACCCGAAGTTGAGGCAGAAAATACGAATTTGAACGTCCGAACGGGTGAGTAGACACTCGACATTCGTAAGTAAGCGACAATAATAACATCGTTACAATATTCACACGGGAGAATGTATATGACATTTTTACACTCTAATTTAGGTAGTTTGCGCGCGATATTACACAGTACTTTCCCTAAAGTAAAAGGCAATCCGCCGTCCATATTTCTTTGCGATCCTTCGAATTCTTTCCGAAGTTCACCGAACATACGGAATAACTAACCTGCCCTTCACATCCTCATTCCTTTTATTGTTAACAACTTTTCTCATAGCTAAAGTGTCATCAATAAATCTCCGACTATAATCATTCTTCGAAAAATCATTAATACTTCTGTCTTGCGGACTTAAAGACTAAGTACCGGTTTTTTATAGTTGTGCTTAACTTTGTAGGTAGTGGTTGTTTATTAACTTTTTTGACGGTTCACGCATTTTAGTTAATGAAAATCGGGTAGGCTTAAGTTTGTATTTAATTTACTAGGTCAACTTACACCTGAAGACGTTTCTATCTCCGGCGAAGGAATTTTGAAGTCGCGTAAATGGAATAAAATGTGTTTGAAGAATGGCGATGGATTACTGGAATGTCGATAACAAAAAGTCAAATAAAATAAGAAGTCAGAGGATTCGTGAAAGTCAGTGGGAATATCTTCGTAATTATAGCTCAGATCAGTTACGGTACGTGGTCATGTCCGGTAAGCGATGACTATAGGTGGCTCAAAGAGTCTCGGGAAGCAAGAGCGAAAAACGATAAGAATTAAAAATAATATATTAGCTTTCCTAGTCAAAAGAGTCCGTTCGTCGTGGAGGCCAATCCTACATCTCAACCTGAGCTGAAGATATGTTTCGGTCGCCGGTGAACAACGCAGGGTAATATGTATGCGTTGTACATAGATGTGTGGTTTATTAAAATAGGCCTATACAGGCAATCAGATTAATTGAGTCGTAGTAATGATAAAGTGACAAAAAAATACAATCTGAATTCACGGTAGTATAAACACGGTTTAATTAGATGACTCGTGTCGTTTGTGGAGTGTAACAGTTTCTTTGTGTCTTGTAAACAGAGAACGAAAAGTAAAGATTTTTCGCGAGACAGTTGGTCGTGTGAAACTTGTTATGGCCAGTGAGTGTGAGTCAGATCGTTACGGCGCAAGGAGGGAACCTAGTCAAACAAGAATTTCCTCTGTTAATGTAATATTAATTGTCTTATCTGTTTGCATATCTTTACGGAGCCGAGCCACCCTACGGCGGGCGCGTTCGTTATCGTTCCTAGAATTTAACGGTCGCGCTCACAAAAATGTTTGCTCCCCCCCTTGACTGCTCTCTTTATGTAATATTAATCACCCTGTTATGGCCGGTGACAGTTGAGAACTGTACAAATTAGCGGCCTGCTGGAAACGTCAGCTTTAGCTGCTCGGCCATGACACTGAGACTCGTGAATATTCGTTTCCTAAAAACTGGGATGGTGTTTTATTATTAACAACGAAGCTGTTGACATTTTGTATGGTGTCATAGAAACCGTAATATAATATGAGGTCGCCTTTGTATTCTTAAAAAAATACGTATACAGATTTATCACTAAAACTATAGGAAAAATAATATAAAATCTACACATGTAATGCAAAGAATAGCTATTGTCATACTTTCATAACCTATGTCAACACAAAAGCGCTCAAGAAAAAATAATGAATACAGTATAATGAAGTAAACATAGTCTTAGGCTCATTATTATTATTACATTAGTATATTATATTATATGAAGTATTATGCATGAGGGCGGGACGTCTGACGTGATCTGCGAATTTTGCTTTCCATCTGCGTCGGCTTCCACATTTAATTCCCAGTATTTCCTTTCCTCCTTCAAATCATCCAACCGTCCAGCAACTGAATTACTCTTCTTCCAAACCTCGGATTTTCTTCTAGCCGATCCCCAATTACATTGCGCACCAAGGAATGTGTTCGAGTATGTGTTTGAGCCAGTTTGCTTTCCTACAACGAAGTTCATTCAGCCTTGATCTCTTCTGGCCCACTTTTCCTCTTAAGACCTTCTCATTTGTTATCTTGTCTGACCACTTTACTTTTTCACCTTTCTCCAGCAATACGTTCAAAACTGTCATGGCTTGTTTTTAGTGACTATATTCTCGATCCGTATATAGCAATACGCTGAAAGTAGCACTTTATCAGTTTCTTCAGGAAATTGAAGCACAAATTGCTGATCAACAGATTTATTCTTAGTAAATTTAGTTTTGGCCTTTGTTTCCAAAATAGGATCGCTTAAAAAAGTGATCAGAAGCCGACGTATTCAGCTATGAATATTTTTCGAAGAACT
Organism: Magicicada septendecula; assembly: GCA_034769895.1. Lineage (NCBI taxonomy): Eukaryota > Metazoa > Arthropoda > Insecta > Hemiptera > Cicadidae > Magicicada > Magicicada septendecula. The sequence goes on from CM068373.1 coordinate 388,274,915, forward strand.
TCTGTTATGTAACGTTTTGTTGTGTTCCATCTTCTCAATAATCCTCCCTTCAGGAGCTTTCTTAATTACTTGACACAGTTCCGGTCAGTTAGTTCGAGTATTTTCACAATGTTTTTTGTTCACCACAAAACACTGTCAATTCCGTGACCAGCGTTTAGTTCAAGCACTTGTTACGACACGGAATTATGACAATAAGATGTCTTTATAGCCTACGCTAACGCATGCTCGCCGTTATCTTTTCCTGAATTTAATTTAAATGTCTTCGAAAATTAAATATAATTAATTCACTACCGACTCGGAACACAATAAATTATATTATAGTCCGTAGTGAATTAATTATATTTAGTTAAGTAACGAACACGTTATGGACAACGAAATCCAAGTCTTCGAAAATGATATGATTTTATTGAATGGAAATCATCCCCATTGTGTACAATGTAAATGTATGAAAGGTACTCTTTAGCTGCCGAAAGTGCAAAGTGGTGAGCCAAGATCTCTCCTCGATCCACTCTCGGCACTTATTCAGTACTCAACTTATAACGTATTCAGTATTAATGATATAAGCTGTTCATTACATTTTGTAATATTAACTGTTGGTTCATATACTTACTGTATAAGCTCGCGGATTTCGTGCGCCCTTATTTGTATTTGCTTTTACGACTTGCGCATCTTGTGAATCGACCTTACAGAATTGATAACAAAAACCTATATTTGACACGTGTTCTGTTTACTCATTGAAAACACTGTGCATTTAATGTCATATAGCCAATGCTTTGATACTTGGATTCTGCGAGCTGTCCGCAGCGATTTTGCTCTTTCTTTTGGTAGAGTTTATTCAGAGCCGAATCCTCAGAGGAAGCAACAGAAGCAGTGCTTGCTCAGTGAAACTCAGGCAAAACTAAATAAATGATTACGTAACCAATATTACTGTTGTCACCAGAAACTGTTTCACATGCCTTAACTTATCTCTCATCCTTTGAAAATCGGCGGCGCATTTGTCACCCATCTTCCAGTCAAAATGATATTGATGACTTGATTTGATCAAACTCATTAATATTATTTCGCTTCCATTTCCGTCTGAGTGACCGCTCCCCAAGGCAATCACTTCAAAAAATGCTACTGTGCACAACTTTGAGTTAGGTATTTAGCATTTATTTCATAACTACAGTTTCATGATCTACCCTTGTTTTAACATTGAAAATGTTTATAAGGACGTGTCGCACATTTGAAAACGACCGCTGGTGCGTGATCGAAAATGGGAACCGGTGAGTTTCCATAGAAACTACTTCTTTGTTGTCAATAACGTAGTACACATATAAAACTTCGCTTATGAATGCGACTACATTTAACTTATAATCTCTACATTGGTAAATGAAGAATGAATTCATTGATTGGTGAATGAAGAATGAATTCATTGATTGGTGAATGAACATAAATATATATATTCTACTTTCTTCCATTATATTGATATGTTGAATCCATTTTCTTTTGTATTCTTTAATCTTTCATTAACTGTAAAAATATCTAAATCACTTCTTATCTCCTCATTTCTTATATGATCCCGTCTATTACACCTTTTAACTGATCTCAGAAATTTCATTTCTGCTATTTGTATCTTCTGTTCATCTTTTTTCTTTAAGACCGAAATTCCATAACCATACAGTTGTGTAGGTACTACCATTGTTTTATAAAATTTTATTTGGGTTTCTTTCAAAATAGGAAAATAAATAGGGAACATCTTACATAAAATGGAAAAGAATATAACTGTAACATATCTGAATCAAAGACAAAAGTAATGGTCTTTATAGGAGATGAATCGGTTCGGACCAAAATATGCATAGACGACACACGCATAGAACAAGTAAGACATTTGAACTATCTTGGACGTGACTTATGGTCATCCGTTTAATATTTTGCAGACAAATTCGCTTGATACTTCTCATTGTCTCTCAGATTTAACTCTCACTAAACAATACTTGAATGATTTTCTTTCTTCGACGACCTCTTACAAGAAACTACTGCTCTTATTGGACAGCCCACAAACACCTTAGTGTCGGTGTGCTTAGACTCGATGCTTGTCCTACCCATCGGGTCAGGAATGGCCACTGAGTTTACTAGTATGCAGATCCTCGCTGTAGATGGTGGGTAAAGTATCAGATTCCTATCATAGGTTAACAGCAATTGAGGCGAGCACACGATGTCAACGCAGCAGTTCAAGGCGGGCGCACAGTCGAACACCGTAAATTATTCAAGTTATTTGTGCTATAAAATTAATTAGATTATCACCGCAAAACGTGACGGGAGACAGGCGCGTGTACGCAGAGAGACACATTCTCACGACCAATTAGATTCCATTCATACGAAACTGTTTACTTACTTCTGATTAGCGTTATAAAAAATCACGCACGACTGCAACCGTTTCAAGTTTCATACGTGATCGGTGTAACGTAACAAATTAATGCTACCTTCCACAATACCATTGTAACGAAGATTAATAACGTATAATGAGCTTGCAGATTAATCTTCAGTAACGTACGGTACGGTACGTAAATAACACAGCGACTGGAATTAATTTTCCTTGTAATCACTGTGTACAACACACGTGTTAAGTTTAATGTCAAAAGTGTATTTATTTATTGGCGAGCGATGTTGTTGTTGATACGCCACCGGAATGGATGTTTTATGCAAATCGTTGTGTGCAGCAGCATTGCATACTGCATTGTTTTCTGTTTTTAATTAAATTCTGTTATCGATTACCCTTTTCGATAAACTACAACACGGAAGCTGGACGGTGGTCAAAATCGGATCGGTCTAACGTTGCTTACATCCTTAACTGTTTTCAAACGTTCACACAGGGTTTTGTACAAATCTTTTAAATATGACCATGAACACGTGAACATGTAACCATACGTTCACTCTTTATTTCTCTACAACAGAAAAAGTGTAGGCTTACTGTAATCCATGATGGACATACAATTTAAATAATTATTAATGAAAATGAATGAATTAGTATAGACCTACTATACATTATTATAGCATTGTGTACTTTCGTTGGAGTTTGACTGCTGGGAACCGTGTCTGCACTCAGGGGCGTATTTAAGGGGAGAGCGAACTGGACCGGGCCCCTATAGGTAGAAAGGTTGACAAATTTTGTAATTTTAATTTTTAATTTTTAGGCTGTTTTATTTTATTTTTCTCGGCTGTGTGCGCTAATATAGTAGTAGCTCTTTTTAAATATACAAATAGGTTTATTACACAGCATTAGGAAATATGACTGAAATATGAAATTTAGGAAAATTAGTTCAGTCAATAGGCTAAGTATCTTTTAACAGTGTTTCAATAACGCGTAGTTTTTGTGTTATTACCGATTACTTTAAAGGGACTGATTTTAGGATGTTATCACGCGTTTTTCAGCCACTTTAAAGGTAGTAATATCGATTAGTCTTGATTTGTTTTTTCTTTTATATGAGCTGACCCGACCCCAGACCCCCCAAAACCAAATTATAGATACGTCACTGTCTGTACTCATGGCCTTTCGACACAAAACAGCCTAGGTACTCCTTCTCAGAAATTCACTAGAGATAGAACCTTCCCTTTCACGTTTACAGGAAGTCAGGACCCCTTTGCTTCTGTTGACGACACAATCTATGGAGTTCTTTTCCTTTCGGAACTCTTCTTCACACCGAAGGTTCTCTTCTTCTCGAACTCCAGCTCTCCCTCGCTTTCCTCTGGAACCCTATCCAAAGTCCAGAGATTCCTGTGCTAGAATTCTTCAAGAGAGGTACTGGTCTAGATCTTCTTTCCAGACAATTTTTCAATTTCTCCGTGAACACTCTACCAAGAATCTTACTGGAGACTACATTTAGGTTACTCCAAAATGTAAACACTCCATAGAGAGCTTTTGCCTTCATTGGTGACAATATTCTGTCCTTTCCGGAGAATATTTCCTAGGCCTCCTTGAAAGCTTTGATTAACAACAGGTATTACACAACATCCAAATGACCGTTGACTATCTGGTGTTGCTTAGAAACGACGTACTGTTGTCGTAAGCCACCCAGCTGTGAATGTATCAGATTCTCAGGTTCTTATCAAGTATGATAGAAATCTCTCGAAATTCATTCCCATGGAGATTACGGCATCTCTAACAAATAAAGGGAACGTTGAAATAAAACGGCCCTGGTTTGGAATTATTCCGACCCCTACTTGTTAGTGTTTAACTAAAGCGACCACCAGCCGGATACCATGTACGTGAGTACGACTTTAAGAAAGAACAGACTGGTAGGAACTTTTCTACGCAAGGCCAGATGAATCGTAACATGTGAGTCGTTAATAGTTTTTCTCGGGGATCGCAAAGCTTTTCGAAGCTGTCAATCATATGAGCGATGAAGCTTCGCACTTATCAAGCCGGACGTCTATGAATATCAATTACTCTCTCTAAGAGATAGTTTACGTTAGGTAAGGTTAGATCAAGCTAGACGTTTAATATGTCTAGTTTTTCGGTTGGTTCATAAAGCCAAATGAAAAATATTCAACTTCAACATTATACTGATTATCTCGTACGCAATAAATTTAACGTGTCCGTCTTTAAATTTGTTTGTTTTGTAAATATTTTATAGATATTCGTAGCTCCATCTACAGCAGTAAGTCATCCAAGGAAAATTAGGAGGAGGAGTTTGTATAATTCTATTTGATAGTTTCACACTCTGCGGTACTGCTTGGAAGTATTCTTTGTTACTAGGACGATTAACGAGGCTGAGCGGATCGATAGAAAGTTTTGCTCCCTACACCAAACGCATATACAGACGTACTATGTATTTCTCTGAAAACATGGTCAAGAGATATGTTGCAACAAATAGCATTAGTCCGATATAATGAAAAATATCTGAAACTGCTAACGATTCAGCATACATTCAAATATAACATTTCTATCGTATTAGTTTTAAAGAGATTTTAATTCTTTAACCACTTTTACAGTCCGGATAAACATCTCAATCAATGTTTGTTTTAGAGACCACCTGCCTTTTCTCAGCTGTAATTTGAAGGCAGTTCCGTCAGAGAGTTGTACTATATCCGAGAAAGCCTACGTTAAGACCACTAAGCAGTCGCATCCACCCTCCCACACGTCATAGTCAGGGTTAGCATAGCGTTTACCGATCATCCGAGAAATTCACATTAAAGTAATTTCTGTCACTCACTTGGAAAGTGTGAAGAGACGGTTCCTGAGTTCCTTCCAACTAAAAAATGCTTTTGTGTAGCGTCTAAATTGTGTGTTTCTCGAGATTGTAACGTTTTAATGTAAGGAGAGTAAGTGCAGTCATCGTTTAGGTAGGCAGACTCATCTCTGAGATGCTCAGAAATTCGTTCAGATGGTTCGGCATTCTGTAAAACTTTACACTTTAACGACCAGTGTAATATGACGAAAGGGCTTCCGGTCACTGACATCCCAAAAATTACATACAACACTGCTACATTTGATATCTTAGGCCCTCAGAGCCAGCGTCAACTCGGCTAAAATTCTGACTAATTCCCAGGCTATTAGGCCGTGATCTAATGCTGTCGATAGAAACAAACGTTTCGGCCCTACCACCATTGGAGACCATCTTCAGTGTAACGATTTAAAAGATAACTAGCACGGTGTTCACCAGTTTCCACAATACTGTGGCTAAAGATAAACAGTACTTAGCATTCTTTTGCCACAGTACTGTGGAAACTGGTGAACACCACTGGTGCCAGTTATCTTTTAAATCGTTACACTGAAGATGGTCTCCAATGGTGGGGCCGAAACGTTTGTTCCTATCGACAGCATTAGATCGCGGCCTAATAGCCCGGAAATGAGTCAGAACTTTAACAGAATTGCTATATCTGTCTGAAGGATTGTCCGGAGAACTGATTTTATTTAATTCGGTTTCACGAATATTCTTCATACGTAACAAGATCTAAACCCATTTATATGTTAATTGTAAGATTTTTGCTGTCGCAACACAAATTACTTTGCTAAAATTTACAATATATCGCTAACACTATAATTTTTGTCATTTAATATTATGATTTCGCTGGGGAGAGATTCACTTCATCCGCAGCAGATGTAATTGTCGCTGCTCCCGTCCAGCTGATATTCCCCACTGTAATTAAGTCAACTGTTCTCCTATTTTCAAGAATAACACAGTCATATTTAAGCACTTACGAAAGTGCTACTACAATTTTATCCGATGTTTACCAGCGGGAATACTATTTTAATAAACATGAACATGGCAATGATCATATGTTTTGAATTTTCTTGTATTCTGCAACTATTGTAAAGGTTCACGTTAGTATTAAACCAAATGAATCAAATAATTAATAGTAATACGTAATAAATTGGCTATTTTGAACGTTTTAATACATTTCTAATTATTTAAATTATTTAGTATCACTTTATAATAAAATATATCTTTAATTCTCATAGTGCAGAAGTTAAATTTGTTTTCACAATAATAATTACGCATAACGCTGCATATTAGTATAAAACACTACGTTTTAGTTTAGATTTGAAAAACATTAGATTCAATACGTGGAAAAGTCTTGTTTATTCCATGTAGAGCGTGGGTCTCTATGATTCTGAACCCTGGATCATTGGCAGGAAGAAATGAAACGTTTGAAGATGTGGTGCTGCAGGATTTCATGACAGGGTTGAGTAACAAGGCTATAAACAAGAAAAAAAGGTTGTGGAAAGACCTCACTAGAAGGAATTATCAGTAGCAGAGGCTCTGAAGCACTCGTAGTAACAGTAGACTTTAATGTTGGAGTGTAAGGTTCATGCGAGAAATTCTAAGTAGGCCCTAATACCGTAACAAGGAATCTTGTTTCACGTGGTCATAGGAAGCTCTGAAAAGGTACAGTGCTTTTAAAAAGTAAATCAAAAATTATTTATTGAAAAATCAGAAAGTAAACTGAAAAATATTCAATCAAGGACTTTAGTTCGTATAAGATGTTAGTTCATGGACGATAGTGGCGGTCATTTCACTTTTAGTATTTCCTGGTTTGTATTATCAAGAATATCACTACTTTTGGTTTCAACGCAGGTTTTAAAACGAGGCTTAAACTCAGAGTTATTCTAAATTAATAATGATTATCGTAAAGACATGTTGATGATCATTATCAAGATTATATATATATATATATATATATATATATTGTAAGAAGTCGGTGACGTCTGCCTCGTTCAAGCCCCGCGATGGAAGCCACTTTGTAAGAAGACCCTATATATGGCTGTAATCAAATCAAGTCCCACTGTTTGGGCTAGCCACTTGGTCACCAGACCGCTGTATGCCGGTCGTTACAAAAGAATAAAAATAAAATGGAAAATTCAAATAAAATAGAATTTTCAAATAATAAAATAATTTTGTTTATGTTTATAGAGGTATGTATAAGAGATAAATCTGTTTTTTAAAAGGTTCTGGTAAAATTTTAATAACAGGTAGGTATTTATTGACCGTCGAGCACTTCTTGAAGATTTGCACCAAGTCTGGAGTTAAATAGATTAACTCCAGGTAATAGTCGATTGGTGATTTTTCTGACTGGTCCAATATCTTGTTCAAAATAGAATATATTCTTCTCACTTAATGCCTTCAGCCTTATAAATACCCTTAAATTACCCTGTGAAATAAGTACAGATACAAAATAATGGAAATATAAAGATTTATTGACAATTTTAAATAAATAATCGATATTTTATCGATGGAGAGCAATTATCGACTCTGTCTCGGGAATTATCGATTGTGTCATACAGAACAAAATTTATGATATTTAATATATTATAAGACAGGTTCTTTGAGCGATTAGAATTAATAGTCAGAGAAGGGTGACGAGAAAGTATAACATTAACAATTAAAAATAAATACAATAATTACTATTCAATAGTATTTAAATAATTCCACTATGTAATGTAAATGAATGCTGTCAAACCATACGCAGACGATGACGTCACTGCGGTATCGTGAAGGCGGTCTCTGTATAATTAAAAGATGGCCGCTACTATTTCTTGCGTAGTTACTGTGAAATCGTCATGTCCGAAAATCACCACAAAATTACCTTTGTGAATGTCTAAAATCTTCCCGCACTGGTGTAATATGTCTGTTAAGTTAGTTGGTGTATTCTGGTGAAGTGTTCCGTGTAAACTTGTGTTAATTTGGTTATTTTGTCTGTTTTCACTTCTGGGGTTAAATTTTTCAAGTTACGGTTAGGTTTGTAGAGTGAATCAGTTGAGGTTTGTTTTCACTATTGTCGTAAATGTTTTTATAGTATTAGTTTCAAAAAGTGTCTAATTTGTCTAACTCTCGTTCACTGATTTCAATGGCTAAACGCTAGCACCATGTTCGACTCGATTTAAAGAACGTTTTTGTCACACACCTATTCAGCTTGATATTCAACAAAAGACTAATTAACTTGGTCATAAATCTTGCCCAGTTAATCCTTGAAAAAGTATTGTTAACATTTTTCGACTTCCCATACATATGATAAAATATTACATTATGTATGGAATTTATCTATTTTATTCCTCACTTTTATGAATTATTAACCTTATTATTGGTTTAATCATCTCATTCCCTTTAAATTGATGTATTATAGTCCATATCTGTAGATATTTTGTGGAAATTAACAAATTTCTTTACTTTATGGAAATATAGGCTCAAATTTGGATTTCCGTCTTTATACAAAATCCCCTCCATTTAAATATTATTAATACTATTATAATAAATTTTAATTAGTCATATTCCTCTTCCTTTCCTTAAATACATATAAATTACACCTTTGAACTGGTTTTTTTGTGTTAATTTGTAAATTTGACATTGCTCTTTAAAATTAATTAATTTATATATTTTGACAATTTACAAAATGTTAAGGTATATTTCCTTATTATCATTTTAATTCATAGGATCATTCCTAGTAGTGGTTAATTGTGTTATCTTATATAAATCTTGGTAGTTTACAGGATTTATAAGTGAGTTATACTATTTTATATTGGTTCTCTGATTTCACCAAATGGCCTAGATTTTAGAATTTTATATTTCTTTCTTTCTCAAATAATTTAAACTTAATTCCTCCTCTGACTTTACATAATTACAATTATATGAAAATAACATGATTTATAACTTATTGTGTTGTGTAGTAGTTAATTAACACTACATATTTAAAATAAATAATTACGAACATGGTTTAGTAATCTGCACAATTGAACATATTGCAGATATGGTTTGAACATATATCTTTTAACTATTTTTGAGCTAACATAGCATACCTATTAGAACATTATTACTGGTATGTAGGTTATTATTTATCAAACATAATTCTTTTTAAAACACATAACATAAATCTTATTTTCTAATAAACCTTACAAATACATTTATTTAACACATTGATTTTAGGACTGTGAAATAACAGTCTATTTAAACATGTTACGCTTATTCATACTATATTAGTACCAGTCCTTTCTGGTTTAAACCATTATTATTGTGATCCCCTACATAAGTAAACATTAACTCCCATACTCTATTTATTATCATTTTTTACAAATGTCTTGTAAATAAAGATTTACATTAAAACAATAAAATACTGGAAACCTTCCATTTTATTATTTTATTATGCTGTTTATTATTAGATTTTAAAGTTGTGGTATAGCATACTACTAAGTTATAGTATCACCAACTTTAAGTTTATTACATTTTTTTAAAAAACAACACTTACTCAAATTCACTTTCACTGTTGGTTCTGATATTTTGAGTCTTATTATCTCAGACCAGACCTTTAGTAATCATGGACCGTTAAGACTAGTTTATTTTCTTTATTACACAATAGCTTTAGTCGGTGCACTTCTTATAACGCTATACAACACTTTTGTTTTCTCAATAATTACATTTTATAAGATTCTGGGTATGTTATACTTTCTTTTGCATAGTTTTTGTGGGTTTGGGATTGATAGTAGTTTATATAATAATAGGTTTTACTACGGTGTTTCTTTCATACTATTTCTTCCTCTTCTCCTGTCTTCCTTCTTGTCCTTCTTCATATCTTCCTTCTGGTATTCATTCTTGTCCCTCTTCTAGTCTTCATTCTTGTCCCTCGTCTAGTCTTCACTCTTCTGGTCTTCCTTCCTCTTGGGTAAACCAAGGTACTTGGTGTTATCACGACTGAGGTTTAGTTTGGAGTATTTAATTTATTCACTGAACTGACTTTATTCTTCTATACAGGTTTCAGGATATTGTTTGGTATTCACCACTCTTTAATTGAGTCTCTTTTTTCTTTGATATGGTCTTATATAACTGGTTTACTGCTCTGAGCTTCCTGGGTAACTTACTGGTATTATACTATGAGTTGATGAGTTGCTTCAATACTTTCTTTTGTTTTTAAAACAGTGGTTTTTATATATTATGTAGTGAGGATTTTTATCTTATTGTGGTTCATTCCTCTGATTTATTTAAATGTCATTCAATATTATTGTAACATTTGTTGGTGTAATTAAACTTTATGATTTCATATGACTTAAAATGCAGTGGATTTTCTGTCACGCTACAGAATGCCCTTCTCCAGAAGTAATTTTTTCAGACTATACTTGCTTTGTCTGAAACAATTGCTTATGATAATTATTCAAAGTTTGTTATTATTTTGGACTTCCTTCCATTTTAAAAGTTTCTTATTTATATATGAGTTTATATCATTCTCACTTGATCTTCCTTGATAGTAATAGTCTTCTGAGTTTCATATTTATTATTTCATTTTTATATTTCTTCTTAGTATTTTCTCCTTGGGATATTTTCTCCCTATCGTTCCCTACTTTGTGAGCTGGTTCAGTTCAGAGAGGCACTGTACGCTACTTTCCTCTGCTGTCCAATACTTCACACATATTTGAGTACAGAGGCAAATCATCTCTGCTCAAAAATATATTAATCCTGCTGGAATTATCATCAGACAGATTAAAAAATTATTCAGAATAGTACACATTTGTTACTATTTAAAAAACATCTTTGGGATACTTCACTTATTACTTATTATACTTCTCAGAGATTTTAATATTTCTATCTCAGTTGTTCATCTGACTTATTATCTGGATGTTTCTTTCATTTGATATTATGGTAGGAAGCTCTTCTATTATTACATTTTTCAACTTTTATTATCATATAAATCTTTTGGTTATAAATTCTTTATTACCTTCTGGTTTTTTCATTATAATCTGCATTATTTATAGTAGCATATCTTTATGACATTTTTAGACTGTTTCTTTGTTCTTAAAATTCCCACTTGTTCTATTTTCTAGAATTTTTTATAACTGTCATTATCATAATTGTCATTTAATTGATAAATCATTTTATATTAATTCGTTTAATTACATAAATTTTTGACATTATTTTCACATTATTCCGGTCATTGCTATTATGTTTGCAAATGATGTTTTTTTTTTTTTATTAATTTCATTATGAGGTCATATTTTCTTCTCATACCACTTCAAAGTTTCATTCTCTCATAATTCCAAAGAAGTTTTTGTACTTTATTTTATTCAATCACTCAAATCGTATTAAAGAATTTTTTCTTTTTTATTTCCTTCAACACCCTTTTACGGAAAGGTTTTTACTCTTCATATTGAACTTAGACATTATCATATTGTTCAGAATTATTTGTTTTAATTCTAAATCTGTTTCCTCTTATTCATCCCATTATGATTCTTTGTTACCATGGTAATTATCTTCTATGCTTACCATAAATATGGTATGAAATCCCTTCAGTTTATCTCATCATAGTATTTTATTCATAATTGGTTGGTAAGTTGTACTTATACTTGGTTTGGGAAACTTGATTTATCCATAATTCAAAATTCACTCTTCTTATGTTATTCTATAAAGTTTTCTCAAATAATTTGTATGTAAGGTGGGCTTATATGTGTTTTGGCTGGTTTTATTTCTAAATTCTCTCCTTCTGTATTATTATATTATAGCCACAAAGTTTTTCTTCAAATATTTGTTATGTAAAGTGGGCTTACGTTTGTTTTTAGAATTTGGTTGGTTTACATTCAAAATTCTGTTTTAAATTGTATGTAATTGGCTTACGTTATGTTTAGAATTTTGGGGTTTTTAAATTCTAATTCTTCTTCTATTCTTGCCATAAAATTTTCTAATAATTGTAGATAATATGTGCTTATATTTCTTTTTAGAATTTGGCTGTTTATTTCAAAATTCTTCTTGTTATTCTTCCTTCAAAATATGTTTCTTCTCAAATAAATTGTATGTAATTGGCTTACATTGTGTTTAGAATTTAGAGGTTTTAAATTCTATCTTATATCTTCTAAATGGTTTTCCTTTAAATAAACTTTATGTAAGGTGGGCTTACATGTATTTTAGAATTTTGGAGGTTTTTTAAATTCTATCTTCTTTTATATTACTGCCACATAGACCTTTCATAAATGATTGTAATAGTTTTCATAATTATATGGTAAACATATCATATTAGTTTCATAAATATTGTATGACTCTTTTCTTGTCTTTATTCAAACGTATTTCTTATTATTATATTTGCTTTATACCCAGGTGGATGCTTTTTATTATAGTGCATTGTTGCTCATAGTTCCTTTATAAGGTGTAGTTTCTTAATTAATTTATTTCTTAAATTCCCATTTTGGTTCTTTGTCCATTTTGGTTTCTTCTCATTTTTCCTCAGTGGTAATTATTTTCATCTTCTTTGTGGTGGTTTTGCCGTTGTCGGTTATTATGACATCCATCCCTTTTACCACCTCATTATGTATCCGTATAGATCCTTATCAGATCCAAACTTTTGCTCCTACGCGCCGGATAGTACCTCGGTTGGTCCCGTTCTAGGCTCCTCCGCCTTTCTTCGTATCTTCGGTAACTGCTTCGTCCATTGTGGTTGAATCCTCGCTGTCTTCCTTCTGTGGCTTGTATGAAGTTCACTCTATGGCGAGGGAACCTATTATTATTAAAATTACTATTATGGGGACCCGCACGATTAGCATTATTAGGGTAAGGACTATTACCATAATTGGGGCTTCTCTGACTATTTACGTTATCAGGGTAGGGATTGCGGTTACCCTGATAACCATTAGAGGGCGATTCGGGTTTTGCTGGTTGGGACCCGTATTATTATTGTCATTGTAATTGGTATTATTTACATTATTTCCATCATTATAATTGCTATTTCGCGGGTATGCCCGACCTCCTTGGTACCCAGTATTTACGTGGTTGGTACCCTGGCTATTATTCTGGTACGTCCTTGGTTCGGGCCCATCACTTCTCCTACGACTCTGCCTGTAGTAATCTTCGTTTTCATAATTCTCTAGGAGTTCTGTCATTGCCTGGATGGTTTTTATCTGGCTGCCCCTCCTAGCACGAATCACCTCCTCATCATAATGGTAAGACAGCTTGTTTATTAGGCATTCCTCCGGTATGGCTGGTTCTAAGTGCTTGGCCATACACACTTTGCCGAGGAAATAAGCTGTCATTGAGCTGCCGACTTGTGGTTTGTAGCGGCCGTGGCATATATTATCTCTAATGAGATTCTGCGTGGTCTCTGACCAGTACTTGGCTTTGAACAGGCTCTTGAATTGTTCATAATTGTCGATGTCGCTCCGGTTGGCCATCCACCAATGGTCATTCACCTCCCGAAACGACTCGTCAAGGATTTCTCTGCTCTGAACCCATCGGTTCCCTCGGTGTTTCTCGAGGTACTCCTCTATTCGTGCCAAGAACTCCATAGGCTTCCGTTTGTATTGCCGGAAATTGAGCCATTCTCTGTTCTCTGACATGGGGAAATTGTGATATCCCGATGGTCTGTTTCTTATTAACTCCATCTCCTCCTGGCTCTGACGCACCTGTCCGGTTATGTTTACCATAGTGGCTTCCACGCCGTCGCATCTTTCTGTTACTTGGGTCCTCACTTTATTTACTTCCTCCAGGGCAAATTTCTTGGTCTCCTCCAATTTAGTTTTCTGTTGTTCTTGGACCTGAGTAATCTCCTTTGTTATTACTTCCCGAACTTCCAGCACTTCGTTTTTGGTGTGCCGACACCTTTCGTCTACTTCTCGGATCTGCTGGTTAACAACCACAACTTCCTGTTCTAATTTCTTTACAATGGACTTCTTCGTCTCAGTTATCTTTTTATTTATCTCCTCTTTGGCTAACTCTATCCTCTCGTCTAACTTATTCATGTTCTCTTGGTTAACTTCCCTCAGTTCTTCTCTCAACCTTTGATTACTCTCATCCATCTTCTCTTCTAAATTCTTATTATTTTCTTCCATTTTTCTTTCCATCTTCCTACTAGTTTCTTCGATTCTCTTATTAGTATTTTCTATCTTACGGCCCAATTCTTCCTTTGTGGATCGGTTATCTTCCTTCAGATCCTCTAGTTTTTCATTTAATGAATGGTTGTTTTCCTTCAGATCCTCTAGTTTTTCATTTAATGCATGGTTATCGTCATCCATTTTCTTGCTTAAATTCTCCTCCATCTTCTTGTTATCTTCTTTATTGTCCTTGCTAGTGGAATCCATTTTCTTATGCAGGTCTTCCTTTAATTCCTGATTCATTTTCTTACTGGTTTCTTCCATGCCCTTTTTCAAATCTTGACCCATTTGTCGGAACATTTCCATCAATCTGTCCATTTTATTTTCTTCGGTGGTCTTAGGCCTTTCTTTTTCCTTCTCTGGGACAGTGACTTCCCCTGTTTGCGTTGTTACTTCAGGTTGTTCCTCGGGTGGTGCGGGTTGTTTCGGTTCCACTTGGATTAGTAACACTTCCGGATCCTCCACGGGTGTTGCTTCCTTATCCCCCATGTCAACCTCTTCCTCGGCCTCTGCCGCCCTCTTTTTCGATGTAGCTCGTCTTTGCATCTTTCTCTGTCTCTATTTAATAATCGCTGCCAAGCTTAGATTGTTAAGCCCTCTAAGTTGGACGCCACTTTGTAACTAGACGAGACGTCTGCCTCTTTCAAGCCCCGCTATGGAAGCCACTTTGTAAGAAGACCCTATATATGGCTGTAATCAAATCAAGTCCCACTGTTTGGACTAGCCACTTGGTCACCAGACCGCTGT
This sequence comes from Magicicada septendecula, assembly GCA_034769895.1. Taxonomy (NCBI): domain Eukaryota; kingdom Metazoa; phylum Arthropoda; class Insecta; order Hemiptera; family Cicadidae; genus Magicicada; species Magicicada septendecula. Next base: position 388,289,982 of record CM068373.1, read on the forward strand.
ATGCCGGTCGTTACAAAAGAATAAAAATAAAATGGAAAATTCAAATAAAATAGAATTTTCAAATAATAAAATAATTTTGTTTATGTTTATAGAGGTATGTATAAGAGATAAATCTGTTTTTTAAAAGGTTCTGGTAAAATTTTAATAACAGGTAGGTATTTATTGACCGTCGAGCACTTCTTGAAGATTTGCACCAAGTCTGGAGTTAAATAGATTAACTCCAGGTAATAATCGATTGGTGATTTTTCTGACTGGTCCAATATCTTGTTCAAAATAGAATATATTCTTCTCACTTAATGCCTTCAGCCTTATAAATACCCTTAAATTACCCTGTGAAATAAGTACAGATACAAAATAATGGAAATATAAAGATTTATTGACAATTTTAAATAAATAATCGATATTTTATCGATGGAGAGCAATTATCGACTCTGTCTCGGGAATTATCGATTGTGTCATACAGAACAAAATTTATGATATTTAATATATTATAAGACAGGTTCTTTGAGCGATTAGAATTAATAGTCAGAGAAGGGTGACGAGAAAGTATAACATTAACAATTAAAAATAAATACAATAATTACTATTCAATAGTATTTAAATAATTCCACTATGTAATGTAAATGAATGCTGTCAAACCATACGCAGACGATGACGTCACTGCGGTATCGTGAAGGCGGTCTCTATATAATTAAAAGATGGCCGCTACTATTTCTTGCGTAGTTACTGTGAAATCGTCATGTCCGAAAATCACCACAAAATTACCTTTGTGAATGTCTAAAATCTTCCCGCACTGGTGTAATATGTCTGTTAAGTTAGTTGGTGTATTCTGGTGAAGTGTTCCGTGTAAACTTGTGTTAATTTGGTTATTTTGTCTGTTTTCACTTCTGCGGTTAAATTTTTCAAGTTACGGTTAGGTTTGTAGAGTGAATCAGTTGAGGTTTGTTTTCACTATTGTCGTGAATGTTTTTATAGTATTAGTTTCAAAAAGTGTCTAATTTGTCTAACTCTCGTTCACTGATTTCAATGGCTAAACGCTAGCACCATGTTCGACTCGATTTAAAGAACGTTTTTGTCACACACCTATTCAGCTTGATATTCAACAAAAGACTAATTAACTTGGTCATAAATCTTGCCCAGTTAATCCTTGAAAAAGTATTGTTAACATTTTTCGACTTCCCATACATATGATAAAATATTACATTATGTATGGAATTTATCTATTTTATTCCTCACTTTTATGAATTATTAACCTTATTATTGGTTTAATCATCTCATTCCCTTTAAATTGATGTATTATAGTCCATATCTGTAGATATTTTGTGGAAATTAACAAATTTCTTTACTTTATGGAAATATAGGCTCAAATTTGGATTTCCGTCTTTATACAAAATCCCCTCCATTTAAATATTATTAATACTATTATAATAAATTTTAATTAGTCATATTCCTCTTCCTTTCCTTAAATACATATAAATTACACCTTTGAACTGGTTTTTTTGTGTTAATTTGTAAATTTGACATTGCTCTTTAAAATTAATTAATTTATATATTTTGACAATTTACAAAATGTTAAGGTATATTTCCTTATTATCATTTTAATTCATAGGATCATTCCTAGTAGTGGTTAATTGTGTTATCTTATATAAATCTTGGTAGTTTACAGGATTTATAAGTGAGTTATACTATTTTATATTGGTTCTCTGATTTCACCAAATGGCCTAGATTTTAGAATTTTATATTTCTTTCTTTCTCAAATAATTTAAACTTAATTCCTCCTCTGACTTTACATAATTACAATTATATGAAAATAACATGATTTATAACTTATTGTGTTGTGTAGCAGTTAATTAACACTACATATTTAAAATAAATAATTACGAACATGGTTTAGTAATCTGCACAATTGAACATATTGCAGATATGGTTTGAACATATATCTTTTAACTATTTTTGAGCTAACATAGCATACCTATTAGAACATTATTACTGGTATGTAGGTTATTATTTATCAAACATAATTCTTTTTAAAACACATAACATAAATCTTATTTTCTAATAAACCTTACAAATACATTTATTTAACACATTGATTTTAGGACTGTGAAATAACAGTCTATTTAAACATGTTACGCTTATTCATACTATATTAGTACCAGTCCTTTCTGGTTTAAACCATTATTATTGTGATCCCCTACATAAGTAAACATTAACTCCCATACTCTATTTATTATCATTTTTTACAAATGTCTTGTAAATAAAGATTTACATTAAAACAATAAAATACTGGAAACCTTCCATTTTATTATTTTATTATGCTGTTTATTATTAGATTTTAAAGTTGTGATATAGCATACTACTAAGTTATAGTATCACCAACTTTAAGTTTATTACATTTTTTTAAAAAACAACACTTACTCAAATGCATTTTCACTGTTGGTTCTGATATTTTGAGTCTTATTATCTCAGACCAAACCTTTAGTAATCATGGACCGTTAAGACTAGTTTATTTTCTTTATTACACAATAGCTTTAGTCGGTGCACTTCTTATAACGCTATACAGCACTTTTGTTTTCTCAATAATTACATTTTATAAGATTTTGGGTATGTTATACTTTCTTTTGCATAGTTTTTGTGGGTTTGGGATTGATAGTAGTTTATATAATAATAGGTTTTACTACGGTGTTTCTTTCATACTATTTCTTCCTCTTCTCCTGTCTTCCTTCTTGTCCTTCTTCATATCTTCCTTCTGGTATTCATTCTTGTCCCTCTTCTAGTCTTCATTCTTGTCCCTCGTCTAGTCTTCACTCTTCTGGTCTTCCTTCCTCTTGGGTAAACCAAGGTACTTGGTGTTATCACGACTGAGGTTTAGTTTGGAGTATTTAATTTATTCACTGAACTGACTTTATTCTTCTATACAGGTTTCAGGATATTGTTTGGTATTCACCACTCTTTAATTGAGTCTCTTTTTTCTTTGATATGGTCTTATATAACTGGTTTACTGCTCTGAGCTTCCTGGGTAACTTACTGGTATTATACTATGAGTTGATGAGTTGCTTCAATACTTTCTTTTGTTTTTAAAACAGTGGTTTTTATATATTATGTAGTGAGGATTTTTATCTTATTGTGGTTCATTCCTCTGATTTATTTAAATGTCATTCAATATTATTGTAACATTTGTTGGTGTAATTAAACTTTATGATTTCATATGACTTAAAATGCAGTGGATTTTCTGTCACGCTACAATATATATATATATATATATGTGTGTGTAAGCTTGTGATAAATGACAGAATAATAGAAAAAGTAATGCAGAAAGACTACTTAGGAACAAGGCTTACAAGTATCAATAGGGCAGATGAAGAAATGTAAAATCGATTGATGAAAGCAAGAAGAATTGCTGGATGCATGAATAACCTTATATGGAATAATAAATATCTCACACAAAAAGCAAAAACTATGGTTTACAAAAGCACAGTACGTCCAGTAATATCCTATAGACAATTCAGAGACCAAGCCAGATATAGCAACAACTCAAAGAAACTATAGAAATGACTATATTACGGATGGTACTAGGACAGACAAGGTACGATAGGTTGCCAAACAATAGTATAAGAGAAACGTGTAATATAACAGATATTAATTCTTGGACTGCAGAAAGAAGAAGGATATGGAATGAACACATATCAAGAATGGATGACGCAAGGCTAATGAAAAAGGTAAGAGATAGCCACTAAACAGTAACAGGAGCACTGGTCGGCCAAGGAAGACAGCATGGACTGACAGCATGTAGGACCGTCGTTATAGAACAGGACAGAGTCCTAACAAGGAAGTTAAAGAGGAAGAAGAAGTATGTACACTAATTTGTGTAATAAACATTGAACGTACAGATCTGCGTCTAATCTGCTCACTTAGTTTCGTCTTCTGCAATATTGTATGACGTCATTACGACCCACCAGTTCGGAGAACCTCTTTGTTTCCGTCACACAGGAAAAAGCACCTTTGTGACGTAATTAGTAGAGTAATAAAACCTAACCCTGATGTTTTGACGGGCACAAGATTACGTAGTTTTATTACCATTTTTATTGTCGTATCGTCATTTTTTGTTAATTTTTATTGCGTCTTTTATTACCAGGAACTGTCGATTAAAAATGAAATAATATATTTCTGTTAAAAAAGAAGTTCTGTTATATTAATCTTTAACTGGTACTAACACTGGGCGTAGTTGTTTCAAGTTTAAATGAAACCGGTATAATAAAAGGCGTAACAATATTGTCCCATGCATGCTTCTCTTAAGTGAGAATAACAACATAAACACATCACGTCTATGCAAACCAGGAACAGTTTTTTTTTTGTTCAGGGAAAATTATATCATCATTTTGAAACAACATTACTGCGCATTATGAATTTGTGATTTGAATATTTCGTAAAACGTTGTTTACGAAAAACCTTGTTTCCTACTGTTAAATATGCCACTGCTTTCGCTCCTATCATGTACTAAATTCTCTGCCTGTTTCAAAGATGGAACTTATGTCGGCGTGAATCTACCACGTACATATGAACGTGTCTACAGCTTGTCTTCAGCTTCTGTTCATCATTAAAAATCTTTCCAAATTTATAGGTTTTTGAGTTATACATGACACAGTTTCTTTCGTAAGTCTCTGTCATCTCGCACCCTCAATCCAAGGATTGGTGGATGGTGATAGTCTGACGTCATCCAGGGCCGTATTTATGGAGGGAGACGATCGGACCTCCCCCCCCCCCAGAGGGTCGAAAATAGTTGACAAGAAATTACGTTAATCTGTTAATTTTTAGGCTGTTTTGTTATTGTTTCAGCTGTGTACGCTAATATAGTAGTAACTTTTTTTTTTTTAATATACAAACAGGTTTCTTATACATCATTTGCGTATATGTTTGGAATATGGACTATAGGAGAATCAGTTCAGTCAATAAGCACCGTATAAAAAAGTTTCAATAACGCGTATTTTTATTGTGTTATTACCGTTTACATTAACAGGATTGATTTCAGGACGTTATCACACCTTTCCAGCCACTTTAAAGATAGTAACATTGATTAGTTTTACGATTTTTTTCAATTTGCATGAAGCCGATTCGATCCCGGACACCCCCAAGGTCAAATTATAGATACGCCACTGACATCCTCAGGCAGTTCTGACGGTTTGCTTTTGTTTAAAACCCGTTTATCAATTCAGACGGTTTTCTGCGACCACTTGATTCAAGAACCTTTTTATGGATTCCTCGAATTTTTAGTGTTAGGACTTAGTACCTGTGATAATCAACAGTCATTTTAGAATTTTCTTCTTATCAAGGACTGCTCCTCCATGAAATCCTTTGCATTCTATCGCAACACCGTTTCTAGTCGCTTCTTATTCCTTGTTTCTCTTACCAACTTTCCAAGTTCGGAGTCATTGCAGGCCGTCGCCCTGAACTGAAGACATTATAACAATTTTTATCTTATTTATTCCAGCGTTACTCGAGATTAGTATGCTATTGTTTACAGTAAAATAAGTTTCTCTGTAATCCTAGAATTAGAGTCCTTGGGGTATATTTAACCGATTCATGCATACTTTTACGTAGCACATTTCTTTATGTGTAATTGTTGTTGTGATGAAAACGGTTATGAGGTTTTAAGGCCGATGAAAATTAAACCTAGCATATTGTTGTCGGGATGTTTGTGTGAAAAGCTAAAGTAGTATCAGACGCAGTAGAAGAATCACTAATTTTCTTAACACTTTCTACCCAAATCATACTTGAAACAACAATAGCTGTCCGAGAATACAATAAACAACTACCTATCATTCGTGGAAAATAATACTAATCAGAAAGTTCATCAGGTGTATTAAATCACAGTGTAGAAAATCGTTTAATATCGCTTCCTACTAATTACTGCACACAAAACATATCTACGTACTACAGGCTTAACAATCTCTCTCCGCCGTCTGTGCTTTGTATAGATCGCAGTAATGTTAACCAGTGACGTAAGAATCATGACGTCTCGTTATGTGGAGAACATATGTGATTGTATTGAAACGTGCTATTTACAGCTCATTCGCAGCACATTGTTAACGTATGTCATCCGGTTCCATTACGTATGCACAACAAGGATGATTTCATAGTTGTAATAGCCTTCTTTCGTCGACGTGACAATATATTTTAGCAAAATCGTAAATCTTTGCATTATTGAAAACATTAATTAGTTGTATAATATTATAAAACTAGTAGCACAGTAACAGTAATTAGTTACTGTTAAGGGGAAAAGTAAACAAAAATTTAAAAAAATTCGTTTTCATGTTAATGTTATTTAAATGTATTTTCAATAAATTACCGTCATTGTCAATTATAAATAAGAATTCCTTGATAGACTGAATAAAAATTCAGTGTAATTTACTTACAGGCTTAAGTGCGACAACGGTAATCTCAAAAGTGGGAAAGCAGATGCTATAATTGCAGCGGGAGATGTTAACGGGGCGTGAACACAACAACTACATAACAGTACTGGGACGGAGAAAATCTATCCCTAGCGAAATCATACACAACACTGCTGCAAAAATTAGGACAGAGTCGATTTTTAACGCGATAAAACGCTGTGTAACGCACTTACTGCTGGTAAAATATTGAAAATTTCAGTGAGTACATTCGTGTCGCAACAGCGAAATTGCATGCTATTAAAATGCAAATCACTTCAAACCCTGTTACGTTTGGAGAATATTCATGAATCGAATTAAATAAACTATTTTCTCCAAACAGTCGTTGATAAGGATAACCTCAATTAGACGCGATAACTTTGTACGTAATTTATAGGACTTCCGCGGTCACCAGAGGTTATATTGTTTTGCGGCTAACCGTCTAGTGGTGTGAATGACGGACCGTTAGAACAACAACGGTCGTACGTGCTGGTCACGAATCCCGAATGACGGACCGTTAGAACAACAACGGTCGTACGTGCTGGTCACGAATCCCGAATGACGGACCGTTAGAACAACAACGGTCGTACGTGCTGGTCACGAATCCCGAAGAGTGCCTGCATTTACTGTGTGTATTAAAACAAAATTAATATTTTTTACAAATCAAACATCTGTAATGCGTTAGAAGACGACGAATTTTTGCAAGATAATGTTTTAGTCGAAGTGAAACGAAGATAGTAATATTTTGCATACTACCTATTAAGTGCCTAGAAAAACTTTGATAGGAATTCGTCCCTTTCGGTGATCAACCCAAATCGTGTAGGGCGCTGACAGTGAATCTGTGATATTACGGTACTCCTCCTCATGATTCTAGATATTGAGTGATTTGTGAGATTTGATACTTACTGGTGCAATCTGTTCAGAAGATGACCTACCTCTTCTTCTTCCTTCTATCTTACATTGGATGATTTTTATTTACCGATACTGTTTAGTCTGACTGTAAATATGTTATCTAGACAAAAGTTTTTGTAATCTTTCTTAATTTTATAACTTTATAATCCATTACAGGCATCACCTGATTATCGCAGGACTTTCATTGACTGGAGACGGTTGTAAGATTTGACGTCACATGTCCTCGTTGCTGTGTCTTTTATATTCTTATCTTTTTTTCGTGTAAGTACTCGGTAGTCGATTCAGCCCTTTGTGCTATTTTTACAGTTTCCGTTCTACATTCGCGGCCAGTGCGTATTTTCACGCAAAGTGGACCTTCAGGTGATCCTGGTCGAGGCTAACTACAGCCCTACACTCATTATAGCGGTGTCTTTGCCTGCGTTCCATATCGGAACGGTGTGACCGGTTACTGAGAACGTTTCTTGTACAGTCGTGTAATATCTGCATAGTGTGACAATACGTAAATGTGAATTTTAAGTTACATTAGTGAAATACATTTTTAAGTAATTGTCCATACACAACCTATCCAAGGCGAAACTTCGGACTACTTCATCCAGTCGTCCAGACAGGTCCCTGGTCATTTACATCGCTCCCGGACTCCACGCAGTGCCAGCCGACTTCAGCCGTCCAACTGGTGATCAACATCTCTCTAGAGATTGTGTCATTTAACACAGTAATACAGTTCATATATATATTTTACTGTTTTTCTTCTTACGCTCCCGAGAAACAACAGTATCAGCGGCTAGTTGCGAACATTTTTTCCACGCTATCTATTCTCCTAGATCCTCAATTTTCTTAGTATGGGTTGCCGGCATCCTTGTACCCACGGAGGTAATATTCCCGTGAAGGCCGCTACCTTGCTCTCCAAGTTTTGCTACACACAAAACAGGTACCATCGCGTTGAATGGTAGGCCTACATCCCATGTAGTTTAACATCCTTCGCTGAAAATTTATCAGCAAACAGTTCGTGTCATCAATATAGTGTTGCTTATTTATTATTATTTTTTTAATAAAGAGATTCGTCCTGCACGAAATCTACATGGGAGATCATTTCCGGACTGGTTTAGAAATTTTCTTTCACCACGGTGGTTTCAGAGGTAGGCCTATAACGCCGTTTTTCGATGCCAACCCCTCTCCACAGACTGGAGATCAATGATTGTTACAACTGAGATCATTTCATTCGTTGTTTTACTTCTATCGCGTGGAGAGTTCTCACATTCTGTGCTGAATTCAACACTTTACTATCGTTTGTCAGGTTCAAAACGAAATTTCGGTCTTCTCGTCAGGTAGTCATCAATAATTACGGAGGAATGGCAGGATTACAATAACACAATTTGATTAATTTGGCCGTCCCTGAAGAAGGAAACTTTAAGAAACAGCACAGTTTCGATTATTTAAAATGCGTAGAGTCACTTATTCGGAGAATTCCGTCTTGTTTTTGCGATTCGTTCGTTCCGTCTGGTGTACTTCTGACATCACCAGAAAGCGCCCGTTTGATGCTGTTGCCGACCCGGTAGACTCGGATTTCCCTACTTGGCTCAGGGTTTGCCGATTCAGTCTAATAAAAACTTATTACGTTCTAAAAATGAGTTGTGTCTTCCACTGTGGCCACAGTATCAAAGAGATTACGGGATAACGATTATAAACAATAGGGGATTGGACTTAAGGGTTTTAAACGCTCTGGAACTCCATAATCGGAATCAACAAATTACTGTGTCTCACCAACAAAGTGTAAGACAAGTGTAAGAATTTGTATACAGCGCGACGTGAGAGTACATAGGGTATAGTTCTAAAGACAAAAAAATGAATAACAATTTCTAGGTATTCGACGTATGTAGCATAGTGAAGCAAATATTTACACACGAGCAATAGATAACCTGGTAAGGTCAATGAGCTTCTTACTATTTTGAATGAGATACATTTATTGTCAGGCGAATTTCGACATTAGATAATTGAATCTTGAGAGTTATAAATTCTGTAAACTGATTAAAGATACCAAATTGAATTTTGAATAAAATTTCTTATAACTTGAACCTCCCTCATAGACTTTTACAATTTTCTTAAAATTTTGAGATTATTTTTTCCCCCGTGGTGTTTCTAAAATAAAAAATTATATAGTGAATTCTGAACTCGAATTTGGGTTACAACGACTTTCATTCTGAATTAGAATTGTTTAGAATGTTTTGTTTCCTATTTTTGGCCATGGAGTTCCAAAATTCAGATATTAGAAAAATGAGTACTAAAGTCAGATTTCAAATAAAATGCTCATTAATTTGATGCCACGCATGTTTGGTCCACTTTTTGGGCTCTAGCATCTCAAAATTTTAAAATTTTAAAAATGAGGACTACATTCAAGTTTTGGTTAAAATCCAATTTAATCTGGTATCCCATATGGATTTTTGTGATTTTTAAAAATAATTTTGAGCCCCTCAAATTTTTGCATCTGGCTCCCTATATTTCGGGGGCTCAGTCTCAAAAATAATTGGTTCTGTAGGGTAAAAGTATGGCCATATAATAGACAGACAAATGCCAAACGGTCGAGGTCGAGTTAAAACTGAGAACACGCTTCGCTCGTTCAAAAACAGCAGAAAAATGTTGGCTTCAGAATGCTAACATAGCAAGCAGTAAAAAGTTGACTAAACTAAATAAATATTTAAACCACAGGTACTTCGAATTACAGAAGGCCACAAAAGAGTTGTGCGGAAGCGGAATCCACGACAGTAGATGTGTGAAGAAGGGGAAGAACGGTGCCTACTACACGAGAAGAGTAAGAATAGCTTTCAGTTAGATACAAGTAGTAAAATTTACATTGCCATTTTAACCTTAGCCAGCCTTAGAGTCGGCCATCAAAGGTTGCTGGCTAACGTAAACACACTGTTCATATATCATGTGGCTTTAATAGTTGTACATTGTGTGTATAAAAACAAGATGCGTTAAGTGTTGTGTGAAACGTCTAGTCACGCAAACATCCGTTTGTGCGCAGCGTAGTGTACCAACGAACGGTGCTTCAAGGTTTTACGTCTGCTCGCTTGCTTGCCTCTGGTAAACAGAAATGTGCAAAAGGCAAGTGTAAACAGAAGGCTCACAAGAAAAGGTCGAGCCCTTGAAAACTACGCAACTGTTCTGCGCCGGATTACCTCTTGCCTCCTAACGCTCCGCGATTTCTGGTCTTACGCGTTCAACATAGGTTAACTAAAACTTTAAGCGAATGTCCCCCCAAGTCATTTTCCAGTAAATTCTTCTTTTTCTCTTCATTTAAGAGGCTTTCTTGTTTACTACGTTACTCAATACAGTCATCCCTTCGCATTCGTAGTCGTTCAATTCGTCTTTACGTCAGGATAAGTCTAATTGCATTTTATTGTTGCAAAGAATATCACTCACACATCCTGGCACCCTGCTTGCTTTTGTAATCTGACAGCTTATTCTTTATCACTGGTATTGTAGGGTCTTATGTTCCATGTTACAAATGTAACAACGTTCAACTTCTTCCATTTACTCATTTTTCGTTCCCTTGGTTTGTCTGTTATGTGTGAGTCTATCCTAGCCGAGGCTATTCGTTAGTTCTTCGAGCCATTCTTGGTTTTACGGTGGATAGGGAGCTAACATTTCCACCAACCCACATCCTGGAGGTTCAGGATTTTTAATAGAGGTTTACTCCTCTAGATGGGTTGCTTTCGCCACATCTTCAGAGTCCAATTCACGCCTTGAAGAAAGTAGAAAAATCTAAATGGATGATATCCTAACTCTCAGATACTCTAATACCATCAGAAAGGACAAGAGACGGCCAAGAGAGACTAAGGTGAAAGATTAAAGATAGGGCTCCCGAAACAAAGTGAAGCCAAGTGGGAATCTAACATAATTTCCAGTATACAATCCATCATAATTTGATGTACCACATAGACTTTCACATGTTTTAAAAAATTTTGACTTTCATTTTTTGGCTTGTGGTGCCCCTAGAGTTAAAATATTTTAAAAGTATTCATTACATTCACATTCCAATTAAATCCTTAAATTCGTAGTGACCGTCAACCAATGAATTTTTCAGTCAAGGGTTAGTGAGGATCGATCAAAAATAACACAGATTTTTAACTTATTTGTGTCGACGTTTCGACGATGTTTATTGTCATCATCAGGACCTGTGGATGAAATACAAAAGAAATGTCAAACACAATAGAACAATTAAATATTTGGGTGAACGTGTTCGTGTATGTGAGTGTGTGTGCGTGCGTATGTATGTATCATTGTATATGTGAAGACTTGAGATAGTTTGTTTACATTTTCCAATATTATCTTTAAGAAAACGAGAAAATTATAGTATGACAAAACTTAATTTATACACTATTACAATTTAAATTACTATATGTAATGATATTTTTAATTAATTAAACAAACAGTAATCAACAATTGGATGTTAGATTGGTACACAAAACGTTTATACATACAGCAGTCAACATATAGCATAGTAAAATATATTACCTATAACTAAAAACAGATTAGGGGATGTTCAACTATGTAATTATTAAAAGTTATTTTTAACATGTTTCACTCACTACTGGTATTAAAAAACAATCATCATTTAGAAACATACAAATTACACAATAACTGTAGAAATTTACGACTTACATCAGATAGTTGACATAAGGTTTTGTTTGTAACCTTACGTCAAACGTAAGGCAGACAAATGTCAAACGGTCGAGTTAAAACTGAGAGCTCGTTTAGTTCGATCAATAAAAAATGTCAAACAAATGTTACACAGCGGCATTACATTATCTAACTTGTCCAAGACGTAAGATACAAATCGTCAACGAATATCTCCAATTTGTATACCAGTTTTCATTGTGTTAACGACCATACGATAGACAGATTTTTGTTTTAAATAATGAAGGTTGATGATGAGCATGGTGATACGGGCTGGAACGATTATTAATCGTGAACGTGGACAACTCGTTATCGAATTTCTTTCGCACAAATCACCGCCTTTTCGTTGGCCAGGTATCTGTCGGTTTTCGTTACGGACGCGTGCCTCCCATCTCTCTCACTCTCTCACTCTCTCTCTCTCTCTCTCTCTCTCTCTCTCTCTCTCTCTCTCTCTCTCTCTCTAACGCGCGTGTGTGTGTTTGCGTGCGTGTGCAGATGTTCGCACGGAATAAATCTTGTCGGAGGTAAGTTTTTATCCAGCTTGTCAGCTGCGAAACAAAACTTTATACTTCACAGATTGTTTCTAAAAGTTTTATTAATTGTTTTCAGTTGGGAAGTAAGTACGTTTACCGGGGGCGGGCATTGCTCCCTACCTGGGTGTGTGAACGACCTGCGGCGTCCACCACACACACACACACACACACACACACACACACACCGCCAGCTGACAAACTAATATATGAACTCCTGCTTATCTTTCACCTTTCAAATTGAATGACAAATTTGCTTGCCATTTTGTTTGCGCTGAAGTGAAATAGAATCAGTCTCATTCTCCCTCTCGCGGGCGCGTGCACACGGACACACATTTCGCGTGCGCTGTATAGTTCGCGTGACAGTTAGAAAATACCATAACAAATAATACGAAAGGACGTTTGAAAACAATAGCTTTTCTAGAGTCCACGAATAGAGTTTTGAATGGATGTTGATAAAATCCAGATGAATTACTGTTCTATGGCATAAGTGAATGTGCATTTATGATTTTTTTTAAAAATCTATTCTGTTTAGGAAATGACAAGACGATTACAACTGGCACTGAATGTATAACTAATAGTACCTTGAAACGTAAATGCCGACGGTCGGCGTTATTGCAGGCGCGGGGTCTGTCATACGCTTGTCGTCTCTATCGTACATCGCCAGTAGGTCAGGTAATACTGGCTCAGCCAGACGGTTAACTAAACCCTTCTATGAGAGAAAACATTTTTTGCCTCTGTACTGGGGTGTTTATGGTGTACAATGCTGGTACTCCTTACAACTAAAGATCGCCACCGCTGGTGAGGTCGAAACGTTTGGTCTTCAAACTAGAGACCGCGGCCTAATAGCCCGGCATTTATCAGTCCTGACACTGTCCCTCTTCACTCATCGGATTGCATCGTTGGTAACAGGACATTACCTTTTGAGGCCACGTGGCCGCAGCGTTGGCACAATTAGTATTCCTTAACCGCAGCTTTCACGGTGACCGGAGCCGACCCATCTTGTCGTCGTCATCGTACTGTCGGGGTTTAACGGTGCTCTAAAACATGTCAACAACGTAACTTACGTTGATGGGAGATAAACAGTTAATTGTGACTGCTTTGATAGTCGATGTTAATTGGTTTGAATGAAGAAGTAACAACATCGATAATGTCAGTCGAAGAAGCTGTACGAAAACTTCAAATAAATGAATAAGGAATGAATAAAAAATAAGCAAAACAAACGTTAAAACAACATTCTTTGCATTATGCGATGAAAAAGAAGTGGAGTAAAATGAAAGGGAAAAAAGAAGAAGAGGGAGAAGGAGAAGGAGGAGAAGAAAAAGGAAAAGAAGAAGAAGAAGAAGAAGAAGAAGAAGAAGAAGAAGAAGAAGAAGAAGAAGAAGAAGTAGAAAAACATGAGAAAATAATTGATACAGGTAAGGGAAAAGTAGATGAGACATTTCACTAGGAATGTTTGTTACTTTTTCACTTTATAAGTCGACGTTTATTGTCGACAACATGGAGCATCCCTAAATAATATTACGTTTTGTAAATCTGCTTGTAAAGCAATACTTTGTTCCGTGACAAAGCTGACCTGTACGTTGGTTAAGTTAGTATAGTTTCCTATATTTTAAGCTAAGTGTTCGTGCTTCCTCTTAATGTGTGTCTGCTACCTGACATTGGCGCCTATTATATCTAATCTCAGTTGACATCTATTTTAATAGCTTCATGCCCAGGCACTTCTCGGTGTTTGAATGTAGGAAATATTACCGTTGTGCATTACTGGAATGTACTATACTCTTCTATTTGTAAAGTACGACCGACTTCGTCTCATTCATTTGGTAGGACTAGACAATCATACTAGGCTAGCGAATTTTTATTGCAGCCTAGAGTAGATCAACTTCCCTTAAGTGGAACCCGGGACGCATGCCAGTGATGAAATGATATGGAAAAATGCGAAAGAACGTTCTCTAGAGATGTTTAATGTTTGTGAAAAAAAGTATAACCGATATTTTCTACTTTTGAACGTTATACTATAGCCTCTATAGAAGTGATTGTAATCGTTTTACTACGGTTTGGAGGATATAGATTACTGCAAACTGGATCACCGGTATTTTCGATCGTAACCCTTTGTGGTTTTTGATAACACTACTGTTTTTAGGTTTAATACACATCGTTTTATTTCTATTAAAACGTAGTGTGTCGTCCATACTATGATGAGACTCTTCAGTGGCTTGACTTGACTGAAACAGAGCACAAAGCGTTGCTTTGTTTTAGTGAAGCGTCTTTGCACCAGTGGCTTGTTTGCAGATTCTGGGCCATGCTCGACGACTGTAAGAGGAAAACTGTGCTGGTCATAAAGGCAAGTTCATAAAACTGGAAGGGATGGCACCAACACGATTTTTTGCTAGATCGCGCAGGAATTTCGTAGCACTGTTTCTGTTGCCGATTCGGACGGCAGGTTACTATAAGAACACAGTAGGCAGACGCCTCGAGGCCTGTGGCGAAGGTAAACAGCGTGTTACAGTCATGCTTGAGGAACGACTTCCATGAGGAGAGAGGGGAATGCAGACAGAAGATTGTTAAGCTCCACGAGGCTGTTGGGACAATATTGCTACACCATTACAGACAGAAGATTGTTAAGCTCCACGAGGCTGTTGAGACAATATTGCTACACCATTACAGACAGAAGATTGTTAAGCTCCACGAGGCTGTTGGGACAATATTGCTACACCATTACAGACAGAAGATTGTTAAGCTCCACGAGGCTGTTGGGACAATATTGCTACACCATTACAGACAGAAGATTGTTAAGCTCCACGAGGCTGTTGGGACAATATTGCTACACCATTACAGACAGAAGATTGTTAAGCTCCACGAGGCTGTTGGGACAATATTGCTACACCATTACAGACAGAAGATTGTTAAGCTCCACGAGGCTGTTGGGACAATATTGCTACACCATTACAGACAGAAGATTGTTAAGCTCCACGAGGCTGTTGGGACAATATTGCTACACCATTACAGACAGAAGATTGTTAAGCTCCACGAGGCTGTTGGGACAATATTGCTACACCATTACAGAACGTTCTACATTTTTCTCGGCTATCCCAGCAGAGCCCAGCTGTAATGTTTGTGTGCGTACATATTGCCACTTTAAGAAGAAAGACACTTACGTGACACTTAACATGCGTCAACCATCGAGGCTGTTGCAGACTTCACCGGTCACGCACTGTGTTCGAGGCCGCAATCAAATTACGCTCTAGTGTTGACGCGTATTATGGATTATTCTGGAACACTTGCGCTATCTATTTAAACAACGACAGCTGCCACTTAGTTTCAGTTTAAGTGGCGATTTATTCAAGTGAGGTTCGAAGTATTGTGGCGTAGTGTTACTGTTTTATAATTCTGCGGGACTCTATTAGTTGGCATTATTATTGCGTGTGGACATTTTTGCTCGGATTATTGTACAAGGTGATTATAAACTCTTAATTGTGATAATTAAAGGTGGTGATTAGTGGTTTCATTGATGTCTTGTATTTTGTTTTCCACTGTACCAGACCGTCGTCACAATATTTAGGGAGGTTCACTTTATGGTGGGTCATCTACGATAGCCCGAAGGCGTTTGACCCGAATTGAAGATACCCAGTTCTATTCTACTGATGGTTCTTATGTAAGGAAGAGAAAAAGTCGCATCTGAAAGAAAGTTTCAGCTAACGAGCGGACAAAGACAACACGAATAAGAAGTCGAAGACATCTGTAAATTACGTCATTACAGACTATGGTAATACGTCCTACAAGGGACCGAGGGGTTTGGATTGAAATTGTTCCAGTTTGCACTTGTTGCAGGTCGATAAGGGCGACCACCATGCGAGAGCCGCATAGATCAGTACCAACCTAGTAAACAGAAGGTAAAGTAGAGCCAGACGGTTGCGACACGAGAACATGGGAAACAGTATGGCTCTGACGCCGCGAGATTTGTTGACGGTTTCAAGAGCACTAAGTCCTGACGCACCCTAATTAATACATAAGCCCCTTCCACAATGTTACAAACAAGCCCATAATTTATAACAAAGTATTTCCCGTTCAACAACTGTCCTAAAAAAATACAATAAATTATAAAAATTGAAACACAGTAGACAAAAATATTTAAACACAATTACATTTTATTATTGTAACAACAAATATATTTTATTTTGCTTGAATGTCTTGTCACTTTATTTAAACGGGTTTCCAAACTCCCGGTAACTTATTACTATAGTCTCTTTAAAAATTTTTCATCTTGTTATTTGAATTAGCAGTCTCTGTAATTAAAACTTTGTCGTGTTTACTTGGTGAACTGCTACGTGTCATGTTCCGGACGAGGACTTTCAGTGTTTCCACCATTGTCCAAACCACGACCAAAATTTAAAAGTCTTTTAAAATTATTTCTTATTTCTATAAATTTTTATCGCCTCTCAGTTTACCCGCGGAAAATGATTTAGAATCTTCGCTTTGATCGGCGTTTACTAATTGTCACTGTGGTCCAGAACGTCTTTCGCCATTTCCGGCGACGAGGAGAATCACTGTGTTTGATAAAAGAGGAGAATTTTTTCGATAAAAGATGTTCTCCACTTAATAATGATTTTAACGATTCTGGAGGAGGAAGTATGTTATCTAATCGCACTTTTCCTGCAGAGCAACATAATCCATGTGATTCATTTTTCCACTTTAAAGCTTTGCAATGGGGGCAAACCATACTTGGTAACCCGATATCTGTTTCATTCGCGTAGTTAATAACTGGATTATAATTGAAACCACTATTTAATTTTGCATTCCATCGTAAAGTAGGACCTAGTGATCCGAGAGTCGCTTGCCTGCGTCTTTGTGCCGCTAATCTATTTTCACGAATCGTAGGACTTTCAACCCGTGAGACTTCTTCTAATCCAGATCTTTCCGAAGATTTTCCAGGAGCTGATTGCATTTCGACTCCTTCGACGTCATTTTCAGATGCTCTAAGACGCCTCTTTCTTTCCGCAGCAGCAGTAGATCTTCCTGAACATGATCGTCTTTTTGGCATTGCAAAGCTAAAAAGTGGAAATGTATTTATTTGATCTATACTAATAAATCTCTAGGGGGCAATTAATAATTTATACAATAAAATAGGCTAATATTGCACAATGCACATATTACTTACCGATTACGTAAAATTAACGAAAAAAAGGCACTGATACTACATCACTGACGCTCATCGCATAATTCTCGATGAAGTAGGTTAAGTACAATTCTCGACAATTAATTATTCCTACTGCACATAGGCCTACTGAATATTCAAATGTCGAAGAGTATGGTTTGTCAGAATCAAAGTGTAC
Source organism: Magicicada septendecula (assembly GCA_034769895.1). NCBI lineage: Eukaryota > Metazoa > Arthropoda > Insecta > Hemiptera > Cicadidae > Magicicada > Magicicada septendecula. The sequence goes on from CM068373.1 coordinate 388,307,859, forward strand.
TATATAATCAATGTAACAATATAATCAAACAATGAATTATTGTATTGTTTATATGAATGCCATATGCTGATAAGAATTCCATATCCCTACTAAAATGTAAATATTCAAATGGACTAACTGATATCAATATACTTACGTATAGGCCTACACTATTTGTATTATTCTATACGAATAAACATTTCATCTAATTGTGTTACTGCATGTTTGTAAATATCTACTAAATTATCAAATTTTGATTTTACGTATCGAGGAAACACGAATGATGGATCTATTGCTTCGCACTTTTTGGATATTCATAACTTACAATATAAGAATATTATTAATACATTCTACCAATTAGCAATTTACCAACTCGACAGTTACCACAACAATCATATACAAATATTCGCGATCGAAGCCGCGTGTTTAAAAAAATGAGTTTGTTTGCAATAACTTCGGTTCTTTTTAACCTATCGTTATCGAATAAAGTGGAAAACCTTCCGTTGGGTACCTGCTATCAGCGTGAAAAGTTTCATTGAAATCGGTTCAGCAGATTCTGAGATTATCGCGGACAAACGTAGACCCCCCTAGAGATTTATTAACATAGAAGATTAGTTAACGTTAACCTATATACTTTGACAGATAAGGGAGGCGGGTCTGCTTGTTGATAAGAGGCGTGGAAAGTTCCGGTGGTACATTAGTTGTGTTGTTTTTAGTCGCCATAACACAATTAGTTTGCAAACAGCTGACCTCGGCCTATGACATTGACCTCCACACCACACACACTTCCTAGAAGCTACCGTTAGAAGTATGCGTCTCGCCGGCGGCGCTAACTCTCCTCTCTGTGTAACCGCGTTTAATTTACTTTCACTTTTTGTCTGTTGTGTAAATACGAGTGTGTTGTGAGGCTGTAGTGTAACAGCGAATAAACGAAACCGCTGAAACTTATCGCGTTGGTTCCTCTGCTTCAGTGGCGTATCTAGAATTTGGCCTTGGGGAAGGGGGAACTCCGGTCGTGTCGGATTCATTTAAAAGAAAAAACATATTAAGAATACTCAACATTATAACTTCAAAGTTGCTGAAAAACATGTGATAAGATCCTTAAATCAACTCCATTAAAGTAAACGATAATAACATAATAAAAATACGAGCTATTGAAACATTGTTTACAAGGTACTTATTGAGAGTTTACATTTAAAAATAATAGCTACAGTTTTAATTAAAAATATCGGTATGGAGAACCATACATGACTTCCATATTCTAAGATTTATATTTAAAATCATTTTCAGCCAAACAGCCAGGGAAGGAATTTTAACAAAAAAATACTCTTTCTTGCCAATAACGTAGTACACATATAAAAAATATTATCCCCTCCCCCTTCAACTAAAATTTTGATTTATAGAAAATCACCCCCAGCCCATTCAACTAGCCTCTTCATTTATAGATATTTCATCTACGTTTCTACAGTGGATTATTAAGATCTTATCAGGATACTTTATCAAAATTAAGTACTTTACTCATGTTACAACAAAAAATGTTTCAGGTAAACTGCCCTTTCCCCGTAACCGATCTTCACCAAAATCAACAGACATTGAGTTCTCTATAGCTCAGGCACATATGTAAAAAATTATTTGATTCTGTTTGAATTTACGGCAGTTATGGTTCGTCATATAAAAAATTACCCATGTTAAAACATAAAACATGAGATTTATAAAACATATCTAAGATTTATATTTAAAATCATTTTTGAAATAAAATATTTTCATAGAACCTACTAACGCTGGGGAAATCTGAGCAGCCAATCAGAGTTGGGCCTACCTGTCACTCTGCTGAATTTGGTGGAAAGCCCTGTCACTGTCGTCAAAGTATCAGCCTTGACAGGGTCCTCTTTTTCTGCAAAATGGGAGAGGAGGCTTGAGATGGAGTGAGTGACATGGTCCCCACCTCAATGAAGAACCCATTGTTTTATAAAAATATATTTAAATTTTGAAAACTGAAAATTCTTTTCTTGTTGTAAATATTTATATTTTATAATCAAAATGACTTTATCAAAAAACAAACATTATTTTTTTATAATAAGTACTTACATATGTTTCTTAATATGCTTACTTTTTCTTCAATGTTGATGATCATTTCCAAACATTCTGACAAAATTGTATCTACAGAACAGTTAACATTCCCCAGGTTTCCATTTCTGCTAATTTCTCATTACACCTTCCACTGACGTATTATTAACCATTTCATAAACTATCGTATAATCTTTTCAGATTTTGTGGTACAAAATCTGAAATTTTCAGATTGCCTGGCAACAAAATTATTTTATTTTCAACAATTACCATTGTTTGAAAAAGTTTAAATGAATTTTCAAGTACTTTACTCTTGTTAAAACGTAAAATTTTGCTGGTAAACTACCCCTTCCCCTTAACTGATCTTCACCAAAATCTAAAGGCCTTGAGTCCTCTACAATTCACTGACGTATGCAAAAAATTATTTGATTCTGTTTGAATTTGCGGCAGTTATCGTTTGCCATAGAAAATACGCTTGATAAAAAACGTTGCAGGTAAACTACCCCTTCCCCTCAACCGATCTTCACCAAAAACAATAGGTCTTGAGTACTCTACAAATCAGGGCTGTATGCAGAAAATTATTTGATTCTGTTTGAATTTGCGGCTGTTATCGTTTGCCATATAAAATACCCTTGTTAAAAAAACCTTGTAGGTAAACTACTCCTTTCCCTTAACCGATCTTCACCAAAAACAATAGGTCTTGAGAACTCTACAATTCAGGGCTGTATGCGAAACATTATTTGATTCTGTTTGAATTTGCGGCTGTTATCGTTTGCCAAACAAAAAAATTTCCCTTGATAAAAAAAACCGTTGCAGGTAAACTACCCCTTCCCCTCAACCGATCTTCACCAAAAACAATACGTCGCGAGTACTCTACAAATCATTGCTGTATGCAAAAAATTATTTGATTCTGTTTGAATTTGCGGCAGTTATCGTTTGCCATAGAAAATACGCTTGATAAAAAACGTTGCAGGTAAACTACCCCTTCCCCTCAACCGATCTTCACCAAAAACAAAAGGTCTTGAGTACTCTACAAATCAGGGCTGTATGCAGAAAATTATTTGATTCTGTTTGAATTTGCGGCTGTTATCGTTTGCCATAGAAAATACCCTTGTTAAAAATACGTTGTAGGTAAACTACCCCTTTCCCTTAACCGATCTTCACCAAAAACAATAAGTCTTGAGAACTCTACAATTTAGGGCTGTATGCAAATAATCTTTTGATTCTGTTTGAATTTGCGGCTGTTATCGTTTGCCATAGGAAATACCCTTGTTAAAACATAAAACGTTACTGGTAAACTACCCCTTTCCCTTAACCGATCTTCACCAAAAACAATAGGTCTTGAGAACTCTATAATTCAGGGCCGTATGCGAAACATTATTTGATTCTGTTTGAATTTGCGGCTGTTATCGTTTGCCAAACAAACAAAATTACCCTTGCTAAAAAAAAACCGTTGCAGGTAAACTACCCCTTTCCCTTAACCGATCTTCACCAAAAACAATAGGTCGCGAGTACTCTGCAAATCAGGGCTGCATGCAAAAAATTATTTGATTCTGTTTGAATTTGCGGCAGTTATCGTTTGCCATAGAAAAAAAATCTACAGATAGACAGATAGACAGACAGACAGACAGACAGACAGACACACACACAGACACTTTTCGGAAAACGACTTTTTTTCATGTTTTGAGTGTAGTAGAATCAGAATCTGCAATAATCTCGAACACGATTTTTTTTGCCATCACCATACTTCCATTCCTTAAGGAATATGGAAGTAAAAGCAATCCAAACAAAGTTTTATACACAAAAAATATACTGTTTGAAAATGTTTTAGAGTTTAACTCGGTTTGATTTTTTGGGCATTTCATTAACAACTTCTTCCAGTGTCACTGAATTGATTTTCTATATTTCATATTTCAAACGTATACGAAAATGCTGTGTTATAAGTCTGTTTGTAGTCTGTATACTTAAAAAAAAAAAATAGGTTTACTATATTAGCGGTACGCAGCTGAAAAAATAAAAATTAAGATATTAGCAAAATTCCTTGTCAATTTTATTTACCTTCTGGTGAGGATAAAATCCCCCCCCCCCCGTAAATACGCCACTGCTCTGTTTCTCTTCCAAACTTGATCCACTCTCAGTAGTTGCGGCCACCCGCGTATTTGCACCTATATGTGTGTCTTGGTATTGGCAGGGCCATTGTTTCAACTCCGTAGCAATTGAGGCGGACGCGCGCGCGCGCGCACGCACACACACTTTTGTTATTATTCTTATTGCTTCTTCTTCTACTTCGTCAAGGCTTATGTCTCTCGCCCTTCGTCGACGTCTGCTTTCGTTTAACATTTTTTTTAAATGTTTCTTATTCCTTTGGAACAAATGGTAATTTTGGAATGACGGTTTTGACGAATCACGGTATTTTTGTTGTTGGAATCCTAGTGTTTCATCTTCTGGTAAGGTGTTGTCTCGATTATTCCTCTTCCATCGTCACCGGTCATCTCTTCTATAAACCGTATACTGGCTTAAGTTTACATTACTGCAATTGGGTTTCTTTCCGATTTTTCTCTCAGCGTACCATTCTTCGTCGAAAAGTACCACAAGTAATGTGAAATTTATTCCATTTGTTTTGGTCGTAGCTGACACCACGTCTCCAACAGCACTTTAGAGCAAGTGAGCCGTTTTAAATATCTCGACTTTACAGTTAGCTATGAGTCTGAATATGATATAAAAGAGAAGATAAATAAATTTAGCAATATTTGTGCTACGATTCGTAGAAATAAAGCAAGACACAGCACAAGGATTAAATTTTATAAGACAATTGCAATACCCACATTGACAAATGCGAGTGAGGCGTGGGTCGTGACAAAAAAGGAAAGCGGCAAGATTTTGAGTCCTCCTTTAAATTACACATTGCAAGATAAAAAAGAAGGAATGAGAATATCAGAGCAGAACTCGAAGTAAAGGACATTAATGAAATTATTTCACCTTACAGAAGACAATGGTGGGATCATCTGCAAAGGATGACAGAGGATCGATTGCCGAAAGGGACACTGAACTATAAAGCCATTGGCAGGAGAGACGTGGGTCGTCCGAGGATGAGATGGGCGCCGGAACAGGTTTATATAACCTAATCCTCTAAGAGAAGAAGGAGAAGAAGATTTGCAAGAATTAACTTAAATCTTATTACCGAACTGTTGCCAAGAAATGAGGTTGACTTAGTTATAGTGGTGGAAGTTTTTAATTCATAGGGAGCACATACTTGGCTCATTCTATATAGATTACGCAACAACTTGTCTTCCGTGTGTCTTTGGTTATTAATAACTTAACTGGAAAATTAAGAGTCCTAAGCTGATCTAGTTGCCCTTCCCCACACACACACACATACGTACAAACGCACACGCTTGCGTATTTGGCTAATTATTACAATATTGTTTATTTATATTGAATTATTTGTAATGGAGTCATACCATGTGAAGGTAGGGTAAATTTCGTGTAACATTTATATTTTTATTTTATAAAATTTCTATTTTACAATCTTGTTATTAAAAAATATCCCTTTTTTTGTATCGGCCATCTAAGGACCACATGCCAATTTCAATTCTTTATTCTTTGTTACTTTCTTTTTCTCCAATATTCTTTCATCTTTTCACTGTGTCTCTTCTTCCTGTCTTCAGTCCACTTGGAACCTGCGTTTTTCTCTCTCCTACCCTGGACTCCTTCCATTTTTAACACTTTTGCTCGAAAAACGTCTTATTAAATTGCTTCTTCCGCGTTTATATTATTTTTTTCTAAATCCTTTTGGACTTTTTTTAATCCAACTTGAAAAAAATCTCTATATTATAAATCAAAATTGTTTGGGTGGGTTACGGTGCTCAAAGCATTTCGGATATACGAAGGTTCTCTTTATTTGAGTTTGAATTTTTAATTTGAATTGTTGATTAATTAATTGGCAGATCAATTGTCTCTCATTTGTTATGTTTTCGAGTGTAGAGATCCGCAGCCACCTAGCTTCCGTGTGGTTATCTATCCAGCCTGCTGTACTAATGCATGTGACGCTTGACTTTGCAAGCGAAGACACCATGCTATAACCACACGACCGTACCGCAATTGTACGTTTCCGAGTGTCTGAAGAAAACAGGAAACAAAATAATTGAAATTTCATACTTAAGCTAATCAACTGTTTCAATGCATTAGCTGTGACATCGTCTTACGATAACTTTTAAACAATAAGCTGTCAACAAATATACACAAACACGAAACACTAAACAAATTAACGCCTGATGAAATACAAGTTGGCAAGATAAGTCAAAATTTTTAAAAGACCAAATATTGGAAACACAAAACATCAAACCTAACGATAACGGTGCAAAGACCGAAGCGCTATTAACGCCAGCCAAAGCAATATTCAAGTATGAATACTTCACCAGACACTGCATAAGTCTCGAAACATGTATAAAGTAATAAATTATATCATCACCACCATCATGTTCACATCAACGCATAGCAAGGTACTGCCTGTTCCGCCTTCAAAAAAGATCCTCCAGCCATGCTCTCTTCCTGGGTCTACCCACACTCCTGTGTCCTATAGGTTTGTATTTCCAGGCTTGTTTGTTTAGTCTTGGAACTCGACGTTCTTTCTAAGTGTTCTTTCCACTGTTGTTTATAATCTTTTAATCTTTCGTTCAAGTTAAAAATTTGTAACTCTTCTCATATGGCCTTATTCCTAATACGGTCAAGTTTAGAACACCTTTTAACTCATCTTAAGAACGCCATTTCCGAGGCCTGTATTTTACTGTCTTGTTTCTTGGTTGTTGTCCATAATTCACATCCATAGGACAGTACAGGGACCGCCATAACTTTGTAAAATTTTAATTTTTTATCTGGAAGTAACTTGTTTGTACAAATACGGTTGATTCACCCACAGATCGTCTGGAACTTACCTGACATAACGTCAATATCATAAGTCCCATCATAGCCAATATCATTTTCCAAATAGTTCAAATGGCTTACCTGCTCTACAGTTTGATCGTTAATCAATAGTTATGTTCTTATTGGTTCCTCGCCTTTTAATGCCATTACCTTTGTTTTCGTAGTGGAGATTTTCATATTGTATTCTTTGCAAATCTAATGAAGCTTACAAAGAGATTTTTGTAAAGAAGATCCTGTATTTTGAATTACAAGCGAGTGGTCAAGAAACAACAGCACATTAATGTCTCGTGAGACCTTAATACCAGGGTTAATAGATCTTTCCAGTTCCTTACTAGATCGTCGACATTAATGTTAAGGGCACTCGTCACAAAAATTGATTTCTGGTTTTTTGTCTTTAAAAAATCTTCAATATTTTCTGAGTAACTTGATACCAAATGTATTTGAATATGCCCGATAATAAATTATTTATGATTTTTAAAAGATTAGAGATCGTAGGAAAAGTTTTGTCAAAAGTGCTAATAATATTACCATTTTTTACAAATCTGTAACTCCATTATAACAATCGTAGAGACATGCGGTTTTTACCATTGGAAAGAGAATTTTTGTGTTTACAAAGGAGAATTTTGTATTAACACAAATGGTGACAAGCCAATATTTGCTGATCTGAGTCAACCTAATTTGTTAAAAATATGTCTTCATGGGAGTACACATAATACAAACGAGTCGCTAAACCATTTGATTGGAATAAATTGCCAAAAAATATATTTGTTGGACCGGATACTGTGTACACGATGCTGTGTTGAAGGTAACGTAAGCAATAGTCAAGTCTGACAAAAAATAAGGGTCAAATATGGTTGAGGTAATGAAAAAAATTGACTTGTAATGAATACTTGAGGCAGACACAGCAGTAGACAAATTGACGAAAAAGGTCTAGAGGACCAAATGGACATAATTGAAGACCCCGAGTATGGAGCAGGACTATATTAAATCAGGTAAAATAATAAAAATTTGTTTTAAAACTTTAAACGCGTTTTTATCAAAATCTACTTTTTTACATAAATAACCTATTATTTCAGAAACCAAGTGAACTATCAAGCTAAACTTTTTGTGGCTATTGGGTTAGTGGAGGTATAACTACACTACTAGAATTATGTAGTTTCACTGAAAAATAAAAACGTAAAAAAATATTACGTGCTTTTTGTATGCAAATTTGTAGAACAAAACATCAAAAATTGTAAAAAATCAAGAAACTGAGGTATTTTTATAATTGTAGTAGCGTTTAAAAAGTACAATGCGCTAAATTGGTTGCTAAAATTTCAGACTTATATCTGTTACAGGTTCTGAGATAATGGGTCTCAAAATTGATGAATTTAACATGGTAAGCATAGCCGGTTACGAGTGCCCTTAAAAAGAGTAGATGGTGTACTGCACCCTTGTCTAATACCTTGATTGACAGTTATTTGCTGACATATCCTACAATTATTTTTAATAGCTGTATATATAATAAAATATATATCGATACTATTTCCGTATCAAGTAAATGACCAAATATCTAAATATATGTATCCGTAAATACATTAGTATACATTAATGTTTTAAATAATGATAATAATTTTCTTCTTCTTCTACACTTCAGGTGTTAGGAATGTGCCTGTTCCGACTTCGCATTGTCAGATCCATTTCTTTCGTGGTCTTTCTACAGCCCTTCTTCCAGAAGGCTTGTACTTGTTTACAATGACTGGTATTCTATCTTCGTCCATGGGACTTAAACATTGCCCCTTGTATTCTTCAATTTTCTCATTTAGATTACATATGTACATTTAATTCTTTCCGTATATCTTCATTTCTTATAGGATCCTTCTTGTTCATCCTTTAACCCTACATAAAAATCTCAACTCTGCTGATTGTAAGTATGTTGCTTTTGTCTCTTTGTTTTGTAATCCAGGATTTACGGCTATATAATAGCACTGGAACAGCCATTGTTTTGTAAAATTTTAATTTTTGTGTCACGTCTCGTTTTATTATTCAGTGTTCTATTTATAGTTCCACATATGTGTTGAAGTCTATTGACTTAATTTTGTATATCTTTGTCGACGTCAAAACTTACATCACAACCTAAATAGTTAAAATCTGAGGTCCGTTCCAATACCTTATCCTCAATAATAAAGTTTGAGCGTACTGGAAATTTTCCGTAGTGAGCCATAACTTTTGTTTTGTTGGTAGATATGTTTAGATTGTAGTATTGTCGTCCCAGTTTATGTAGTCTGTACTCAGAACATGGTAAGTCTGCTTTTTTATTTTATGGTACAACCACATCGTCTGCATACAGCAAAATTTTTATGTGGTAATTCCTTTTGACCTGTATGCCTTGATGGACTTCAGTCTTCCATTTCTGTATGGAGGTCCTCAGGTTGAAAAGAGTTGGGGACGTGTTACACGCTAATCTAACACCTCGGTTTATTATTAGCTCTTCCGTTTTTGAAGGGGCTGTGTTTATAAATATTTTAGTTAGTTATGATAATAATTAAATTTAATAATATTTTACAATCGAACGAATAACTTGCAAGAGTTTGTAATAACTTAATAACAAAGAGTATATTAAATTTTACATTGAGGGAGTTATCAACAACAATTGGTAGAACAATAAACAGCCGTTGATTGTTAACAATTTCATGTTCTAGGCTACAGCTTTGTCTCTATAAAAGCTAAGATTTGTTATTCTGCGCTAGAAACGAAGGGTCTGTCAGCTGGGGGTTGGTTTTTAAAGAAATTGCCAGTTAGCGTAACGGTGGCGCGTGCCCGGAATAGCGTTACACGTAATTACCCCACTGTCGATAGCGTCATTCATTACCACACCGATTATTGCCAATATCGTTTCTGCGCTATATTTCCCCCTAGGTAAAAAAATTTCAAATAACTAGCGATAATAATAGTAAGTAACAAAAAAGAAAAATGTGTATGGAAGTCTCTCTATGAATACGGTTAGGTTATAACGTCTATTACAAATTTAAGCAAATGATGATTAGAAACACAATAAGTAGAAGTATGGAACTAAGGGGTATGAACCAGAGCGGATTCCCTAAGATTAATTGTACATGTAAATAAATAACTTTACTTTTAACGGAATTCTGACTAAAATTACATGCAGTGTGCGTCTTTGTATGTCGAAACAGAGGTCAAATGTTAATAAAACATGAGGATGGTTCAACGATTATACGCTTCGTTTGTAGGCGAGACGTCGAGTCTACGTCCTTGGTCCGCTAACAACTGGTAATTAATAAAATAATAAACAAATGTCAAGACAATGACGTGTAATTTGCCAAACGATCAGTGCCCGACAAGGACGAAACACGGAGACACCGACTGATTCAATTATACGAGAACCACCGCGCCTATCGTTGTCAAGGCGAAATTTCACTACAACTCCTATGACATTGTTTACATTGGGTGCATGTGTATGTAGGCCTACGTCGCGTGTAGTCATTACTTTGTGGTCTTGGTGGTGACCTCTCTTGTTGGCTAACTGTCAACACCATACCGCTGGATGGGCTTCCGAGAGGTCTACAGGTGTCGGCGACAGCAGCTGATGCCATGTTGATTTAATTCTTTGTTCTCTTTTTCTTGATCTTATCTGGCGTTACAGCCTTTGGTCGGCTGTGGCCTCCTGAACAACACTTTCCTCCATGCTTCCCTGTTCTTCGCCCTTCCTCTCCGTTCTCTGATTCCCATGCTAGCAAGATCTTCCCTTACCCCATCCAACCATCTAATCCTTGGTCTGCCTCTACGTCTAGCAGTATACAATCTTCCCTTCAGCATTCTTTTAGGCATTCTTTCCTCAGACATTCTTTTCACATGTCCCAACCAACGCAGCCTCTGTGATTTGATGAATTTCACTGTGTCTTTTCCACGCACGAGAGCCTGTAGTTTTTGTAATTTCGTATTCTCCAAGTGCCTTCTTCTCTTACTGCGCTCAAATAATTTTAAAGCAGTTTTGTCATTCTCTGTTAAGGTTCACACCTCAGATCTGTATGTAACAAATGGTCGCGCCAGAGAATAATATACTATAAATACATCTCGTAACAAGATTGTTTTTAAACATGTTAATATTTGCAAAGTAGACTCTATTTCCTGCTTGTATCCTTTCTCTTATACTCATCCTAATGTTATTATCATTTGATACCAAGGCACATAGATAACTAATGCAGGACACTCTCATTCACATTGAAATCTGTAAGAGCCTTTGTGGTCTCTGAGTTGGACATTGCCATGTATTTTGTCTTGTTTTCATTTACCACAAGACCAATTTTCATTGCTTCTACTTCCATTAATGCATACATGTCTCTGACGCTCTCAACGTTTCTTGGTGCTATTGCAATGTCACCTGCATATGCACAAATTTGAGAAGATTTCATGAATATTATGCTCCCTTTATAAATTTTATTTACTAGACTATGCAGAGCTATGTTGAACATTCTTTGTTCTCCTGATAAACGAAAGGGTAGCCAAGGGGCGTTGACACCAACGTCAGTTCTTTTCTCACTACACTCAGCGAGGACTCTACTCGACGACTGGGTGTTGTCGAATATGGGCCGATGGTCAACACAATGTAGGGGTTATCTCAATTCGGAAGGTCGAGGTGCATCGGTTCAAAGTACTTGAAGTTTTAATTTACGTTTAAATAATATGGACCCACTTCAATAAATAGTTCGGCATTTAAGCCCACACAAGACAAGAAAAAGAGTAAAATATATTAAAATACAATATTTTTACTTTTTACATTTTTACTAAAATTACTTAATTTATCCTTAATTTTTACTTTCATTGTGATCAAGCTTTTTAGCAAAATGTAATCTTTACTATACTCTTTAGTATTTTTCTATATATTCTTTTTTGAAACTAAATAAATATAAGGAATGTAAATAAAATATACACGGTGTACAATGACTCCTGTTGGTTGTTATCTGTTGTGGCACAAGTTCTGGAAATACCTGCGGAATGCCCCTCGCTAACTGTGGGGGCGATTCGTTTCCGATCCTTCACCCGATCCCTTTGAACCTCGACCCTCCTCCAGTGAGGATTCTACTCGACTGTGGTGAAAAACGATTCATGTAATTGTAGAAATAGTATGATCTTAGAGAACATCAGTTCAAGGATCCGCAGAGCGTAGTAGGATTCGATAGTAAGGCACTGTGCCGTAGTAGATCACTGTTCGTAAAATTAATGAACTTCGATTTTCTTTCTATAACCTGTCCTGTCATCTTTCATCTTACTCTCAAATCAACATTACTGTCTTTAAAGTGGTTGTAAAACGTGTGATAACATCCTGAGATCAATTCCATTAAAGAGAACGGCAGTAACACAATAAAAATACGCGGTACTGAAACATTGTTTAGAAGATACTTATTGACTGAATTGATTTTCCTGTATAGTTTTACATATTTCAAATGTATACGCAAATGCTATGTAATAAACCTGTTTGTATATTTAAAAAAGTTACTACTATATTACTACTAGTTTGTATAGTAAAGAGTTATTACTCGGGGTGGGGGTTCTGGTCTCTGGTCCTGTCCCCCCTCGTAAATACGCCTCTGGGACCAACGTTTCCATGATTAGCAACGATTTCGCTGATCAGCTACTTTATTGTTTGGAATTTTTTTAGCATCCGTCATTCGTTTCTATGTCCTATTCTGTTTCTTTGTTTTGTTTACAACTAAAAATCTATAAAATTGCATCTGCATATTATCTTGTCTTATTGTTGTTATTTGTAAATGAATACAAATGCTATATGAAAGTTCATAAATTTATGTATTTTTTATATATTATCGCATCACTACACCGCTTTGTCGATGCTTTAACGTAAAGATAAAGTAAATACGTAAGTTAGGCATCCGACGTTTAAACAAATCAAATACAAATCTTTTAACTTAAATTTTCTCTTATCACCACAGTGCAGTGACGCTAATCACTGCAATATCATTCGTGACGTCACGCGTCATACGTCACTGAAATTTAATACTAACGGAATTTCAATTACTACAGACTACCGACAGTAAAAATGTGACGTTTTAAGGACGGACCAAGGTCGTGTGTTTTCACAACATAAAAATCACAGCCAATAACGTTCAACCGATAACATTGGCGCTGCGCTTGTTCTTAGCCAGGAAATACGACATCCGTAATGGTCAGCTTTTATGCGAATTAAGTATGACAATCGCAGGTTATCACTTACATCAGATAAGAAAACATCATCGATGACAAAGAGAAGAGGTCTTCTGTTTAACGCGTTCTGTAACCGCCGATGACTGAACAGCTAAATATAGACAGAGCGATTTAATTTATGACTCGCCGAGCCCCCGTAAAATAAGCTAACTCTTGCTTAATAAAATTTCTCTCGTTTTGAATGTTTTCTGTATAATTTGAATACTAAAATATTTTATACGAATTTTAAAACGGCATCGTTTTGAACGTTGCAGTGTGGAGGAGACATTGTTTACGACTCGAAAGTGATTGTGTTTTCTTTAGTAGCTATGTGGTAAATAACATAAAAATAAATTCGATTTGATTTACTTGCAAACATTGAAAATGCTTACATGCCTTGAGCTGCATAATGTAACAAAGTGGTCCCCCCTTCTTAATTAATTAAAATTCTTCAGAGCCTATATTTTAAAACTACTGTTGTCTTAAAAACTTGAAAGGTAGATTTGCTAAAAAATATCGCTACAGACAAAGGTGATAGACAAGAGTGCCAACAATTCGTCAACAATTTTCAGCATATTCGTAGACGATGTATTTTGGATACGAAGAGCAAACATTGTCTCAGGAATGTGACTTCAAGGAAACATACACGTAAATTCCTTGCTTTTCGCGGATGACAAAATAATAACACTCAAAACAGAAGACGAGTTACAAATGTTTACAGTTAACGACATTCAAAAATTGCGTCTTCTCTGTTGTGTGTGTACCCCCACGACGTTGCAAGAGAAGTGGGGAGCAGTGACTTGCACGACTTTATTTTTTCGTTTTATATTTTTTATTTTATTTTGCTTATCGATTTAATTATTTCATATATTGCAACTACTTAATAATTACACGTAATATAATACATTAGTTACAATTTTTTATTTACAGTAACATATCTATTTACATTTACATTGTTATTTATTTACATTATTTATATTTACATTATTTATCACACTCTTTTAAAACATTAATATTATATTATTTTATTTTTTAATACGTGTGTGGGCAAAGTCTCCTACGTGCATGAGAATTTTATATAAAAATGTCAATTTTCCGAAATGCAACTTCGATTTCTCAAACCACGTGACACTCCGAAGCTGTTTAAAAGTTCTACACATAGCTCCAAGTTTCAATAGCTCTAACGATCTCTGTTATGAAGCTGCAAAATCATATCTCGGGCGACTGCGCATTTCCTTCATTATGTAGTAGTCCTTTCTGCTGAAAGAAATGTGCGCATCTTCCTCAGTCTGAAGCAGCATCTAACTCTATCAGATTCTTGTTAGTGAGATACGTAAACTCCAAATACCACAAGCAGACAGAAAGTCGTAAAGAACAGAGTAAACGATTCAGACAAACTGTGGAATTTTGATAGGAAATTCCAGGGAAAGATCACCGCGACACATTTGTATAGTAGGGGGGGGGGACGACAGAATACTGTGTACAGACAAATAACGGAGAAGACGCACAGACATTTATTTAGGCCCGTATAGGAAGGACCATGATATTGAAAGAAAATGAAATAAATTTAGGTTACACCTGTGGAACAATAGGACCGTTATTAAAGCATACGAGACGGAGCTGAAGGTTTGTGTGGTCACCGCAGTGCCGATTTTAACGTATGGCAGTGAAACATGAATTTTCCTGAAAAAAGATATTTTAAAAATACAGGCTTAAACTACAGGATGTAACTTGAGGGACCATCTTCAAAATGAGAATTTAAGGAAAGACCTCACGTTACCATCAATTACTGGTAGAATAATGGAATACAGAGAGAGATTAGAAGTCCGTGTGGAACGCATTGTAGACTGGAGTGTAACAAGGGCTGAAATATAGATCTGCTGGTGGAAGAGATCGTGGGAGACTTTGGAAACGATGATTAGAGGCTCCGTGTGGACTATAGCCTAATCCATGGAGTCAAGAAGAAGAAGAAGAAGAAGAAGAAGAAGAAGAAGAAGAAGAAGAAGAAGAAGAAGAAGAAGAAGAAGAAGAAGAAGAAGAAGAAGACGACGACGACGACGACGACGACGACGAAGAAGAAGAAGAAAAGAAGAAGAAGAATGTCAAAAAATTTCTGTGTTAAAGATCTCTCTTGCAAATTAATAAGTATGATATGTGTAGGTAACCATTCTATTAAATCGAAGACAATGTTGCGGACAATCAAAATTTGCAGCACATTTTTCTTTGTAAATGATATAGCTTATAATAAGAAAACGACAATGACTTAGATAATAAGTTAGCAAAATTAGAAGCAACTGTGGAACGAATCGTAGTAGCTTAAAAAGTAAGATACGACAGGATATTCGCATGACGCTTTACAAAACATGACGCATGTTGCTATGCGGAAGAGAAACATGAAACTTCCCTAAAAAGGAAGAAGAGAAAATTCGAGGTACTGAAATGAAGTTTCTAAGAAGTACACGAGGATGCACCCCCCTAGATTGGAAAGAAATACAGACATTAGGAGAGAATTACAAATTGTTTCTTTGCAGAAGAAGATAGGGACAATGGGGATAGGAGGTGATATGTTCACTTGGATCTAATGGATCAGGTAATATATTAAAAGTAGCAGTCTTGATATATGAGACTATTGCAAAGAGAGATTTTTGCAAACCAAGGAGGAGATGGGTCAATATGACTTAATTCTTGGAATGAAGATGCTATCTTGAGTTTAATAATCTACTCCGTCTTGGTTTTAAGAGGAGGTAAGACCATGGTCCGATGTTAATTTGGTTATCTTCTCTAACCAGACCTCTACGGGAATCCTTCTCCAATTACTATCTTGAACATTCCGGTCCGTGGTGTAAGCTGTCAGCTGAAGCCAACGAGTTTTCCATTGTCCAGAGAAAGATCAAGAGACCCACTGACGAAGACATGACCACTGACCTTGACACCACCCGGAAATAACAAAAAAAAAGCAAAGATAAAAATTATAATATTATTATGTGCACTTTTAGAGTTATTGCAAAGTGTCCAGAGAAGATAATAGTATCGGCGGTTAAATTATAAACAACGTAACAATTACAAACGACAAAACGCTGCTATTAAACATCGAAGACAGGTTATCATAGTACAATGTTTCGGACAAACAGCATCGTTAATAAAAATCTCAAGTCGGAACGTTTCGATAATTGAAAATCTGTGATCGTATTCACGATAGTACAAACTCAAACTGTTCCATAAACATACTGCCTCGAGGTTTATATTAGAAAGCCGATTACGTACAAGGTAGTTCTCCACTGTGTCACATGAAGAAGCTACTCCTGACATTAATTTTTTATTCTGTCATTTACAGAAAATATCTATAATTTATGTCTTCCACGTATTGGACGGATAAGCTTTTGTCGCTTTGAATCTCTCCCGCGACAAAATGTTATTAAGGAATAACATTTCCCGTCTATTAAAGTGATCGCTCGTCCCATCTTGTAAGAACTCAAGCCGCACTTCCGAATAACAAAAGCGGTATAGCTACATGTTGTTTTGTAAAATTTAAGTTGAGTCTCGTCCGTTACTGCTTTATTATTTGTGTGGTATAACAGTGCTCTTAAAAATGTGAGAATACATTGAAAATAATGTCAGACATATCTGTATTTCACTATGTTATTAAATAAATTTAAATCTTTAAATTTTAAAGATTTAAGCACTTTTATTTAACTGAATGTTTAATTTCTTATACACATTTTAGCTTTTGATCTGTTCCGATTAGACAAGTACTTTGTTTTGAGTAAATATTTAACGATTGTAATCTTCTGTAACGTTACTGAGAAGGTAAAGGGAGGGGCCATTGGAGGTCGTTTCCAGAAGTTGAATTAATATTAAACAATTCTGATAGGTACGGAACGACTGAACGACTGATGAAGGTACGGAACCACTGTGGAGCCCATAATGACAATTTTTCAGTACACATAGAATAACGCGTAAAAATAAAATGAACGAATAAAAATACGGGTCTAGTGTAGATTCCGCACAGCGTGAAGGGGGCCGAGAAGCGACGAATGGAATACGTTCTGGAATACCGACGCTCTGGAAGACATGAAGCAAGGTGAGTGCATCCCTCCAGGACGCAAAAGTCGTCTAACAGAACAAAATGTGCGAAGTGGGTCAAAGTCGCCAAATTACAACAATGCTGATGTAATGTTGGACGAAAAAGATAACAATAATGTGTATACCAACTACTGCTAGGTATATCACTTGGTTGCAGAGCCAGTTGATAGGGATCAGCAGCGCTGTTCAGCGTGTAGAATAATCTAAACAATAGGGAAAACCATACAGTACCAAATTTGATCCTGTAAAAAAATAATAAATCATATTACAAAACTTTTCCACGTGAATACAGATGTCTGTTGTGCACTTTTCGCAAGAGATAGACCTACTAAGACTCATTAAATCAGTTTATTGATTAAACATCGTTGTAAACAGTTAAACACCGTTGTAAATAGTTAAACACACTACACTCTGTGTTAGTGACTAAAGATAAGTCAGTTCGTGAATTAAACAGACCTTTAAACCGTGTGAAGACCGCCATCAATTAAACAATGATGAAATAGCCAGAAAATAACAAAAACTGAATGGAGTTAATACTACCTGGGAGAAGGTATAAGAACGTGACTGCACATACTCGTGGCTTTTACGAGGTTGGAGAATGGTGTACGTTTACTTATGGTTGTTTACATCGTTATTTGTTGAGTCACCGCGTTACGCAATCATCAACGCTCTCGATGTAAAAAAATAGTACTTCTTTTTACGAACCCTCATGTGTACTCAAAATAATTTAACTTCCTGATTGATGTGAAATGTGGAATTAAAGAAAAAGCAAAGAATATTTCAACACACACTTCCAGAGGCTGGTGTTCACATTTTATATTTTAATTCACTGCTGCTGATATGTACCATACCGACCTGTTCGTTGGCAACGATTTTCTGTATTCTAACGTTGTCTTTATGTCTGCGCAGCAGACTTGAACGTACCAGTTACAGCGTGGAAGCATTGAATAATCTGTTGACACGGTCCATAATGAAACAGTTACAAAAATAAAATCAAAGAAGGGTACTTGAAAATTGGTCGTTAATAATCACTAAAACTCGCAGTAATCACAGTATTAAGCCAAATATCTGTATTGCCGTATCTGCTACTTCTCCTGTTCAGTCTTCAGCCTTTCTGATTTTACACAGCGTTTCCATGGTCTCCAACGATCCCGCTTATCAGTTAGTTTACTGGTCAGAAAGTTTTAGCACCTGTCGTTAGTTTCATATGTGACTCTCCATTCTACTTATTTTATTTTGTTTGCAACCGATTTTGCCTCAAATTGTATCTTGATATTGATATTTGTGATTTATCAAGCCACATGCTTGACGAGATGTTAAAAATTTCATTTCGGAGCGACTATTTATGAAACATCTTTTTGTAGAGGATCCAAATTTTCCTTCTTTAAATCAAAGTTGCGACGGATATAACTTTTTAAAACTTTGTCTGTTTTATTTTTTAAAATTAACTACTAAAATTATTTTGATATTTATGAAAAATAATTCTGTGGTAATAATAATAATTTTTGAATCCGAGAAGAATATATTATATGTAATAGAGAAGTGTTCAGAAATTGCGGAAGTGATGGATCTATTCGAAGTGAAACCAAGAGAACCAAAAGGGTGTTGTCGGTGAAAGATCGACTAAAAGAGCGAGCTAGAGAATAATGGAATACTAACGACGGCGACGAAGAAGAAGAAGAAAGTGATGGATCTATTCGAAGTGAAACTAAGTGAACCAAAAGGGTATTGTCGGTGGAAGATCGACTAATAGAGCGAGCCAGAGAATAATGGAATACTGACGACGACGACGACGACGACGAAGAAGAAGAAGAAGAAGAAGAAGAAGAAGAAGAAGAAGAAGAAGAAGAAGAAGAAGAAGAAGAAGAAGAAGAGTATTTCAGAAGGAAGTTGTGTAATTGCAGCGTTCAGACGGCTGGAACAAAAAGAGGAAGGAAGGATGGGATAATATTATTATTTATATAATATTGTACCAGTTTTTTCTTTCAGTCATTCTATACATCATCAAAATTAATCATAAGAATTCTTGAATTCATAAATTACTTTGTCTATAAAGTAATTTTCTTAACTCATGTTTACACCGAGTCCCATTTACACTAGAATCATTTTTCGTCGCTTGATTGGTCATTTTTAAACATTAAGTTTCTAATTACAAAGGAAAATCGATCTGCTCGTCAAAGTGTCAGTTTTTTGTACAGCTTTATCTCAACTAAGTTTCTTATATTATTTCTCCCTTCAGTTGGAAAATAAATCGTAGTTTAAAATCTTTGTTTTTATGCCCATTACTTGGTTATCGTTCGTAAAGCAATCAAACAAGCTCGCTAGTTATGTGCTTATCGCGTAGCAGACTTAATGTAATTATATTTTAGCTAGAGTTAACGAACTAGACATTAGCTCTCTTCTCCCTTGGACTCATCCATCACTGTAGTGTATAATACCTATGCTGCAGGATGTTCGGACGAAGCAACCGTGCCGTGGGAAACGTCTTCAACTCTCGCACGTAATTTGTCTTCTTCGGTTCGCAAAATATTCTGTGTACATAACACCACGTCTCTGTAACTAGTGTAGGCTATATCTTAAACTTATGATCCTTCTTCTTCTTTTTTTCTTCATCGCGGTCATCGTCGTCGTTGTCGTCGTCATCATCATCATCATCATCATCATCATCATTATTGTAGTCTTCTTCTTCTTCTTCTTCTTCTTCTTCTTCTTCTTCTTCTTCTTCTTCTTCTTCTTCTTCTTCTTCTTCTTCTTCTTCTTCTTCTTCTTCCTTTCTTTCTTCCTTTCTTCTTTCTCTTCCTCCTTCTTCTTTATTCGTCGTCGTCGCCTTCGTCTTATTCCAGCACTACAGACCTTGACGTGTCTTATTCCACTTTTTTATCCTGTTCTGATAAGGTCGTACACTTCTAGTCATTCACTCTCTGTATTTTAATGTATTCCAAAATATCATCTATCCCTATTTTTCTTGTTATTCGTTGGATTTCCGTAGCACAGATTTTTCTTTCTCCGTTCACATTAAATACATGTATTTCGAAATGCATAACCTTCTTTGATTTGGAAAGTGGTCTCCGTGGCAGAAACGAGGTGTCTCATATAAGAGGATGTTGGATTTAGGTAGCTTCGCTTCAATTTGATCCATATTTAATATTAAATAATAATTAAGTTTTCTAAGGAAAAGAAATAGAATATTATAAATAATTTAAGTAATATTAAGTAAATAGTACAACTTCTTATACCTAATTTCTAACCATTATTTTATTTGTACTCAACATTTTATTACTTGCATGTACGCGTAATTCAGCACATAGTTTTGCAAGACCCATACTAATACTTGCTGGCTATGAAATAAGTTTAAATGTCAAAATGTTTATGAAATGTTTATGCATCATTTGAGTCCGGCCAAAGATCTTCGACTCTTGAATGCTTGAACACTGTGAATGTTCAATGTCACATCACGTGTTCTGTGTAACCAAAAAGGGAGTTCTGTAGTGCCCGAACCCCTCCGCACCCTTGATTTTAGTCCACTCCTTTATTTTCTGTTTCAAGAAATTGAAATTGAAACTCTGTTTCGAGCACGCTACTTAGAAATGTTACAAAACATCTGAAAGATTATGATGTACTACATTTAAAACATTCACAATTTAAGACTTCCCGTAACGAGTGTATGGCTTTTGAAGAAGTCTTTTTTGAAGGTCTCATTACTTTTTAGACGTACCATATGATTCTGAGTGTATAGGCCCTACATGATTCAAAGAATATAGACTGAAATGTGTTAAAATTTTCACAGAACGGTAAAGTGTAATCTAAATTACTTCAAAAAAAAGTTACTAAATGAAAAACAGGGTAGAGTAAAGCCACACGAAAGTTGGTTGGAATATAAAGACTAACAAATGATAATGTCCAGTCGTTGAATCGGAGAGAAGAAGTAAACTAAAAAAAAGAATGAAGATGGCTGTGATGACGATGCAGGAAAATAAAATTTATGGTTACCTGGTGTATGCTAAAATTTGAAATACACAACCAACTAAGCGAAGTTTCGTTTGCGACTACTGTACTGCGGCCGTGGGATAGAGTCAAAATCACGATTCGGTCTGCCTGCCCACCTCTAATTCAGCGGTCTTGTTCGGCATGCCTGGGCTAGATAAGTAACAAAGGCAAACTTACACTACATATAACGTTTTCTCCACCAAGCGGCACGTGCCTATTACCTGGCTGTCGGTGATGAAACGTGAGTTGTAGAGGGCGCAACAGACTTCAGGCCTAATTATTGAAAGGAGAAGAAGAAGATAACCACCTAAGGATTGATTAGTAACTATAGCGTTCTTATCCTAATGAATAAAACCACCATTTTTGAAATAAGCAAACTTTCATATCTAGAATGTAGCGGTAAAAAGTAAAACTGTAATTACAAGTAATAAAACGAACAAGCATAGACACACGCCGGTCTACAGAACGTGAATAGTGAAGACACCGGTTTGATCATTTGCATGGCCGGCTCTAGTAGAAGAAGGCCAGAATATTAACGTGGCAACGTTGCGTCTAAGGCCTATAAGCATAGTGTAATAAAATAGCTAAAGTGGACATGTTATATTCTGATTTAATTTCATAGCATTACTAAAATCATGAGTAGGCCTATTTATAGCTAAATCTAAATTATAGGTCTGTGTGCACTTAGTACTATATGTTTAAGTTGAAGAAATTAGTGAATTAGTATTAGGCCTAATGAATTAATTTTGTTCGAATTATTGAATTCGTATCATATAAATGAGTTAATTAGCATATTTCTTAAATGATATAACAGTATTTTACATAATAAACTTTTAAGTTGCAAAAAATGAAGAATTATAAAACTGCTGTTAACCGGCAATTAAAAATGACGCGATTTGATTATTGAAATACATAAATCAAAACGTCGGTCTCGAATATCAGCTGGTTCCAGTGTTGCCACGTTTAATATTCCGACCGCCTACTAGAGTCGGCCATGATTCTTTGCGGGAAAACAATATCTCCCTTTCAGAAAATCAAAGTCTCTCAGGAGGAACAACATATAGACCTAGAATGAACAACTTAAACTTTTAAAAAATGCACGAAAAAGTCAGGAATATACCGTTACTGGTCGAAAGAAGACTACTCAGTAGATGAAAAAATATTTGGAATATCGAGGGACTCGAGAAAAATAAAATTTGGTGAACATAATGATTGACGTAAGTAACCATTAGGCTAGGGCGTGTAGCAAATTGCTTCCGTGCCCAGTGGAATTGTGTTCTTTGAACACACGAAATGTTATGGAAATGTGGAAACGCGCTGCCTATAAAGTTGAAGTTCAAAATCATAAAGTGCTCTGCCTTTGACAGTAAAGAGCACGCTTCCGTTTCCTCATAATATCGAAGGAAGAGATTTTAAAATAGCGTATTAAGCCTGATAACGTGGAAAAGGTAAACGAATGTACATATATAAGAATGCTGCGCAATGTTCAAATGTATCTTAGTTAGCAAATATATTTTTCCATAAATTTAAGTGGTATTAATTAATTTTTACGTTAAGGAAAGGGATGGTATCATTACACACACACACACACACACACACACACACACACACACACACACACACACACACACACACACACACACACACACACACACACACACACACACACACACACACACACACACACACACACACACACACACACACACACACACACACACACACACACACACACACACACACACACACACACACACACACACACACACACACACACACAAGCGCTTATTGCTCAAGTCAATTTCTTGAAACATAAATTATTTAAAAATTATTTAATGTTTACTACTATTTTACAATCAATATATATTGTTGCCTTAGTTGGAAAATGTTTCGGGAATTAGATATTTTTCGCATCCTCAGCCATCTTAGTTTTTGATCTTGTTGAATATTTGTGTTCAGGTTGGTTGTTTCTGTGGTAGTTTAAATTGGTATTATTGTGTGTGGGTGTGATGTATTTGTTTTTTGATTTTTTCCAGTGTTAAGTATTTTGAGAATTGTGTCATGTTTTGTGTTGATTTGTATTTGTTCTGGTATTAGTTTTTCTTGTGTTTTGTGTTTATAAGTTTGTAAATTTTACCGTATATTCATTATTGTGCCTTTGTGTGTTATATGTTTTATCAGTGTCATGTTGGTTACGTCTGGGAATTCGTGTCCTGTATTTATTGCACTCGTGACTAAATTGGATACATACGCACACACATACACACACATGCGTGTGTAATACAATATGTATTAAAATGTAATATGTATGTATAAAATGCGTTTATGTATATATATTCGCGCGCGCGCGCGCGCACACGCACGCACGCACGCACGCACGCACGCACGCACACGCACGCACGCACACACACACACACACACACACACACACACACACACACACACACACTGTTTTCCTTTATTAATGTGGGCCTATGATTTTATCAGTTGTATTACTCAAAGAAAATAGTTTCTTCGATCGCGTTATGAAATCCTGTCAAGAACGCCATCCACAACATTCTATTTGTAATTTTACAAAATCCGAGAGATAATTAAAAAAAAAAAAAATAAAAAAAAATAACCGCATGAAAAACCATGTGTTACAGTGTTATAAAGGTAATAAAATATTGCCACAAAGTGTGCTGTAACAAAACATGTCCACCACGATGGATGGCGATGATGTCACATGTAGAAATGACACATACTAAGTACTGTCTGGTAAACGTCAGATCCGCCATTGCATTGGTAAGACACAAAATGTGAAATCCTCTACAGACCAAAACAACATATAGCCTACTATTACGACTATTTCTTGCTTCCGGAGACGGATGGTCGTGATAGGGAAATACATTGAGCTTATGGGTTTTACGTTCGTTACTATTAAGCGACTTGAAAACCTGGTCCTATAAAAATGTAATACTAGATAAGTCTACAAAATGTACACAGTAGTATTCTTCATATGTTGGTATATTTTAAATAAATTTAGTCTAATATGTTGAAAGCAACGTTACACATACTTCTGAGTAAAACGTGGGACGCATTGCTTTCTTGATTACCAAATTTTTTTACGAGACCTCTCAACCTGGATATCAGTGAGTTTTGTGCAGAGCTTTTAAAAAGAAGAAGGACAGTTTACATATCTGTCAGCGCGCCCGCGGCGCACTCGACTGAATCTGATACGAGCCGACCACTTGAAATGTTTAACATTTAGCTTCTTACATCGTCATGTTTGTCAGATCAAGGTAGCCGCGATCTTTGAATTCAGGTCAACGTGCTGGCAGAGACGTTTTCGTAGTGTACGTTTGTATGTTGTGTGTGTTATCGACGTGTTACTCGATGACAAAACTTGAGAGCGCTTCATGAAAAATATTGTTCTTGCACCATCAGTGGTTACTTCCTGACATATTAATTGAGTGTTACTAAACCCAACTACGAAGCGCCGGTAAAGTGAAAAGTTCTACACTATTAAAAATGGAATGTTATGATCGTTTTCAAACTGGCTTAAGTTTTTGTTCGTTTAAGGACTGCCAATAGAAATAAATTCTTTAAGGACATATATTGCGTAGCTAAAAGAGATTCTTTACTTATTTGAATTTGATGTGAACTACTGCTTATAATGTATTCCTAAATGGAATTCCTATGACATTGAAATAATTGCGAGGACATGACATCTCTAAAGAATATGTATAACGTGATGGAACAAGAAACAAGAAATGTGGGTCTCATGGTAAATGAGGGTAAAACAAAGTACGTGGTATTAACTTGAACAGGGTTCCTCGAAAACTAATTGCAGGAGAAAGAAAATTTGATGAGATGGAAGAGTTTAAATATCTTGTGAATACCCTACACAACCAGGATAGGATGACTGACAACATTTAGGAAGGAATTCAGGAAGAAAGCCGTGCTTATTTTGCCAAAATAAAAATGTTTAGAAATAAGCTGATTAAAAGGCAAAACCAAAACGAAGATTTTCATGAGCGTGGTGCGCCTTGTTGTGACATACGGCTGCGAAGCGTGGACTTTGTCAGAAAGTGATGACAACCAACCGAGAAGGTTTGAACGAAAAGTCTTGACAAGGTTATTTTATGTGATTAAAGAAAGAGATATTTGAAAAATAAGGAAAAGCTAAAAATGTAAAATTGAATGCACTAATTGAAGGGAACCGTAGGGTTCATGAAAGTTCAAATTAATAAATTGGTCGATGCAGAATCTGTTTTAGTCAAACTTAGTGTTTGTGAAAACACTTCATCGTTCCTACGCTTAATACTGGTCATGTGGCAGGGAAAATAAATTTTTCAATGGTCGTCAAAAAGCAAAATCATATTTGCAGAAATCATATTTCGAGTGAAGGTTTGCTGTTTTTATTCTAGCGTAGATTAAGTTTATATTATTATACAGATTTAATTTTAAATAACACAAAATGTACAGACTACTAAGAAAAAAAATTTACGAATTACAACGTTTAAAATCCTACAGATCCAGGGTAGTGTTCAGTTAGAACAAAGATTCATACATAAAACGTACAATTGGAAACGTCAGAAACCTAAAATAACAAACACTAAAATGTGGCTCAGGTCCCGACCGTTGCTTCTATTTTACAGTTACAGTTTGTACGCTGAACACAAAATGTGGCTCAGGTCCCGACCGTTGCTTCTGTTTTACAGTTACAGTTTGTACGCTGAACACAAAATGTGGCTCAGGTCCCGACCGTTGCTTCTGTTTTACAGTTACAGTTTGTACGCTGAACACAAAACGTGGCTCAGGTCCCGACCGTTGCTTCTGTTTTACAGTTACAGTTTGTACGCTGAACACAAAACGTGGCTCAGGTCCCGACCGTTGCTTCTGTTTTACAGTTACAGTTTGTACGCTGAACACAAAACGTGGCTCAGGTCCCGACCGTTGCTTCTGTTTACAGTTACAGTTTGTACGCTGAACACAAAATGTGGCTCAGGTCCCGACCGTTGCTTCTGTTTTACAGTTACAGTTTGTACGCTGAACACAACATGTGGCTCAGGTCCCGACCGTTGCTTCTGTTTTACAGTTACAGTTTGTACGCTGAACACAACATGTGGCTCAGGTCCCGACCGTTGCTTCTGTTTTACAGTTACAGTTTGTACGGGTAACACGAAAGTTTTACCAACAAAATGTCGGTTAATACGAAAACGTTTTGTTAAAAATAGATATTTGCTGTCTTTTCAATAACTGCATAAACATGCACGCCCAAAACAGTGCAAGTTAACAACTGTGAAGTGCTGAGGGTGCCGACGAACTTGACAGGGAAAATGACAGTGACAATTTATCAGTTCTTACAGCTACCGATATGCTTTCGTTGCTGAGCCGTGTTCGTCGATATTTAGAAGCAAACTCAGAAGGTGAAATGTTTGACTACCGGTATACTGATAAATTAGAACAATTTGTTGAAAATGAAGCAGTGAAAAATTGTGTGCGAAAGAAAATAACGGACTATTTTAAAAAGAATTTAACATTTCCATTTTAGGAACTTTAAAAAGCATACTGAATTTTATGTACAAGAAAACCTAAATCGTAAAATTAAGTTTAGAACAGCTACAGTGAGTGTATTCTAAATTTTAAGAAAAATTAACCATATTTTCCCCAAAATAACTAGAAATTATCCATGAGGAGAAATAAAAACTTTACACATAATTCTTCTTCTTCAGAATATTCTTCATTGCTTTATTTTACTACATAATACGGTAAGTACAATATTTGTTTATTTATCTAATTTTGTTTCACATTTTTGTTCGTTTAACACGAAAAACAGCTGGGGCGGGTCGCTGGGTTCCTGCTATTTTGAGTTA
The DNA here is from genome assembly GCA_034769895.1 of Magicicada septendecula. Taxonomy (NCBI): domain Eukaryota; kingdom Metazoa; phylum Arthropoda; class Insecta; order Hemiptera; family Cicadidae; genus Magicicada; species Magicicada septendecula. Next base: position 388,334,954 of record CM068373.1, read on the forward strand.
AACTTTTCCACTGTATTTGTAAGTAATCACAATGTATGAATGACTTCTGAAACCGGAGTAGGTATCTACACTTACTCCAGGATGAAAGAAGAAGAAAATGAAGAAGAAGAAGAAGAAGAAGAAGAAGAAGAAGAAGAAGAAGAAGAAGAAGAAGAAGAAGAAGAAGAAGAAGAAGATCAGTTTAAGAAAAATGTGGTTGGAATTATTGCAGTATTCTAAATATTACAGGACTGTCTGTTGCTGTTCCTATTCAGTGTAAATAGAGTATATGATTCGTACTCTAGTTTACAGTTTATGTATAATCTTTTCGTTATCTATCTTGCTGCATGACCTTTTGGTTTCTGCCCCTTTCTCTTCCTCCTCCTCGCATTGCTGTCATCTCTATTTTTCATGTATTTCCCAATCCATTAGCCCTGTTTGTCCACAAACCACCTACGCTAGTCTATACAAACAAGCTTAATTACTGTATTCTTTGCTCATTCAGATCTCGTTTCTTTCTTTTTAGCCCTTAAGTACTATTTAATAAATATTTAGTTCCAAGATATAGGCTACATAACACAAAGACACAACTTTTGGAATGTTAATGTATATTAGTAGTTTTCCGTTGTTAGTCGGCCTGTATTCCGTATCATTGTTGCGAGAGATAATTTGTTGTTGTCCTATCTTGGGTCTTTCATGCTATGATCTTTTAAAAATGTTTTTGTGTGGTGTCTGGTATTCGCGGCCATTATGGGTAGCGGCAACCCTTTATCTAAATTGTCTCTAAATTATACTTTTTTTGTCTGCCTTATCATAAAATGTAGACTTAGATAAATAAACAAGCGGAATTGTTACGCGGTAATTTTGTTTATATAGAGTGGGACATTAATTATTCAGCAATTGTGAACTGTTGAAATTCAGGTCAGTTACGTTTTATATTCTGTTTGTTTGCTGACGATGGAGAGCGCCAGTGACGGACATTTTTCCACGCAACTTCGTAAGTACGTTATGTAGTTTAATTTTTTGTTTACATTTAGTTTGAAAATTTACGTTTATGACATGAATTAATTCACTGTTATTCATTGAGTAAAACTCTACTGTTGGTTAGTGTTACTAAATTTTATTCTGGCAACAAAAAAAAAACTAGAATGTTCTCATAAACTCTGGCGATATGTACCAAAACTCGTGGTGGAACGTGAATAATTCAACATTTGATGCTGTAGAAATTCAGTATAAAAAGAAAGAATGTGAGCATTTTTTAAATGCTGCGACAACGTACAAATTAAAAAATAACACTCATTAGAACAAAAGAGCTGAGATCGTTTGTTTTATCAATAACCACTTTCTCTACTGTAGTCTAATGAACTAAGGCAATTTAGTGCATGCTAGTATGTCTGTTGTTGCTGAAAAAGGCCGAACCTACATGAGGTATTGACCGTGTAACGTGGGAAAGTGCGGACATCGTGCAGTCGAGACACAGCGAGTATCGGTCAAATTATTGTGAAGCGTAATAACCTGGTATAAAAAACCACACTACCGAGCGGAGTCGATGTGTTGTGTACGCGTCACAGGAACGTATCATGTCAGTGTGACGTGATATCAAGTGATTATTTGACAGGACATCCCTATAAAATTAATGATTAGTTTATCACTTTTGTAAACTGTGAATTATGTGTACTAGATTATTAGGCTTATGGATGTTTTATTGGTAATTGCTATCGATTTTGAATTCAGCCTATCCCACCATACGTTTCTACCGTAATACTGTTTATTCATTTATTTGTTACGATAATAACTTGACAATCACTTCTTTTGGCGAAACAAGTTTTACAGTGGAAATATCAAATGTGCGGAACGCGTTCGAGCCACAAACATCTCTCATCGCATTATAGACTCACTTTTATTAACTAACAATAATTTTCAGTAATAGTATCATTATTTTTTTGTAATTATATAGAATTAGAACAAACTGTATAGAAGAATAATGCGTTCCTAGACTAAACAAATTAATTCTGTACATTATTGTAGAATGAACGAATGAAAGACACTAATTTTAATATATCATCTAAAGGATTTTATAATCTGTGAATATAACGTAGACTTCTTCAGTGAAAGCCGATATAATTTCTACAATTTGCTAAAGAAACATATATGTTACTGTTACATCAACTTCCAACACTGAAACGGGTCTGTTATAAACGTGTCTTGGGATGGAGATTTTCAATAAAATTTTTCATTTTCGTCCACCTGGTTTAGAAAAGAAAAAGTCATCAGGGTCCTCTGAAATGATTTTTACGTTTTTTACCGTCATTCCACTGTAGTTTCTTTTTAACATTTAAACTATATTTTTATGGAGCTTAGAGAGATATTTTGTCGTCTTCTCTAGGCAGTGATAGAAATAAAAACACTCGTACCACTGTCCACACCATGTTTATTTACCGTTATCAAAAGTAATCTTTAAAATTAAAAATATAAAACAGAAAATACAAATTTTCATTCACAACTGGAATATCGATTATTGATACAATCGTAATTTATACAAAAAACAACTCAAATATAATATTGATCCACGTGTTAAACACGCGCACTAAACTCTAACTTCCTTAACCGAAATCTCAATAAAGACTGACTAAAAACTAACTTAACCGAAATAACAATAAATACTCACTGACTTCACCGTTTACCACCGATTATAAATATGTATGGGAATGACGATGTCGTTCCCAGCCTTTGTCATACTAGATAAACCAAGAAAATTCTGGGGGCTATTTCTCGAATTGTGTAGAATAAACTATGTTTACCTATCAATTTATAGTGCAGTTTTTAAAAAACATTCTACTGTCTATCAATATATATCGTATAAGTTACACATCACACGTCTACTGTCTATCAATATATTATATATATATATATATATATATATATAATTACATATTCTATGATTCTATGTTTTTATTATTATTTTTATCGGTTTCGTCTATTTTCTTATTGAATTCCCCTTTTAACTCTTTTTTTAATGATTCCATATTTTTATTCATCTCCATCATCATCCTCATCAGGTTGTCCAATTTTGTTTCTTCGGTTAGTGTGGGTCTGACAGCAGTATCACCTGCTGTAACCTCCACTTCAGGCGTTGGTTGAGTTTCCTTTTCTTCCATGTCTGATTCGGTGTCCGTGTCTTTTCTTGTTCTGGAAGTCGATTTCTTCGGAAGAGCCATGGTTGTTTCACTGTAGTCGCCGAGCTAAAGTAGAATTATTAAAATAATGTACTGGAATCCTGTACTCTACTATCTACTTTAAGCCACACTAGTTGGTCGCCAATTTATTATATATCGAGTGCGTACCTCGATTTGATTATGTTTTATTTTAAACTTGGTTATTAAATAATTTTTATTTTTATTTAATTTAATTTTTTGTTGTTCTCGAGTGTAATTAATTTTTATTGTTTAATTAATTAATTATTGTAATCTGATTTAATTGAACGTTGTTCACTTCGGAATCCTCTTGACGTTCCGTAGCACTTCCGTAGACCTAAATTGTCTTTGTACAGTAGTAGTGTTGGTTTGACTATATTATTAAGTAATTATAACTCTCACGTACTTTTGTTGTAGCACTGGTAGCTTATGTCTGTCTGTACTGGTTGTTCAGATGGTCTTAGTATGTTATCCAACTATTAAGTTGTCAAAACAGTATATCAGCACTGTTTATAAGTAAGTGAGCTAAATTTATGTTATTTGGGCGCCATATGGAATCTCTAGTTCTTATTCCATAAAATAATTTATTCGAAGAATAAAATAAATAAATTTAATTAATGTCGTTAAATTATTTCTTTGATTGAATGATTAAAACAATTTAATTAATTAATTTTCTTCTGTTTTGTTTATGTATTTGAACGGTTGGCGCTTCACACGTCCAAGCGGCCAACTTAACTGTTTGAGTGCCTTGAAATTGCAGCTCTTTTAAATAAGAAAAATAACTAATAATTGCTTCAATAATTTCTTACAACTTTTGTTAATTAATAATTTACTGTTTTATTGCTCACTGCGTGCTTATTTTATCTCTATACATTCAATTCAACAATGATTTATGGATTACAATATACCTGGCTTAATTCTCTCCTAACCCAGAAGGTTGGCAATGATGACTCTAATTATCGGTTTGTTTATTTACATATTTTTTATACCTCAAGGGTGAATCCTTTGGAACTACAGAATAAGATAACTTATGCCTCGAGTTACGATGCTTTACAATGGTTTAGTTTAGTATGTTAGACACCTTTAAAAATTCAATATTATTAACGAAATGTTCGTCTGACCTCTACAAGTTTTGAGGTTAACTATGGTTAGGCAAGATCGTTAATTCTTATATTGGAATCATATAATTCCTTTTGAAAAAAGTATGTGTACAATGTTTAATTCTTATAGTATTAGTGTTTTGCGTTCAGTACATAAGTGTATTATTTCTGTATTATCTATATATATAAAAGAGAAATACCACTGACTCACTGACTGACTCACTGATTCATCATGAAATCTCCGAAACTATAACACCTAGAAACTTGAAATTTGGCATGTAGGTTCCTTATGTGATGTAGGTATCCGCTAAGAAGGGATTTTTGGAAATTCGACCTTTAAAGGGGGAAAAGGGGGGGAAAGTTTGCCTGACTGACTGACATAGAATCAACGTAGAGCAAAAACTACTGAATGGATATCAATGAAACTTTGAACATAGCTTCATCATAGGTCTTAGGTGCTCACTAAGAAACGGTTTTAAAAACTTTCACTCCTAAGGGGCAAACCCCCCACCATTGTATGTATGTATCTATGTATGTATGTTCCACATGTCCTCCTAAACCACTGGACCGATTTCAACCAAACTTGGCACAAATATTTTACGCGACGGGAGAACCAACATAGGAGAGGTGTTTTCTTCTATGGGGTCCTTTGGGGGTCCTTTGGGGTCATCCACATCTCCTCCTAAACCACTGGACCGATTTCAACCAAACTTGGCACAAATATTTTACGCAACGGGAGAACCAAGATAGGATAGGTGTTTTCTTCGATGGGGTCCTTTGGGGGGGTCTTTGGGGTCTTTCACATCTCTTCCTAAACCACTGGACCGATTTCGACCAAACTTGGCACAAATGTTTTACGCAACGGGAGAACCAACACAGGATAGGTGTTTTCTTCGATGGGGTCCTTTGGGGTCTTCCACATCTCCTCCTAAACCACTGGACCGATTTCAACCAAACTTGGCACAAATATTTTACGCAACGGGAGAACCAACATAGGACAAGTGTTTTTTCGATACGATCCTTCGGGGGGTCCTTTGGGTCTTAAAAACCATTAGATCTGGTTACTATGGCAACCCAATAGAATAGATTCTGGTTACCATAGCATCGGTGGAAGTCTCCCGCGTAGGAAATAGCGCGGGAGTCGTCCGACGGGCCTTCCCCGGAGTTCATCCACGGAATCCGGGGAGTCTTAGGTCGGATCCCGCGAAAGACGGCGGGGCCAGAGTCCACGGTTCTTATAAATAAAGATATAGGTTATGATATCAAAGGTGGTGTATGCATCTTAAGAAACTTCTTAATAGTGTGTGAATTCAGAGTTGTTTCAGTTTGAATTTAAAAGTGGATAAGTTAAGATCGAAGTAAGTTATAAGCGAGTATAAAAAGCAAAGTTTTGATAGCGAATGTATTCAGATCATAGTGTTCAGACAATATAAATTCACTTGTTTAAGTTTGAATTTAAAAATTGATAAGCTGAAATCTATAGAGGTACTGTATTGTTAGAATAAGTTTAGGAGACACTAATTTAACAAATGCCTTATTTCAACATTAACACAATGAATTATAAAACGACAGTTAAATACGCAGCGCGTGCAAGTACTGTAGACATTTTATTGAAAACTAATTTAGCTGTTCGCCCTCTCCCAGAGTTAGAAATCGAGCAGGAGCATCACGCGCAACAGAATTCTTCTCCAGATATAAGAATACAGTTTATGACATGTTCTTAAACAGGTGCGCTACAGAGCATTCCTCCAGTGAGAATGCGAACGTAACAATATAAGGAAAATTGGACAATATACAAGTAATATAACGTTAGAACAAGAATAGGTGCCTATGAGCCTATGAATAAATTATGAACCCGAGCAACGCTGGGTAAATCGGATAGATATAGATATCTATATAAGCCAAATACCACTGACTGACTCACTGATCACGATATCTCTGAAACCACTGAATGGATATCAATGAAACTTTTAACATAGCTTCACCATAGGTCTTAGGTGCTCACTAAGAAACGGTTTTAAAAACTTTCACTCCTAAGGGGCAAAAAACCAAATACTGAAATTTATCGCGGGAATTGCATACTTTGTAAATGAAGTGGTTGACATCTCAGTTTACTGGAAACCCCGAATACATTTAGTCCTGAGTTTTTAATCATTGTTTTAAATTGAAAAAAACTTCGTTGTTTGCAGGTTCTTATAGTCGAGAAAATTTCGAAGTTCAATTAATTAATAAATGTATGTCCTTTTTTTTCTCGGAAACGGCTCTAACGATTTTCTCGAAATAAATAATAAATAGCTGTTGCTATGAATGTAAATAAACAAACTAAGAGTTGAGAATTTGTACAATCTATCTAATCCTATACTATTAAGCGAGCAATAATTGTACAATTACGTACAACGTGAAACTCCGTAGCGAAGCACGGGTATTTTGCTAGTATCTTATACTAGTAACATACTATTTGAACACTGTAATTATATATGGCACTGTACTCCCTGATTGATAATCTCTTTGGATTATTATTAATTCACTTTACGATCTCATACACTGATCGTACACTTCACTTTTCCGCGAATGAACTATTAAAACTTCTTGTGATTAAATATTTGGTTAGGTAATTCTTCTAACCTCGTTCTTTTTGTTTCGCACTACTAGTTAAAGGAACACTGCTTGTCGTGATGCACTTTAATAAGTATATAACTTCTTCGCTGTTGTGGTTTAATAATATTTGATTAAAATTTTGATATGGAGTCCTTGTAATATCTGCCGGAATGGAATTCAAAAAATATGTGTTTCTTCATTCGTACGTCTGTATATATATAGTCCTCTAAAAACTCCGCTAGGCGGCGACAATTAATTTCTCAAGTAATTTCCTGCTTGGTTAAAAATGACGTCATGATGCGGTCATTCTAAAAATAACTCTTACATAATGCTTTTAAACGTGGGTTATTATTGTTGTTGGTATTCTTCTGTACCCTTCCAAAATTCACAAAATGTATCATATTTATGCTTGTTTCTCACTTATCCTAATTACAAATTTGGTTCTATTCCTAGCATCGTATTGCTCGTTCCTTGCTGGTTATTTTGAGATGAATAGCGGCCAGTTTGGATACATTTTTCATTAATAAACTATATCTTAATGATAGCCTATCTTAAATATTGTGTTGTTCCAAATGTCTTCTGCTACAATTTGCAGATTCTATTTCTGTATTTTTTAACATTTATTAAACAATCAGTTTTTTCTATTTTGAACACAATTAGATTATTGAAATTAACATATTATTATCTAAATTTGCTGTATACTGCTGAACATTAACAATTCTTATAACATATTTGTTTATTATTATTTAATGGCTTCGTTCCTTCATTATTAATTATTCAAAATTATTCTTACTTCCTACACTTATTTTACTTGACATTGTTTGGTGATATGACACCTTTTATATAATTGTTATATCCCTATTTTCCTATACTCTGTATGGTCTCTTTATTATACATGATTATTATTTTCATAATCTGTTTTGTCATCATTTGTTTGTCTATTATTTCAAGTTTCTTTTTACAATTACTCTACTTCTTTCAGTATGGACTCCACATAAGTTGTTGTGAGTCATTAATTGTTTTGTCTTTATTTATGCATTTATTACTGACATTTTACTACTTGTTTTGATTTTCTTATAAGGCATGTGCTAGTTGTTGCACAATATTATTATTACTTGGCATATTGGCCCTAGTCATTATTTTGAGCTTTTATTACATCATTATATTACATTATGCATGAAGTTATTTTAACTCATCTTATATCATTCTCTTATTCTGCACAATTCATAATAAGGTTTTGTTCACCTTAACTGATAATGCATCTTTTTATAAAATTTACCATCTTATAACATTTTTAAATACATAAAGTTCTTTACATTGTTGATTACATTTGATATCATTTATTATTAGAACATATACAATTTGTTCTTTCATTAAATTTTCTTTCATCATTATTTATTATGGTTTAGCATACCTTTCTTTCAAGGTTGAGCTAACATTGTGATTATACTGTTAATCTTATTTTAATTGTTCATTTATCATAATTCTTCTATAGTTTCTTATTATCAACAATATATTTCATTTTATTTGTTATGAAAATTATTACTTTTCAATTACTCAGCTAATGTGCTGTTTACCCTACTTTAATACATTTTGGTAAATATCAGTTGTTTCACCTTTTATTTTATTTATGGTGTTTGACTTTGTTTAATGGTTTCATGCTCACTTAACTAATCTATTTGGGAACTAGTCTTTGTCAATGTCTCAGTCAAATCGTCTGGTTATGTTGTATTGTCATTGAATGCTGATAGTAGATTTGCTATTGGTTATCATCACTTCTTGTTACTCAGTTAGTTGATTTTTATGGGACAGTTTGTACTGTTACAATATATATATATATATATATATATTGCGACAGTACAAATAAGTGATGTACTGAGCATGAAATATAAAAATTTAAATTTACTTAATAAACTGTAAATAATTAATAATATATTAGAAATAAGCATGTTATGGATTGCAAGCTTGACTCAGACAAAAATATGAACAGGTGTTTCGACCTGAATCAACGTGCACATACACACAAATGTAACTGAAAGTGTGTACACCAGTATTTTGCTAGTGTGTGTGAACGCAGGTCTCTGAAGGCAAGTTTGCCACCCCAGTTTGAATAATTGCACAATGACTGTTTTTCCGTAATTATTCATAAACTAGAATTAAGAATTAAAATCCAAAAGCACCATAAAATGTAAATAAATTTAATAAATACTGTGTGCGAAAACCACGCGAAAGTGACACGCCGTACAAGTGCAATAGTGAAATAACTGTGTACAAATCAAAAGGGTTAAGTTGCAATGTCCAAAATTACAATGAACATGTGTTGTAAAATTAGTTATAAGATAAGTATAAAAAAATACTTACAGGACTCTGCAATTCGCAGAAATATAAAAAATAGTGAATTTGACAAAGAGTGGGGGAACTGACGCCAAAGACAGTTTCTAACATGTCGGTTTTGTATCACTGAAGGGTGTCGACCAAGACATGGGTAAAAATAGGACACGCAAGCTTCAGTGGTTCTTTTTCTTGAATCATCCACGATGCAGCGGGAGCTTATGCCCGTCAGCACGGCATATTCATTAATATTTTTATAAACAGTTTAAATTGCCAGTTATGTACAAATACGTAACCAAGCTATAAGACAAACATTGTAATTAATAACAACATTACTGAAGCAGTTCCATAGCGATACGACGCTGGACAAGAGAAGAAGTTCTATAGCGATACGACGCTGGACAAGAGAAGCAGTTCCATAGCGATACGACGCTGGACAAGAGGAGAGGACGAGAGAGTGAGAGACAGCCGACGCTGGACAAGAGGAGAAGAGAGACAGCCGACGCTGGACAAGAGGAGAAGAGAGACAGCCGACGCTGGAGGCGAGACGAAGATGAACACCGATGGAACAAAAATGATCGAGTATGATTGACGACAATAAGGTGATAGACAACTTATTCATATCTTAATCATACACAGTATACAAAGACAGTTAAAGACATTAATATTTTATTTAAAAATAAGAGTAATATTTCTTGTATAGTAGAGTTAAAAATCATAGATGTTTAGAAATACTATTAACGTAACAAGTATCAAATTAATATGATATAAAATGATTACAAAGAATATAAATAAAAACAATTAGTATTTGAGAAAACAGTACTGAGAAGTAATAACTATTAATCTTTTGAGTACGTACCATATATAAAAAAAAAGATTTAAAAATTGATTTTGAAACATATTAATAGACTGAGTAGTCTAAAAATGAGATTTTTCTTTTATATACTATTTAGTAGCATAGAATGTTTAGTTAGTAAGGATGTATATATCTTAAGCCTTACGGCATTATAACAAATAATAACTAATGTTTTTTAAATCGAAGTCAGTGCCATGTGCACATATTTTTTTATAGTATCAAATAAATTTTAATTACTGTTTCAAGTTCCGTAGAGTTCTTATTGCAGATACACCTGACCCCCTATTTAAATGTTATATGTTTAAAGAATTTGTCAATCTTGAACGTGAGACCGTTCACACCTATTTATGTACATGTAACGTTGTTTAAATTTGGTGCTCCAAGATCGAGGGACTCCACAAATTTAAATTAAATTAAATTTGCCAAATTGTCACGTTGCATTAATGGCTCCCAAAGAACGTGGGGCTATACAAATTAAAATACATTTAAATTTGTTTAAATTCATAAATATATGTAACGTTGCATTAATGTCGCCCTGCACGTGGGGCCCAACATGCCTAAATTTATGTACAAAAAAAAATTTGTGACATAAATTGTAGATCATGAATGTATGACCCGATACCCATCATTTGACTATTAAAAATTTTTTATGTAGCTAAATGGTTGCTCTAAAATATATAAAGAGTGTTAAATGAAAAATGTATAATATGTAATTATTATTTGTAGTAAACAGTAACTGAATGTAATGTTAATTGTTGTGTAATCACACAGCTGGCGCCCACCACAAATAATATTGTTGTCTATGTAACAGGTGTAACTGTAATGAGTTAATAATAACTATTAATAAAAATACAGAAATAAATAAATAAGTAGGGAACGGTTATCAATAATAATTTTTAAAAGAATTACTATTAAATAAATATTTTAATAATAATACTTCGACATGGCAGTATCAGGAAATATTAGTATGGAGGCAATCATTAAGGTGATGGGAAACCTTATGGACGAATATGGAATAAGACAAAATGTATGTGCTAGATTAGATAGACAAATAGAAGAATTTAAAACTGATAAGTCACTATTAGGTGAAAAGGTAAAAGAATATAATACAATACTAAAAGTAGAACAAGATATCGTAATTAATACTGCGCACTTAGTACCTACGGATATCGACAATAATACGCGTATAAAAACACGCAAAAGTAATAGTAAGATAGCACTTGATAAACAAGATATTAAAATCAAGAAAGAACTTGAAGGAATGTTAATATTTAATAATTATAATTCTAGTGAAATACTTAACACTAGGGAAGAATATAACGTAGGATATCGACAGGCATACCTTATTAATAGCGATATTCCAAGTGTGAGGCACACACACAATAGTAAATCACACAAGATGACACATTTGAAACACATAAGACACCACACTTACGGAGATAAATATCACTGTAGGCCTAACAAGAAACGTAGTAAGTTATCTAGACGAAACACTAGACGAAACACTACGCAAAATTGTGGTAAATATGATGTTAGATATACGCACGATAATTATAGTAACGATAATTATATCTGCAAGTATGAGAATTATGGTGAGTATTATCATAAACGACGAATGAAAAGACCGTCGACAGCTGTTCACGTCGATTCACTCAACCAAACTAGGGACGAGAGAATTGAGAAAGAACGAAGCATTTGTAACGAGAGAAAGAGAGGCAAAATGAAAACATTGCTGGATGAACAGGTGACTTATACGATCCAAACAATCGTTCACAAGGTAACTATGCACACAAACGTCGCAGCTATGCAACGGAAAGGACACGAGGGTGAGAATAATAGTAAACGCGGCGACTACGCTACAAAGGAACAATACGTCCGGTAGACTATGGACAATGCAATTGTTATAAAGAGGGGTGTAAGTTCTAACTACACACTGAACTCAATACCCGAATAAAATAAATAATTATTTTAAATGAGAAAAATAATATAACTATTAATTATTAATAATAAGAAATAATATGTGTAAGAATATAAGAGAGTATAATTAAGAAATGTTATAAGGAATGTTATTTGAAAGGTTTAATTAAGAAATGTATTATTGATGGTAAGGAATGTTGTTATTGATATGTTATAAATATGAAGAAATGATTAAGATGAGCAATAATTGCCATAATTATTAGAACGGCTGATCAAGCGAACACTTTTCGAAGATACAAGGACACAGAAGGAAGCGAGAGTGAAAAGTCATAAGGGCAGAGACTACTTAGGATTAAGGACTTCGAGAAAAATATCGTTGTTTTCCAAGACAGTTCCTCTGTAACCGACCATGCGACACACTACGAGCTAAAAGAGTATTCTGCTACGGAAGTGTATTTCAAGAAAGTTGTAGCGATCAGAAAGGTAATGTTAAAGAAATGTAATAAAAGGTAATGAATGTTAATGTAGTGTATAAGTAATGTATTAGATAAAGTAATATCATGTTAAGAAAAGAGCTAAGGAAGTTTAGAAGCGAAGGTAAGAATGTATGAGTAAGTTAATGTAAAATTAAGGACCGAATTTACACACATATGTAGGAATGCAGAGTATACAGAAGGAAAACAAAGGAGAGCTAATTGCAGTGGATTTTCTGGGACCATTACCACGATCAAGTCGAGGTGTGAAGCACATATTGGTATGTATCGATGTGTTTTCCAAGGCAGTCCGACTGTACCCAATTATGCGACCCACAACCAAAGTTGTTCTAAAGATACTACTGCAAAAATATATTCCGTTATATGGAAAAATGAAGAAGATACTCAGTGATCAAGGTGTGCAATTCCAAAGTGAAAAATGGGAGAGGACGTTAAGGGAAAATGGAATACAACCAGTACTCACATCCATAAGACATCCTCAAGCAAACCTTGCTGAGAGAGTTAACAAAGAATTAGGTAAATATTTACGAATATATTGCCATAATCAACACAATAAATGGGCAGAATATTTACCATTTATTGAAAAAGCCATTAACGAAAATTATAGTGAAGCAACAGGATACACTCCAATGGAATTAGAAGAAGATAAGAAGCCAACCAGATTTTGGACTAAATATCTAAACAAACCTAATAACCAAAATGTACCTGTACCAATAAATGTGAAAATTGAATACGCATAGCAACGAATCAGAGAGAGAGGTAACAAGAGAATAGAGAGATTTAATCTAACTCACAAGTTACAACAATTCAACGTGGGAGAAAGTATACTACTCAAAGCAAATCCAGTGGGAAAAAGGAGTGATAATACGGCGAAGAAATTCTTCAGACTTTATAATGGACCGTATACGTTAAGACAGCGAGTGGGACAGAACACTTTCATTGTATATGATGAGATACAGAAGAAAGAAATTGGTAAATTCCACGCAACGTCATTTAAGAAGTTCTACACATAAATCAGAGGTCATTGAAACCAGTCAAATCAGCTGTTTGTAAAGCCACCCTAATTCAAGGTCGCGAGCAGTGAGCGTACGAAAGAGGGGAGGTAAGACATTTGTATACACTCCTATTAAGGGTGAAATGACGAATATTATTCTTTATTATTTGTTATATTTTTTTTGCAAATAATAATAATAAATAAATAGATAAAAAAAAATTTATAATAAATAAATTAATTAAAATTTTTTTTTGTTACCAAGCAGAGGAATAATGCGACAGTACAAATAAGTGATGTACTGAGCATGAAATATAAAAATTTAAATTTACTTAATAAACTGTAAATAATTAATAATATATTAGAAATAAGCATGTTATGGATTGCAAGCTTGACTCAGACAAAAATATGAACAGGTGTTTCGACCTGAATCAACGTACACACACACACAAATGTAACTGAAAGTGTGTACACCAGTATTTTGCTAGTGTGTGTGAACGCAGGTCTCTGCAGGCAAGTTTTCCACCCCAGTATGAATAATTGCACAATGACTGTTTTTCCGTAATTATTCATAAACTAGAATTAAGAATTAAAATCCAAAAGCACCATAAAATGTAAATAAATTTAATAAATACTGTGTGCGAAAACCACGCGAAAGTGACACGCCGTACAAGTGCAATAGTGAAATAACTGTGTACAAATCAAAAGGGTTAAGTTGCAATGTCCAAAATTACAATGAACATGTGTTGTACAATTAGTTATAAGATAAGTATAAAAAAATACTTACAGGACTCTGCAATTCGCAGAAATATAAAAAATAGTGAATTTGACAAAGAGTGGGGGAACTGACGCCAAAGACAGTTTCTAACATGTCGATTTTGTATCACTGAAGGGTGTCGACCAAGACATGGGTATAAATAGGACACGCAAGCTTCAGTGGTTCTTTTTCTTGAATCATCCACGATGCAGCGGGAGCTTATGCCCGTCAGCACGGCATATTCATTAATATTTTTATAAACAGTTTAAATTGCCAGTTATGTACAAATACGTAACCAAGCTATAAGACAAACATTGTAATTAATAACAACATTACTGAAGAAGTTCTATAGCGATACGACGCTGGACAAGAGAAGAAGTTCTATAGGGATACGACGCTGGACAAGAGAAGCAGTTCCATAGCGATACGACGCTGGACAAGAGGAGAGGACGAGAGAGTGAGAGACAGCCGACGCTGGACAAGAGGAGAAGAGAGACAGCCGACGCTGGAGGCGAGACGAAGATGAACACCGATGGAACAAAAATGATCGAGTATGATTGACGACAATAAGGTGATAGACAACTTATTCATATCTTAATCATACACAGTATACAAAGACAGTTAAAGACATTAATATTTTATTTAAAAATAAGAGTAATATTTCTTGTATAGTAGAGTTAAAAATCATAGATGTTTAGAAATACTATTAACGTAACAAGTATCAAATTAATATGATATAAAATGATTACAAAGAATATAAATAAAAACAATTAGTATTTGAGAAAACAGTACTGAGAAGTAATAACTATTAATCTTTTGAGTACGTACCATATATAAAAAAAAAGATTTAAAAATTGATTTTGAAACATATTAATAGACTGAGTAGTCTAAAAATGAGATTTTTCTTTTATATACTATTTAGTAGCATAGAATGTTTAGTTAGTAAGGATGTATATATCTTAAGCCTTACGGCATTATAACAAATAATAACTAATGTTTTTTAAATCGAAGTCAGTGCCATGTGCACATATTTTTTTATAGTATCAAATAAATTTTAATTACTGTTTCAAGTTCCGTAGAGTTCTTATTGCAGATACACCTGACCCCCTATTTAAATGTTATATGTTTAAAGAATTTGTCAATCTTGAACGTGAGACCGTTCACACCTTATTAATTACTTATTTTTTGCGTACCGTATCACTTATTATATGATATATAATTACCTTAATATCCACTTTAGTGATACACAGTTTCGTCACTGATGACGCGTTTCGGGACTAAGTCCCATCCTCAGATACATAATTAATAAACTAAAATATTAAAATCACGACCATGATACTGGTCAAGTCAAAAATAAATAAAATAAATTATAAATCGCATGTAATAAGTTTTGCTAACCACGGCTGGAGCTCCCGCATGCGTTCACCCGCAACCGCGATTGTCACGCGACTGGTCAAAGATTAAGACAAACTGATTGCAGTGTCGAACAGGTAATTTGACGCAAAATTTACCTGGTCATTTAATAAACTGTTTTTGGTGTTACTATCTTTTAAAGCTTTATAAATTTCAAATTCCTCCAGACTATCCATCCGTCTACCCTTTTTACAAATATGCAACGCTGTTAAATTTTCTTCGAAGTTCGTATATTTATGTCCGCTTGATATTAAATGTTGTGCAAAGTTGGACTTATTATTACTTGGCTTAGGAATATGTTCTAATGTTTCTAATGTTTAGAACATATTCCTAAGCCAAGTAATAATAAGTCCAACTTTGCAAAACATTTAATATCAAGCGGACATAAATATACGAACTTCGAAGAAAATTTAACAGCGTTGCATATTGTAAAAAGGGTAGACGGATGGATAGTCTGGAGGAATTTGAAATTTATAAAGCTTTAAAAGATAGTAACACCAAAAACAGTTTATTAAATGACCAGGTAAATTTTGCGTCAAATTACCTGTTCGACACTGCAATCAGTTTGTCTTAATCTTTGACCAGTCGCGTGACAATCGCGGTTGCGGGTGAACGCATGCGGGAGCTCCAGCCGTGGTTAGCAAAACTTATTACATGCGATTTATAATTTATTTTATTTATTTTTGACTTGACCAGTATCATGGTCGTGATTTTAATATTTTAGTTTATTAATTATGTATCTGAGGATGGGACTTAGTCCCGAAACGCGTCATCAGTGACGAAACTGTGTATCACTAAAGTGGATATTAAGGTAATTATATATCGTTCACACCTATTTATGTATATGTAACGTTGTTTAAATTTGGTGCTCCAAGATCGAGGGACTCCACAAATTTAAATTAAATTAAATTTGCCAAATTTTCACGTTATAATATATATATATATATATATATATATATATATAAGTTACATATCACACGTGATGTGTAATGTAAATATACGCAAGTAAGATAACCTAGTATCATTCGCACCTATGTATTATTCTAATGACAAAATTGCTTTAATAATATCAATCAATATTCATAATATCACTTTAAATGTAGGCTGGGGTTCTCGCTTATACAACAATTTTTTTTTTAAACTAGATATATTATCGAAGGAGGTTTATGCGAATTACCTTAAAATGGAAACCGGAACTACGTACTATGAAAAAGTGGCAGAGCTGTACTCATTTGGGAAGTTTTGGGTTGATAGAAATAATTTAAAAGAGAACAACAACTGCATAAGGTAGAAGAACAACAGTCGCCGATTTCAGTCAGTTATTTAGAGTAGGAGTAACAAAGAAAATTGTAAGTTCCACAAGACCGGAGTGTCGCGTATCGCTTGATACGATCAGAAGTGTGGGAGATTTTAAACACAACCTTGGCTAGTAGAGCAAGACAGGGTACAACCATAACGATAAGACAAAGCAATTGAATTTGGCTTGGAAAAATTTGTGGCTCCAGAGGTACGCTAAAAATTGGGATTGCAACCAACAGAAAAAATAAAAAGAGGAAAGTGGAAGCTTTCGTGGCAATGAGGAGTGCAGAAAGCAATGGACAGGCATTGACTAGAATAAGAACACCGCGGATGCGATGGTGTATTTTGACTCCTATGTATACTGTATGATACATGGTATAGTATTTTAAAAGCACTCAGTATAACGAAATTCGCTTGTAATCTCACCTGCCACACACACTGTTTCGTTTACGGTCGAGCAGTGTGCAAAAATTGATTTTCTGTGTCACAGGTGCGCTAGCGGGAGTAGATACAACGGTCTACATGAAACATTTACAATTTAAATGGGGATGATAAATGCCACCCTCATCACCTGCCTAAGATTTTAAACTACGCTACCCCGCTCCGTCGTCATTGGAACGTTTTTTGTTTTTCTCTTTTTAACTACTGCTAACTTATTGTTTTCCGCCATTCCGTCCGCTTTTCTCTCCTAACGTTCGTTCTGTGTTTACACAGAATTCGTTTGCACTAATAACCTCTGGTAGCGTTTCTGTTCTCCTGTTTGTTATTACAGTCCTTCACTACGGCAGATCTTTCAAAATTATGAAGAACGAGTGCAATTAATCCATTGGTGTATAACGTTCTAATCGATAGCTGATGAAGTTAAAGACGTTTGCGTGATTGTAAGTACATAGACACATGCCCAAGCACACATATTATTTATAATAATAATAATGATAATAATAATAATAATAATAATAATAATAATAATAATGGCTCCTTTTTATACCATCGAAGGAGCTTTGTAGCACCAGGCAGGGTAGACTGCCAAATTGAGTTGTACAGCATACAAGGAAGGAAGCTAGCACAACGCTTCATCTCCCAAAGATGCTGTTATCCAAGAATTCTATCCCAGCTACTCGTTTTTACAGACCGTGTCGAATTAGAGTCTGTAAAACGCACCTTGACTTTAAAGTAGTACCCGAAAATCGAATCCGAGGGAATCAAGATCAACAACCAGGCACCATAACCACTAAGCCCCCACATTATTGGTTATATACGATACTATATAATATACGATAATAATATTAACAACAGCAACCGTTCTACTACTATTATTACTACTACTACACTACTACTACTATACTACTACTACTACTATACTACTACTACTATAACTACTACTAATAATAACAACGGTAATAATAAAATAATAATAATAATAATAATAATAGTTTATCGATGCAACTAGTTCCTAACTCATGATGTCTTGCTTAGTAGCCACTGACCGATCTGCACAGTTAAAGATGTACGGGCTTAAAGCTTCGCAATATTACTATACCAAACATAAGGCATTTCTTGTTAATAAAATAAAAGAGGTAAATGAATTTCTGTAAACGTATACATACATATATGTGTAATACACGCGCTTGTGTGTGATCCCAAACACACACACAAAGTATGAGGAGTGGGACGCCCTCCTAGACAGCGATCTCCCAACCATCGTAGCCGGAGACCTTAACGCCAAGCATCCCTCTTGGAACAGCAGAACGTCAAACCCCTACGGCAATTCTCTCCGTAGGGGTGTCGAAGATGATCCCAGCGTCCTCATCATCGGCCCGTCCGAACCGACACACTTTCCCACTGCGGGTTATCCACCGGATGTCCTTGATATTGTAATTGTCAAGGCCATCCCCTTTCATCTACAAGTCAGCGCGGTGTCGGACCTATCGTCCGATCACGACCCCCTACTTGTAACTGTCTTGCTGCCGTCGGTCTCACCCCGACTTCCCGATCATCCTGTTAGGAGAGTCAATTGGCGATCCTACCATGATGATCTGGCCAGGCAGTTGCCATCTGTCCCTCCGGACCCACTCGTCTCTTGTGACGACGTGGATCTCCGGGTACATCAGCTCCAGGACCTCGTCCAGTCTGCAATGGACAAGAACACCTATACAGTTCCGGTGAGTAATAAACGCTCCGACCTTCCTGGGGAAGTTCTCCAAGCCATCCGATTACGGCGCCAGCTCCGCCGCAGATGGCACCATACCCGTGACCCTGCCGCTAGACGGCGCTTTCGAGCCCAGTCGGAACACGTCTCGCAGCTTCTGCTTGACGTAAACGCGAATCGATGGGACTCCTATTTGGAGTCCTTGGAAGTCGACCACGCCTCCATATGGAGAGCCGCTGGTAGACTAAAAGGCGAAAAGAGGACTCGCCATCCCTTGAATAACCTGGACGGCACTGTATACTCTGCAGAAGGCAAGGCGGAAGTCTTCGCCGACTGCATTGAGGAACAGTTCACCGTCCATAGAGGCATCTCTGACCCGGCTCATTTGGCCGTCGTCAGGGATTTCCTATCTGGATACTTTTCTGCTCCCCCCAATGATCCTCCTACTTCGGTCGACGAGGATGACCTTGCGTCTGTCCTAAGCCGACTGAAGAAGAGAAAGTCCCCTGGCCCCGATCGCATCGGCGCCGCTGCGTTGCAGAATCTCCCGCCTTCGGCAGTTGACGTTCTTTTTGAGCTGTTCAATCCTGTCTCCGGCTGAGGTACTTCCCCCGCCTGTGGAAAACCGCAAACGTCATCGTGATCCAGAAATCTAAAAAGCCGCCCACGCTACCTGGAAGCTACCGCCCGATATCACTATTGCCAGTAATCTCGAAGGTATTCGAGCGTCTTCTCCTGGCCCGTATTCGGCCCCTGGTGGATGGTTTCATCCGCGAGGAGCAGTTTGGGTTTAGGCCGAGGCACTCGACTACTCTTCAGCTAGTACGGGTTGTCACCTGTCTAGCCGACGCCGCCAACAATCATCAGGCAACAGGCGCCGTCCTGTTGGATGTGAGCAAAGCCTTCGATAAAGTCTGGCATGAAGGCCTGCTCTACAAACTGGCGCATTCGCCACTCCCGACATCTATCGTCCACTTGCTCCGATCCTATCTGACGGATCGCACCTTCAGGATCAGCGTAGATGGGGCATTCTCTCGGGTTCGCCCTGTCGCCGCCGGCGTCCCACAAGGATCTGTCCTCGGCCCCGTTCTGTACGTACTGTTTACCGGGATCTGCCTGTTTATCCCGGGGTCACGTTATCTCTCTTTCCCGACGACGCAATGTTTCATTTTAGCTCGCTTTCGCCTTGGCGGACGAGCGTAATGTTACAACGCCAGTTGGCTATGCTTCCGGACTGGCTAAGGAAATGACAGGTAGCGATCAATACGGAGAAATCCGAGGCGATTTGCTTTAGGCATAAGTCCATTTCCCGATGCCAATCCCTCTCCTTAGAGGGGAGACCCATCAACTGGACTGAGACGGTGAAGTACCTAGGTGTTCGGCTTGATCGGCACCTAAACTTCAACGCCCACGTGACCTCAACCCTCAACTTGGCTCGTGGCGTCAGAGCCAAACTATCACCTATGCTTTCGCGGAACAGCCGCCTGGCTGTCCGTACAAAACTAACATTGTACCTACTGTTCCTCCGAACAGTACTCACTTATGCGACACCCGCTTGGTGGCCTCTCCTGTCGGCCACCAACAGGCATAGGCTGACTACATTTCAGAACTGGACCCTACGCTCCCTCACGGGGTCCCCGTGATATGTGCGAAATTCCGCCATTCACCGGGGCCTCCGTGTTCCCACCTTAGAGGTCTTCGTCTGGTCCCTGGCAACGAATTTGTTCGCAAAGGCCGGCGAGTACCCTTATCCGCACCTCCAAAGGCTTAACAGCATGGAGAATGCACCGCCTCCTCGCCGCGTCAGGCGCCCTAGGGCGCTGTTAGACGACCCCCCCTAAGTTCATCACATGAACCCCCCAGAAACGAACCCCCCAACCTTCTGGAAATCTGAACCGATCACCATCAATCACTACCTGCGCCTGCCGAAACTGTAGTCAATCATGCTGCGGCAGATTGGAATGGATAGATTTATTGTCAGCATCGGCTTTGCCGATTCGGCAGGGCTTTGATCCGGGACACGGGCTCCCGCGAGGTTGTGCAAATGGCTTCCTTGCGGAAGCCGTCTGCCCCGCTGATTAGTTCCTTCGAATTGGCCGCCGCCTTCGGGTGGTCGAGCCTCTTGTCCTCGCTGGCGCGCCTCTAAGTTTCCGTGGGCTATGTCCTCGGAGACCAAGGAGCCGCGACCAGGCGTTGCGATTGGCTGAAGCCATGACCACTGAGATCCCCGTCAGCACCTGCTTTGCTGAGTCTGCAGGGTAATGACCCGAGACACGTGCTTCTGCGAGGTTGTGCAAGTACCTTCCTTGCGGAAGCTGGCTGACTCGGAGTCATTACTTACCGATTCGGCCGACACCCTAGGGCGCTCGAGCCTCTTGTCCTCGCCAGCGCGTCACTACGTTCCCAAAGGCTAGCCTGAGGGGACCATGGTGTCGCGCCTTGGCGGGACAATTGGCTGAAGCAAAAGCTTAAGCTTGCCTCCGTGGTGGCCATGTTAATTTATCATGGACCCGCGGACTGCACCATAACACCCTTGAGCAGAGCAAACGACCGCGCTGACCTGTTGGCAACTGGCGTTCATCAGGCCTAGGCCTGGTCAACGCACACAAATTAGGGCGCAAGACGCCCGCGCACCATCCATCCATCCATTCACACGAATTTTGTAAAGCATCCCACTGATTTGTCTTGATAGTTCAAAGGAGTCACGTCCTGAGTATAAAGTTTTTTTTCAAAGATTAAATTCATGCGATTCAACTGATCAATAAAATATTTATTAGCCGATACTTAATTAAAATCTTGTCAATAATTGTTGTAACTCTGCAATTCTGCTTAATTTGATTGTTAGTCCTTCAGACGATTTTTATGAAAAGAAAGATCATTAAACATACGTTATTTGCAACTCAATTTGTCTTGTTCACATTTTTTTCTATAATTAATTTAACAACTCAAAAATCAAATTTTAATAATAATAATTTCTTGGACCAAATATCCAAGTGGCGCCCACACACACATATTAGCATAAGTTGTGTTTGCAGGATTACATCTACGAAACGAAACCGGTAATTAGTAAGTATATAGTGCGCGGAGTGTAACAACCGACATCACAACACCTGACAACACATTCTAGTTGTTATAATATTTTTCGTATATTCGTTTTTTACACTAATGCGATCACATTCTTCAGTCCATGGAGATAGGAAACTTCATTAATATGTTTAAATATTTACTCTGATTTACGTCGTATAGCACAAAATAGAAGGCAAAGACTGAGATGGATGGGCGGGGTGTCAGGACATCAGTATTCTTGAAAATAGAAACTGGAGGAGTGTGGCTATGAGTAGAGGAGAATGGCGAAATCTGTATGATATCACAAAATCAATGTCTGAAATCAAATATTTTGGACAGACTGTACATTTCTAAGGAATCGTCAATTAGTACCGTCCGGCTTGGGTAGCAGTTGTTGAGCAACCTTTGTGATAGCTTTGATTCCTAGAAACGTACCGTTGTTATTCACCGCTCGTAAACTTCCATTGCTTCCTCGACATTAGTTCGTTACTGTTTCTAATAGAGGTAACATCGTGAGTAGAAAATGAGTGGAAGGAAGAGGAAGTGCGTTTGGATTGTTGAGACATTAAACATTTTGAAAGTAGTGAAACATTTTGAAAAAAACAAATGAACTGGCACTCAGATTTGGTATCGAAGATTTTCATGCGTCGACAGGCTGGATTCATAAATTTTAGATAAGGCAGCAAAAGCTCTGCGATGACAGTAAGAGTGTAGACGTTAATACAGTGCTTGAGTGAAAAGAAACTGATTTGACGGAATTAACGTCTCAGTATGCTCCCAAAGACGTCTTCAATGGCGATAAAACAGGCCCTTTTTCTTTGAATTTATTTCCTGACCTCACAATGGCATTCAAAGGAGACAACTATCGTGGTGGGAAGCGGAGTAAAAAAACGTGTAACTGTGTCGTGCGCAAACAGTGACGGAAATGACAAACTGTATCCCCCAACTGTAGGGAAATTTGCGAAGCTGCCGTGTTTTAAAAAGTTGCAACGCTTCCTACAAAATATGCTAACAACAATAAGTCGAGGATTACCACGAAAGTGTCTGAAGCCTGTTTGCGAGGTGTCGATGGAAAAATGAGAGCAAATGGTCGAAAAACTCTTCTGTTTGTGGACAAACGCACGGCACACATCACACCTAAAGAACATGAAAGTGGAATTTTTTCTGCACATTGCACAAACTAACTCAACCGCTTGACCTCGGAATAATCCTCAGTTTTAAATTGCATTATCGCTAGATGCTGGTACAGCATACCATCTACTGTGTAGACGCTGGAAAGAAGAATGAAATGAAATTCACGTTTTGCAGGTAAGATTTCTTTATGATTTTTATAACTTGTAAACAGTGAAAGCAATAGTGTACCATATTATTCAATGCGATGTTTAGAGTCATAAAAGAAGACTACCTATATTTAAAATACATACTGTTGCATAAATAATGGATAGAGTAAAATGAAAAAAGTATCAGTATTTTCAGAAAGATGAAAGGTTTTATACCAGGAGAGGAGTAGAGGAATTTTTAAATCCAAGCTTTCTTTTGCGATGACCCCGTATTTTCTAGCGTGATTTTCTGGGTAGGCCTATATAAAGAAATTACGAAATATAGGCGTATTAAAATTATATTTTTGCACAAATTCGTAACGAAAGAGCTTCTGCACTGTCCGCAACTGGTTTCACAAAGCCGCAACACGCAACTCGGATTCGGGAATAGCGATGCCTGTAATAATGAAGATAGCTGTGATGTTCTCGTTGATGAGGAAGAATGCAGCAAATTAGAAGGTCATGCGTAATTTGACGACTATGTCAACACTGACGATAACGTTATTATAGCGGAAGCCATGACAATATCGTAGACTGCTCATAGCGTTCAGCAGGAAATGGACGAAGAAGATGATCATGTGTGATCTTGGACCCCATGTGTTTTAGTGACGTCGTTAATGCCCTACAGACAATTAAACGCTTTGTAATCCGCCGTCATGTATCTGGCGAAATTATGACGCACTATCAAGATCTGGGGACATAATTTATTCTATAGTGCCGCGGAAAAGAAAAACGGGGGAAGATTACGGATTTTGAGAGGAAATGTTTAATTATATCTGTGTAGTTTTTGTCTGTTTAGTTTTTCTCTCCATATATGTTGTGTTTTATAAGTTTATATTGTATTATTGCATATTGTAAATTAAATTATACTGTTTCTGTTCACTTACACGTTTTTTCTTTGAAGTCCCCTGAAAAACTTATAAATGACGCTAGTTCACTATTTTGAACGAAGTTCATTTATCATTATATAAATTTCAACTTTCAGACAATTTTTCAGTTATGGCGAATACTAGAAAAATTCCGATTATTTTACTGTTTCTTTAATAACATAACAATGGAGAGCACACAATCATACAATAAACACTAAAAATTCGGAACTTTTGGATTTGAGTTACAATTCTTTTTAGTCTGACTGCTTGATTTTCAAAATTTTTTCAAATTTTGGATCTACTTTTTGGGCGGCTGGGGACCCAAAATTTAACACTATATTCGGATATTAGTTAAAATTCTATAGTCCTTTTAGTTCTCTATTCTTTAGTCTTTTTATCTGTTTTTTTTTTTTTTAGATCCTGGAGTCCCAAAATCTTGAAATTTCGAAAACTTAATACTTTTTTCAAATTTTCGAACTCTTTTAGATCCTGGGATACTAAAATTTTGAAATTTCTAAAACGTAATACTAAATTCAGATTTCGTGCAAACATTTTTAAAATTTAATACCCCACATGAATTTTGCATTTTTATCAAAATCTTCTTCTACTTTTTGTGCTCTGGCGTCTCAAAATTTTGAAATTTTCAAAAATTAACACTATATTCAGATTTCGGTTAAAATTACTTTTCATTTGATATCTCACATGGTCTTGGCGTTTTTTCACAATTTTGACCTCTTCACATTTTTGCCTGCCGCCATTTTTGGGGTTATAAAATCTCGAAAACAATATGGTTCTGTAGGGTAAAAGTAAAGATTTTACGAAAATCTGTTGACGCTTTCTAAAGTTATCATTGAAACATAACCAAAACAGACAGACAGACAGACAGATAGCGGGCAGAGAAATGCCAAACGGTCGAATTAAAATTGACAACACGCTTTGCTCGTTGAAAAACATTAAATACTCCTCCACTTTCAAGAAAACATAAAGGATGCTTCCTGCAGTGATTTTGGAGTCTAAAACTTGGAACACGAGAATCCTAATAAAAGCCTTAAACTGCCTGATTTGAATGGGTAAAGCTGTCATAAAAATACCGTAAAAAACAAAAAACTGGAAAGTAATTGAATGAATCAGCAACCAAGCTGGAATGTTTGGTTAGACGAGAAGACACAGGGCACGGCAACAGACAGCTCTTTGCAATATGAGCCGAACGGACGATCTTACTAAGTACTATGGTACGGTGAACTTGATAGGATCTGTTGTAGGAAGAAATCAATGGACAGTGACTGTGAAGACATTCATCAGGTTATGCAATGTTATTGCAATATACTGAATTTGTGTTTTGTGTAGAAGTAATAAACATATTAAAAATATGATTGATAATCCTATTCAGACAGAAATAATTTGATTAGTTATTTCGTTATTTGATTGAATAATAATTTTATTAACTTGACGTATCTTTCAATAAAGTTAAAATTAGTTAATATAAGTAGTGGCGATTAATACACTAATGTGCTTGTAGTGATGTCAAAATATAATAAACCTAAAAGCTGGTAGAGGTAACTTTATATAAGGTGCGGGAGAAACATCTGACGGCGTTTGAAATGAAGTAGCACAGTAATTATAAGGAGTTAATTTTTATTCATATTCTCGTCATGAATACGTATGCTTGCTATTATTTCTGACACAAAAAATTAAATCAAACAAAAATTAAGTACAGAAAATAACATCAAGTGAATGTCGTTCGTTTTCGTCAACACATCGCTGGATAGGATCTGTGAAACTTCTCTTCTCAGGCTGAAGTACGCGTATGTATGGCACATATCTCGCGTTGAATTGCTGCCCTTAGTTATGTTAATAAGCGTGGTTTATCTATGTAAGCGGTCATTAGGAACACCTGAAAAAATTGAAATGGTAAAGCAAACCATTGAGACTACCCCTCGTCGTTAGGTCCGTCGTCATTTCCCCGCTTTAAACATCTATATCAAAAGAATTCTCAACTCGGACTTATACTTTCATCCCAACAAAATGATGGTCATCTATCCATGAACTGAGCCGACGTGAATGAGAAAAACGTCGCGTTTTCGCAGAGACAATGTTGGAATGTGAAGGGTCTGAAATGTTGGCAGTTACGTTATTGGTCTGAAACGAATCCGAAACAGCTTCACGAGCGTCCACTTCACGCAGAACAGATAACAGAGTGGAGTAGAGTGCCAAATTTTAGGGTGATTGGCCTATATTTTTTGAGGACGTTACAGGTAACGGAGACCTATACTTTTTGATGCTCAAAAACTTCCTCGCTCTAGAACTTTGCAGAAGGCACATATATCCAGCCAGACTGTGCTTCCAACAAGGCGGCACAACTTCCCATACATAAAGGCCTTCGATGGAAGTGCTGAAGAGGATGTTTCCAGGACGTCTCAATTCCCTCCGTGAAGACGTCGTGTGACCACCCCGTTCACGCGATCTTTCGATATGTAATTTTTTCCTTTGTAGTTACCTGAAATCCAAAGTTTACATAGACAAACCACGCTCATTGCTAGAATTAAGGGCAACAATTTAACGCGTGATAATTGCCATACTAAAAAACATGCTTCAGGCTGAGCTGAGTTGAAGTGTGATAGACCTTCTCCAGCGGTGTGTTGACGAAAACAGGCGGCATTTACTTGATATTATTTTTCGTATTTAATTTTTGTTTTATTCAATTTTTATTGTAGCAATAATAATGAGAAACCTATGTGTTTATGACGAGAAAATGAATAAAATTAACTCTTTTTAATTACTGTGTTATTTTAATTCAAAAACCGTCAGGTAGGCCTATTTCTGCCACAACCGCTTGGATAGATCGAAACTCCAGGGGATTGCAGTCTTTCTTCGACTACTGCAAGACCTGGGGAACTTCCGTAAACGCGGACAAAACCAGCTTTGCGTATTCAGTTCCACTGGACGAAACACGACTCGCTTCTTTCAATCCCGGTAGGCGTCGGCTCTTCTACAATTATTCCAAAATGTGACTGCAAGTACCTTGGCGCCACGATTAACTCCAAGCTAACCTGGCAACAACACATCGAAAGAAACACTGCCCAAGCCAGCAAACGGATCCGAGCACTCAGACTCTTCGGCAAAAACGATCGCTGCTCCAGCCACACACACTCAACAGGATATATACAGCTTTCCCCATCCTGGCGTACGCACACCCGATCGTGATGAGACATTGAGCAGCGAGGCCTTACAATTATACTCCGCCATCCCCCCTACCCAAACTCGCACCGGCAACAGGCCATATACGTGCCATGAATATCCCCTTCCTGACCAAATTCAACCTAAAATATGCTAAGGACGCAAGCACTCGTGCTACCATCCAATCCACTGAAGCCTCCATAAACCGCCCCACCAGAAACACGAAACGACCCTCTTTCCTCATTAATCGCCTACTGGCCCTTGCTGACGCACCAAACACCGCAGACAACATCACAGATGTCTTGCACTAACTAGTAAATCCGGTAACTCCTCACAATCCTACGTGGACGCTACCCTCCGTGTTTAGCATCCTGCGCTACAAGATCTGACCTTTGCACTTACTAGTTTGGCACAAGCTCATTCCACTCAGCCCCATATCAAATCCGGCTGTCCTATTCTGTATGCGCACAATCACACTTGAACTCACTGCCTCCATCTGGGCAAGTCTCAGACATCACGAAAAAAAAGGAAAAACTGTCTATCCTCCCCAGAAACCTTTAAGCTACTTCTACTACTTCTGCGCGCGCGCGCGCACACACACACACACACACACTCGCTACAAAACACGAGGTAGGTGAGGGAAATTATTTAGTAAATGGTGGGATACCAGCTGTATATTGGTCATTTATTATGTGTGTCAGAGTTTCCGTTTACCAGACGCAGACTTTATTATTATTATCGTGAACTGTTGTTTAAGCGAATAATACAAGTGAGAGAGCTAAAATAAAGAAGTAACGCGGCAAGCCATTAGCTCATTATCCAAGCCGGTTAGTATTATGTTTGCATAATGCTATTTACTATTTAAGATGTAAACAAATGCAAAGTAGTTTTGCAATATGTTTAATAACTTTTGTCAACAAACGGTAAGAGGCTTGCCAAGCGTGTGATGATGCCATGCCTAACCTCTATACATGATTATGAGCTACTGTAATGCGTTGTCGGTCACGCGATGTGGACAATATTCTCCTTTCCAACACCCGAGCTTCGCTATCATCGGCCGTTCTTGAAACGAGAGTCGCGGAAAATATTTGGCGAATTGTTAAACAGTGCATTAATAGGAAACGAAAATAATATTGCGTGAAGTGAATAAAACTGAGTAAATGCTCGTT
Organism: Magicicada septendecula; assembly: GCA_034769895.1. Taxonomy (NCBI): domain Eukaryota; kingdom Metazoa; phylum Arthropoda; class Insecta; order Hemiptera; family Cicadidae; genus Magicicada; species Magicicada septendecula. Next base: position 388,363,632 of record CM068373.1, read on the forward strand.
TAAACAATTTTTAAGTAAATACTCGTTTTTAAGTGAATAAAATAGTAAGTATCAACTCAGGCGAAAATAATATCAGTTTTCCCGGCTGATTGAGTTTATTCTCACTTTTAGTGTGAATAAAGATGAGTAACAAGGACAAGCTTGAGTAACAACTTAGAATTGTTTCAGTCTGGTACAAACCATGCTCACTTTTAGTTGGTCTGCACCATGGCGATGTACATGAACGGTCGTAGCGTGAAGGTTTACTCGGTAAGAAAGGATATGGACAACCACAAAAATCTTTTACGTTTTTCTGATGAGAGTGTGCATTTTTTAACAAATGAGTTCCTGCTAGAAAATTATGAAACTCTGGTGGTGCTCATTCGCCGTGAAAAAAAGATGGAAATATCCACCGACACTTTATCGTCGCTTGATAACGTTTGTAAATTAACGCACAACAACAAATTAAAAGTTTTATAATTATTGGTAGTAGTTTTATAATACAGAGCAGTTCAATAGTGAGTACCGTAACGAGGCAAGCAAAGGAATGAAGAAGTGATCAGTGCATGAACAGAACACAAACAGCCGGGTGTAACGGCCACTTAGGCCGTTACGCAAAATTTAATAATTAGACTACTTGGCCTAGCGGAAGCGAAAAGTGTGCTGGAACCCAGAGTGACAGGACTTGCAATAAAATACTCTTGTAACCAGTAAGAATTTTTTATTAGTGCCATTTTCTTTGAGAACATCAATTTAAGTTACCACAAAATATTTAGTTACAAGTCTTTTAAACATTTGGATTCTAATATCATTTTATTTAAGAACATCAATTAAGTTATCATAAAATATTTAAGTACAATTTTATTTAAAATCGTTGGAGCTCTGGTACCATTTTCTTTAAGAGCATTACTTTATGTATTATAAAATTTCGGTTACAATTTTATTTAAAACAGCTGGAGTTTTGTACCATTTTCTTTAAGAGCATTAACAAGATGTTTAACCTGAATACCAGGGGGCCAGTCTATCGAGTGGTTGTTGACTGAAGTTTAATAATTAGAACACTCCCACCTGTACTCTTGTTGTGGAACTCCAATGGTACCATGTTGACCAGTGTGGCATGAGTGTTGCAGATGATCCTTAGTGTTTGCTGAAGTTCCAGCGAGTCTCATTCCGGGCAGATGTCCTTCGATGTTCTATAGCGGGAGTATTTCTGGGCCTGACGGCTTCGGGGAGCATCCTGGTGCACTGCTCTGCGGATAGTGACCGGTGTCAATGTTACTATCTCTGCATCCCCCTTCTCCCGGTTGTACGGGGACCCTGAAAACGATTTACTGACTTACGAAGTCATACTGAAAGATCAACTAAGTACTTCACCCTGGGCCGTCAGACCATCGAACACTCTATTGGAAGGTTGACGAAGAAATGAGAGTGATGCCTGAATTCTTCGGTCTCACTATGCTACATGAAATCGACTTGTTTTTGAAATCGAATTGCCGATCATAACCTTTGGGAAGCGGTTTCCTAACCGTACACGAACAGCTGATACGTTTGAATATGCCTTCTAGATTGCGTCGTCGTGGCGCAGACACGGCCTTAATAATCGAGTTAGCTGTGGCGGCACTGAACGTTCAAATAACGCCGGGAAAATTCAAACCCCGGCACACGGGTAGGCGGGGATTGACATGTTTCAACAGGGATATGAGTGAATTCTCAACATTTTGCAAACGCGTAACAACTCGCTGATAAAATAGGCTACTCAAAATTTTCCGGATTGTACTCTGATGTACTGAGCACTTACTTAATGCCTTGAGAACATTTTTATTCACTCCGATTTGTGAATTTCCTCAAACTACTGAGTAAATTCTCAGAGTAGTTGCTCAACTTTATTCACTTTACCCAATAACCTGCAAATAACTATATATAACAAACAAATAATTACAGTTGACATTTGAATGCGAGGATCAGCAGTAGCAGTAATTAATTGTTAACGTTTTAGTAGTCAAAATAATTATTATTTGTGATAAAAATCTATTTTTGCCGGAAGAGTCTAGCAAAGTGAAAACCTTGTAGTCTCACGATGGGTTGAACAAAAAGAGGGGCCAATTTGTTGCAAAAACATTTCCACTGATTGCTCGATGGGGAAAATTAATTTAGTTAATTGAAACAACACTACTCAGCGGCGACGGAAAGGTTTTCTCCTGACCGCCATGGATGGCACAGACCGTAGTACTGGTGGAACGTCCAGCAGTCAGAATATATCAGTATTATAAAGAAAAATTGTATCGTTTTTAATTATCAAAACTACGAAAGGTTAGAAGAAAAAGCCACAAAGATTCGCATTATATTCCATTCCTTCCATCCCAGTGGGAGTTTGTGTGTTGAAAGCGACTTGAACAAGGTTACAAAGAAAATGTTATTAATAAATCTAATAAAAAATTAATGTGCTTTTAATGTTTAACTGAATGTTCAAGGAAAGACGAATTAAATATTTTGGAGTTTACAGTATAAAATATCACGTTTTTATGATAACACACACGCGCGCATTTAAATTTATTTATAAAAAAATGTGTATAATTTTTACTCGGCTAAATTTGAACTCCATAGTAGCGGTAGCGGGTAAGAATCTGTTTACTGTTGAGTATATCGTGCATCAGATAAGGCTCGTCAATGACAACACAGTCAGCTTCCTGTTTGAAACCACTCTGCTCGTGATTGCAGTTATGCGGAAACAGACGTATATAGAATTAGGTTCACTCAGTTACTGTAGGCCTATGCGCATTTGAGCGGGTAATTTATTGGCTTGACCTGACAGAAAAACGTTTTTGTTATGCATCAAGAACGTGTGGACGTATTCGTCTTTCCCCCTAGCCCCCTCTTCTCGTTACCCATTCTCTTTACGCGCGCGACCACACACACACACACACACACACACACACACACACACACACACAAAACGATATGTATGTTTTGGAAAATGTAAATGTTGACAATGAATAAAGACACAAAATTCATAACAAAGATAAAGATTATTGTGTTTAAAAATTTTTAATCGGTGTACGTTTCCTGCGTCGAGTAAGGATCAAAAACTAGAGATACGTAATGGATAATAAATGGGAGAGACACACTGGAACTAATAACAATAAGAGAAGCGTGGACTAATCTACGCCAGTGGCGTATCTAGAATTCGACGTGGGGGGAGTCCGGGTCGGGTCGGTTTCATAAAAAAAAAAACAAGTTAAGACTAATCAACATTACTATCTTTAAAGTGGTTGAAACGCGTGAAAACGTCCTGAAATCAGTACCATTGAAATAAACGGTAATAACACAATAAAAATACATATTATTGAAACATTGTTAAAAGATTTAACAATTCACTTATTCACTGAATTGATTTTACTATATTTCATATTTCAAACGTATACCCTATTGCTGTCTAATAAACCTGTTTGTATATTTAAAATATAGGTATGGAGAACCATACATGACTTCCATGTTCTAAGATTTATATTTAAAATCATTTTCGAAATGAAATATTTCCACAGAATCTACTTCTTTTTTTCAGCATTAACCACAGTACTGTAGTCACTAACGTATACCACCTCACGTTAACGCACTCGATTTCACTGACAATGGCATTCGATGGCACTGCCGAAACGTATGGTTTTGCAGAAAACATTGGACCACGGCAAAACAGCCCGGGAAGGAATTTTAACAACAAACTAGTCCTTTGTTGCCGATAACGTAGTTCACATATAAAAAATTATCCCATCCCCCTTCAACTATCATTTTCATTTATAGAAAATTACCCTCTCCCCCTTCAAGTACCGTTTTCATTTATAGGTATTTCATCTACCTTTCTACAGTGGATTATTATGACCTTCTTTTCAGGATACTTTATTTATTAAAATTAAGTACTTTACTCTTGTTAAAACATAAAACGTTTGAGGTAAACTACCCCTTTCCCTTAACCAATCTTCACTAAAATCAATAGGCCTTGAGTCCTCTACAACTGAGGCTCATATGCAAAAAATTGTTTGATTCTGTTTGTATTTTCGGCAGTTATCGTTCGCCATAGAAAAAATTCTACACACACACACTTTTCGGAAAATGACTTTTCTTCATGTTTTGAGGGTAGTGCAATCAGAATCAGCCTTTATCTCGAACACGTTTTTTTTGCCTTATGGAACATGGAAGTAAAAAGACCTACAACTATATTAGCGTACACAGCTAAAAAAAGTAAAATAAAAGAGCCTAATAATTAAGAGATTATCAAAATTCGTCAACTTCTTCTACACTCTGGGGGGAGGGTCCGGTCCCGTTCGCCCCTCCCCCGTAAACACGCCCTTGATCTACAGTAGGAGTAACAAGGCGAGATAGGATAACAGTTAAATGGATACATAGACCTAACTATAAACTAGAATAAATGACATAATTACAAAATTAAGAAGCTGAAACTGAGATAGGCAGGTCATTTGGCTAGGCGGGAGGATAGGGGATAGTCACGATGTTTCCTAGATGGGGTGTATCTTCATCTAGGGCCCCAGTGGGTCGAAAAAAGTTGACGAAATTTGTTAATCTCTTAATGTTTAGGCTATTTTATTATTATTTTTTCATCTGTATACGCTAATATAGTAGTAACTCTTCTTTAAACATACAAACAGGTTTATTGCACAGCATTAGTATATTAGGCCTATATGTTTGTAATGCGGAACATTTTTATTGTGTTATTATCGTTTACTTTAATCGGATTGATTTCAGGATGTTATCACACGTTATTCAACCTCTTTAAAGACAGCAATGTTAATTACTGAACTTGTTTTTTCCATTGTATGAATCTGACTCGACCGGACACGCCACTGCCTAGATGGGTAGCCAAGTGCAATAAAAATCACTAGGTCATGTTGACTGATGAGCCTTTGCAAGCTGGATGAAAGATGGTTCATTACTACGGTCAGTAAACTGGACAAGAATTTTCAGGAGTCCGTGCATCGAGAAGGCCGTGGAACAATCTTAGCAGTGTATAAGCAGTGATGTTTTGCAATCGGCCGGCCAGTTACAGTTGTTTAAGTTAGAGTGGTACGAGGCGAAGTGGTATGGCAACGTCTTGTTTATTGTCGTGACTTCCCATTCAGCGTGCGTTATTCGATAGCTGTTTAGTGTTAAGTCTCGGTTGTTAGTCATCATGTGCGCCAATGTTTTTTGGTGATACTTGTTGTTTGTTGTTACTATTTGGACAATGGTGGACTCGGAAAATTGTAGTACACGACTGTCTTCGGAATTATTATTTGTCAGGCTGTTAGGGCGTGGTCTACCGTTTGTGTGCAAGACAGATGTTTCGGCACCACCGTCGGAGGCCGTCTTCAGTGTCAGAAACATTCGGCAGTAATCTTCGCTGTTCGCCAATTACCACAATGATGAGGTATAGAATATGAATTTCCCGGCGAAGGGCCACATAAACTTTCCCGACCAGCACGATCTAAGCTGGAAAGCAGCATCAAGTGCTACCTGATTGACTCGGGAGCACAGCATCCCAAATCCTATTTAACAGGAGGCTTTCTCCCATTCGATTCATGTTTGAAGATCTCCACGGACTCCATGTGCAGCCGAGGGTAGTGGGCATTCACCGAGGTCAAGATCTTGGTCTCCTCGAAGAGAACAAAATACAAAGTCTCTACCTCAGCACGGGGAAGTTGGCGGACACCGTGCTAATTGTTTCTGACACTGATGATGACAACTGATAGTGGGGCCGAAACGTCTGTCTTGCACACAAACGGTAGACCACGGCCTAACAGCCCGGCAAATAATAACTGCAAAGTCGACGTCGGCCGTGAAAGCCTAAGGAATGCTATACGGCCGTCTTCGTTAATGAAAACCGTCATTAAAGTTGTAACCAACGCCTTCTCTGATGTTCACTTATTTATTCCACTGTGTAAAGATGAAGATCCATGCGTTCGTAGTACGTCGCGTCGTAAACGGAACGTAAATAGATCTTTTACAGTAGAAAGGATGTATCGTAAGAAATGTTGTTGTGCGAGATGCATTTTTTAACATGATAATGTTTTTAGGGGTCATTCCACAAAATGCGTGATGCAAAATGTGTAACGTCATCGAAAAATGTAACGCTCCAGGTGATGTTAACACTAGATTTTTTCCACACTTTCGATTCCCCACAGTCTAGAAATCTTCGGTCTCTGTCGTTTTAACATGATAATGTTTGTTATATAGTAAATATCAACATAGAACATCGCTGAACAGAGAGTCTGCAGTTTATGCACATTATACGTTTCAAAAGCCTAAAAACATTATCATGCTTCGATGTTTCGGTTTCGTCGAAATTCTTCTTTCTTTGTATCAGGTTATGGCCTAACATTTTTTTATTATTATACTGAACTGGAAAAGTAGACGCTAATCAGAGGAATCTGCTAGAAGTTATCAGAGCTATAATGAAAGAAGTAGTATGAGTAAAAGAAAACCTCGGAAAAAACGTAGAAGTGAAGACAAATAGGTGGTTGTCAAAGAGAAGAACGCCAACGAAAAGCAGAAGAAGCAGAAAAACTCCAGAATGGAAAATTAAAACGTCAAAATGGAGTAACAGAAAAGCGGCAAAAACAGAGACTATAACAGAGAGAAGGGGATGAACGCGCCACTGAAGGAGTAAAACTCCTGAACAGCACATAGTCTCTATGTTCCAGAAGATCAGAGAGAACTTGACTGTTAATGGATTCGATGCAGGTAAACCAGCTGCATTTATATGTGTGCTACAGTATCAACCGTGCACTCTTCCACGTCAGCCACTTCCAGTCTCGATTGTGTCTTTTACCATACGAACTTTACCAGGAAGCCCCGTCTAATTGTTACGAAATATTGACGCACGTTTAAGCATATAGAGTGTAAGCACCAAGATCTCTCTGCAGACATTTTCGATGAAGTAATTCTTGGCAAGCACATTATGTATACCTACGGGCTTATATTGCATTTAACAGATAATATCTTGAAATTTGGCCAAAGGAAAAGTTTTTCATGGCTGAAATGGTAGGACAACCAACCATTCGATTAAGCAGTTGACGGTGGCCGAAAAAGGTCTTAACAGACACGGAGAAAGGAACCCTTGGTGTCGTATGAGAAAACGAGAGAAGACCAGTACGACGAAGTGAGTGACGACAGATGAGGTGATCGAGAAACCAACTGTCTTCGTTGGAAAGAGATCCGTGGTCGTTCCTGAGTGAAAGAAAGCGCTTGAGGGAGTAAGTCATAGAAAGCGCTTGAGGAAATACAGGGCATAGAAGACACCGAAGGTGGAAAGACACTAGTCTCAGGAAAGGCATGAAATGCTGAAGATATTGTTATGCATAAGATTGGGTATCAAAGTGGAATCAAAACAGAGATATTTGTGAGTGACAATGAAAGCGTTTTGGAAACGGGTAAAGGAGTTTCTGGAGTTAAATTTGTTGTTGAAGAGCACAAACAAGACAATTTGCCAGTTTGGAACCTTGTAGTTACAAAAATCACGAATTACTTGAACACTAGACAAATCCAGAAAAATATAAATGAACCCCAAACATTATATTTGATGTTATAATAGATTGACAGTTTAACTATAATATATTAACGATATCAAACATACACACACAACAACAAGAACAGTGAATCAGATAGAGAGTGTAGAGAGTGCCATAATTGAGAAAGGGGTAAGGATATACAACCGGTTCCCGAAAGCGCTCTACAAAATAAATAAAAATTGAATTCTTTGAGAAAGTGGATTTCAATTAATATCGTATACATAGAAGCGACAGGGAGGTAGAGAGATAGAGAGAGAGAGAGAGAGAGAGAGAGAGAGAGAGAGAGAGAGAGAGAGAGAGAGAGAGAGAGAGAGAGAGCTTGTTAGGTAACTCTTGCGTGTTTCTTGCAGTTTGAGATGTATTAAAATTTGTCACGATAATGAACTTCTTTTGCATGCAAAAATATATACAGAAAAACATTATTGTGACGCTACAAATTATTTATAACTCCAAACCCATATGTCGTAAAATGGTATAATAAAATATTAATTTTATTACACGTATCAAACATTTCAAATACACTTTGCTTTTATGTGTATTTATTCTTCTATTAGTGAGACGTCGTTATAGTACTTATATAGTATAATTTATTATTATTAGTTATCGCATATAGAATTTTTTAAAGTATAAGTTATAGTTTTGATTATTATAGTTAACATTAACAGTTTATCTTTAACACCTCTAAACGACGGTAATTTTGTTGTCTCTTGACGTTTCGTTCCCTGGAATCTGGGGAACGTCCTCAGAAACTGTGAGTGGCGGTTGAAAGACGTAACAACCTAACAGTTTATATTTGTTGATTACAGTCATTATCCATTTTTGTTTATTATAACACTATACATACCGGTATATTGATGAATATTTGTATATGCATAAACGTACATACGTAAGAGATTATTGTTACGACTATTGGATAAAATACATATGTAGTAATCAAGAAAATAAAGTACACAGTTAAGAAAATATTGGAGAGCACAGAGCTTACATTTTCAAGATGATTACTAAGACAGTCAATGCTTTAACGTCATTAAAAAGTAAGCTTGTTTTACACTTGATCTGAATTAGGTGCTGTAAGTTTATTACGAAGCGAAGGCTATCATAGCCGGAGTCATTGATAAAAGAATTTATAAGCGGACTGTTTGGCCGTGGTTCTGTCATTGTCTAAACGTTGCGGCCACCCACCGGAGGCCTTCTTCCGTAGAAAAGAGTTTATAAAGTGTTCGACAAAAGGTGGAAAGCTGAACGTACCCCTAACCGAGATAAAAGCAATAATGGTTAATCGTACTTGGGTTACGTTCGGCTCTCCACCCTTTTGACGAAAAGTTTATAAACTTTTTTTACGGAAGAAGGCCTCCGGTTGGTGGCCGAATAGTTTGATAATGTCAGAACAAAGCGATCGACCACAGCCAAACAGCTCGGATATAGTTTTTTTCATTACTCTAGGTGCTGTTAGGTTGTGAAATATAAAGGTCTTAAAAACAGAACAGTAGCGGAAATGGACTGAGGGTCCATCGGTTTGTGGTATGGGCTAATTGAAAGAAGAAGAAGCTTGTGAAATATGCCAGTGTGTTGAGGTTGTAAGTATACTGTATTAATTAAAATTTTTTCACGCAAAAGTTACAAGCTGTTGTCTTGTCGACGGGGTGTTCTAATGACGAGTTGCTGGTAAACCAAAAAAATACAATCACATTGAAGCAGTGTTACAAATCGGTATAGAAGACTCGGGGTGTAATGTTCATTTCAGATTTTAATTTATTTTTAATACACGTGCTTTAGCACATTTCAAACAGCCATTTTCAGCCAAATCGCCTGCTTTAGCAAGTAGTTACTCATTTTAAAAGATGATTGTAATGAAACGGTGGTTGGAAGAGTAGGCGAGAAGAGTGCTGCATATCATCAACGGCAGGAAGACAAATTGGTTGGGACTGTATGCGGCGAACACGAAGTAATGTGATGGTAGAAACACCAGAGGGGCTGGTGTTGGAATGCGGGATAGAGGACGGAGGAGAAGCCAGACGGTAGACGATATACGGATGCGATATAGTGAAATGAAGAGCAATCTCGTCCAGGATAGGAAAGCATGGATGGAGACATGTAAAAAATGACGTATTTATACAAAAGAGAATATATTTATGGAACAATTAGTTAAAATAGCTATAGCAATACAGGAGCGCGATTTGCATACTGCTAGGTACAGTACTGTTAACTGTTAACAAATACTTCAATATGTTACCAGTAACAACGAGAAGCGCTTACAGATAATAACAAAAAAATATTAAAAAGTAACAGTGAGGAATCGAATTTCTTTACAAAGAATGCGTAATTCATTATAACTTCAGTGAGAATAGATTTTATTTGGTTGTAGTGACTATTCAAAACAATATGTAATTTATAAAGTTTATTTGCTGTAGCACTTGTCTGTAAGAGAGGTGCTTTACAGGAAACACATCTTGCACGTCATTTTTTCAATCACTCTGATATTAATATTACTGATTACCTTCCTAGGTAAATTGTATAACTTAAATACAATAAAAAAAGGATTTCATTAAAAATGTAAAAGTACAGGAGTAGACATATAGGGATGTTAAATTAGACGTACGTAGGCCCTACAAAACCTTTAAAAAAGAAGACATTAAATTCTACGAAGGAAAAATTAACTAACTTTTATAAGTTAATATCCGTAATGCACTAGAGTATACTACTGTATATATTATAACACAATAATCGATTTTCAGCCATAGAAATGAACTGTAATGTGATCACAGTAAGAGGGTAGCAGTTATTTAAACTGTTTGGAATGTGAATTTAAATATGCATCTATAACCACCGCAGCGCAGCGAATATTCTTTACAGAGTTAAAACTTATACTCAACCTTCATTAAAAATGGCTGAAGAACGAAGATAGTAATTTTTATAAACTAATTTCAGTCTTGACCTGTTAAAGTCGGTTGATGATACGACAGAGCCGCTATACATAATGTACCTACGAGAGCAAATAAACCGGTTGATACAGATCAGATCAGCGGATAAGGGTGAGGTCGGTGTGTAGCAAAGCACACACGCGCGCATATATATAATTTTTTATGAAATAATATAATGTCAACATCTTTAACGATGGAAGTAATAATATTACACATATCATTAAAGTAATCACTGTTCGTGAATTGAAATTATCTGTTCAATATTAATGTCGCGGTACTATAATAATTTGCTACCGAAACTTTGGCATTTTAAGTCTGTAAACTTGATCACCTGTTGTTGTAAAGTAAACAGTTTTATTACAGTATTGTCAATCTGGGACGACTAAATATAAAATTTCCACCCGGGCTAGGTGGATTTTTGGCATCCCCGTCTTCTTTGAATCTGAATTCCGAAATTTAAAACTTATTTGCTAATTTTATTCGAAGTAAACACTTTTCTTCATACAATATTTTTATTTTTGTATCTGGTACCGGGGTAGAAAAATTGTGGAAAATTATTACTTTTGTTATTTTTATTAATTGATTTGCCGTATTTACCACATAAATTTTGCCCAAATAACAGTTTAAAATGTATAATATTTTAATAGTACTAATTATTAATTAGTAATAAGTGGTATTAAACTGCAAATGTCAAAAACCTATGCGTATAGAACAACGAAAGTTTTATTAAGCTAACTCATGATAAGAATTCAAAATTACGACTAAAAACGGGGCTGTTAGGCAGTGGTCAGTTTTTAGTCGTAATTTTGAATTCATTGACACCGGCCGTGGGAGCTTCGTGATAAGAATTATACTTTCGTAATCCTATAATGTATTATTTTCATCATTGATCATCAAAAGTTGTAATCTTAGGATATTAATGTTACTTAGTTTTAAAATGTAAAAATTAAAATTTTTTTTTAAAAGCTGCGGATTAGCGAATAGGCTACTTTAAGCACCAGTGTACTGTTTGACTGTACATAATACGGTTTAATTAGTACAAAATTAAAACGGTTAGTATACAAAATTCATGTGTAGATATAGTGTTCAAAATTTATAAAGGTTAAACAAGTCAAAAATGTAAATTTTATATTTTTTAGACTTTAGTTTTGCGCCCCTCTTCCAAGGGCGGCGCCTTTGGCCTTAAGCCGTCCATACCGTAAATATTCTGTGTCATGTTTGAATTCCAAACTTTACGGTGACGAGTGTTAAGCATGTTTTTGTATTCGTTATAATAATACTTTTATTTCAACTATTTAAAACATTATTTAAGTGTATTTTATATTATTCCAATCATTGGAATATAATATTATTCAATACAGTTTCTTCTGCAAAGTATGTGTTAACGTTATTTGTCGTTTCAATACTTTATGCACGTTTCACTGAAACACATCGGCGTCATCAGAGGTTCGTAAATAATTTGATTTACAATTAAATGCTGATACTGATTGTTTTAGTGAAAAGGTGCCTGAGGTATTGAAACGACAAAAAACGTAATACACAATTTGCAGAAGAAACTGTATTGAATAATGTCTTAATATTATATAACTGCTGCAAGAAACTTTGAGTTACGTATGCAGAAAAAGAATGACTTATTGAAATATACTATATCTTTATTGTTGGATTATTACATTATCAAATAATATGTTACTATTGTTTAAAATAAAGGGATTGATGGGCGTCGCGGGATCGCTTCAGTTAGCAGATTACGTCAGTTTTATTTGTTAAAATTGGGACGAGAGTACAACATCTGTACCACAGTCAAAAATATAATTAAATAGCGTACTAGTTTAGTTCAGATAGAGAACTCCGGCTTACCTGAAAGTCAGCTCAGTCGACTTGTGCTGCTGCAGATGAATCGAAACCACAGCTCGATACGCACGTGTGTTAGCGAAAGTGACGAATGCCAGCGGTGAGACAGAACTCGATGCGTACGACGGAAGACTCGCGTGTAATGACCTAGAAGTCATATTGTTATTGACCTACTATTCATCCTTCGCTATTTTTTTTTTCACCAAAATTTACTTCGAACTCAAACGTTCCGTCGTGTACTGTGTAATTATTTGTTTCAGATTCTGTTAGCTTCTTATTTTTTGATTTATTTTGTTTCCTTGCGTCGTTGAGCGACGTTAGAACGATTTCCTTTTGAAACAAAACCGCGGCAGGCCTTCAATCGTTTTATGTTTCCAATTACCTGACGTGTATCTAACTTCCTGAATTTTTTTTATAAAACTTGATTTATAGTTGAAGCAATACGCGAAACCGTTTGTATTTTTAACCAACGGCCACTTGTCATCGTTAAAATGCACAATCATAAATTTCTACTTATATTTTGATTTATGTATTAAATTTGAGTACAATGACACACACACACACACACACACACACACACACACACACACACACACACACACACACACACACACACACACACACACACACACACACACACACACACACACACACACACACACACACACACACACACACACACACACACACACACACACACACACACACACACACACACACACACAAGCACGAATATTGGCATACAAGTGTTTATTAGAATCTGTAGTGTCTGTGTCCTAATGTGAGATTATATTCTTATAATATGAGTTTATATTCTTACTTTTTCTGACAGTTTTAAAATATCTATACTTGTAGACAATGTAACAAAAGTATAACATTTTTTAATAAACTATTTCTTTATCGGTTTTCTTAATGCTGTAAAACTGACTAAATTAAAGAAAATCGCTATTAGTCTGTAAGTACTTTTTTGAATATTAAAAACAGCTGACGTTTTCTAAGTACCTGTATACGTACATGTGTGGGTCTGTCTGTCTATCTGCCTGTCTGTATATCCTTCCTTCCTTCCATAGTTAGCAATCCGTAGGTTGGTTTGTAGCAGTTCTCCACTCCGATCTTCTCTGTGCTTTCCGTTTCATCTCCTCATAGGAATTACAACTTTCATCACTAATAATCTGTTTCATATATTGATGTCTTTTCCTCTTTTCACTTCAATGTAACCATCAATTATTGTTTTTGTCAAATCCTCGTGACACATAATATGGTCAATAAGTTCAACCATTATCTTCACAATATTTTGACAAAAACTTATTGTTTCTCCTCCAACTCTACTTAGTATCTCACCATTGTTATTGTTATCTCAACCTTGTCGATCCATCTTACTTTCAGTAACTTGTTATAACACTACATTCCCAGTGATTCTCTCGTCCATCTTCCTTGTATAAACCTAAACTGCTCCTCCGTGAGCACTTCATTCATCTTCCTTTCTATTCTTTTATGAATAATTATGATTAGAATTTTGCAGTTATATGTAATAAGACCAACTGTGCGGTACCGGTCACAGTTGCCTTGCTTTTCTTTAGAATAGGTACTGTTTTACTTTATACAAAGTCTTCCACAATTACATCATATATATGCTGTTGATAAGATTGAATAACCTACCTGTCAGAATTTCTCCCCCTTTTTATTAGCTCTGTAGGGGCTTCCACTCCAGAGGTTTTATTATTTTTCAGCTTTTTCATAGCTTCATCGAACTCACTTCTCATCATTGGTTTTCCCTTCTCTCCTTCTCCTGCTTCCGCTTCTAACGTTAATAATTGGTTCCTAAACAACTCTCTGTATATAATATAGTGTATTTGTCTCCATAAAAAATTTCATTCTAGTCATAAAATTAAGTCAGTGTGAGATACTAGACAATAAAACTGCTCATTTAATACATGGAGAAAATAAAGCCGTAAGATTATGATTATGCAGTGGCGTAGCTAGGCTTTTTGGCGCCCGGGGCAAGAAGATCGTCGGCCGCCTCGGCTTCACAATTACAAGGGGGCAAAAGAGCAAAAATGAAGGCCCATCCAGTGAACAAAGTACTTAATAAGTGCAAATGTGTAGAATTTTATATGAAAGCACGTCCAGAAAACGTCTTAATTGGTTAAGTAAAAATTAAGAAATTACATATTATAAGTTTAATATCACCGTTATTCAGTTTGTATACATTTATTAGTAACAAATGTAGACTATAAAAAATGTAGTAATATAACAAATTTATAACATAAAAATGTTCTAATAAATATGCAAATTCCTTGTAGGTCTAAAGCGCATCGTCAAAAGAACATCCTAAAGCAACATAAAGTTAAACAAAGAACTACATTAAAAGTAATAAAATAAATCACTTACCATTACAGGTTAATGGTTCCGTCTTCTATTAATAAACACTTAATATTTATTTTTAATATTTAATAAACAGTTAAAACGAGACGTTCAAAATGTAACTTTCCTGGTTTAATTGCTGCAAAGTCGGTTATTAAATCACTATAATCTAAAGACGAAGCAATATCGTTTTCAATTGAAAGTATCGCTAGATTTGATAAACTGTCCTGAGATATTGTTTATCGTAGGTACGATTTAATCAATTTAAGTTTACTAAACGATCTTTCACAAAAAGACCCGGACACTGGTAAAGTAAGAAATATTTTTAGAGCTGTTGCTAGTGATTTGTTGGCTTCTAATCCCATTGAAGAAATGTATTGTAGCAGTCCCTGAGGTGTAAAGTCCATTTGTTCTCCCTTTTTAATAAAAGTGCGACGTCTATCAAGTCACTGAACAATTCTTCACTGTTTAGGTCATGTGGATACAGTTTTGCAACACTGTGCACTTAATATTGATTTCAGAAAGCTATTTCTTAAAATGTATATCCCCATCATTTACGTAGCTTCAAATTTACAGAGGAACCCAAAGTGTTTTTCTAACTCTTTTATGTTAGAGAAACGGCTTGAAATTTCAACTGACAGTTTGTCCAAAATTTCTATTAGAAACTTTCGCATTTCTTGCTGAACGGTTAATGGAGAGTCGTCTGCATACTCCCCTGGCATCGTGCGCTTCTTTCTTATCCTTTTTGTGATATTGACGCCCCATTCATTACATACCTGCTCTGCCTTAGAAATGACATTGTCACACAGCTCATTCCTCCAAACTTTTAATTTGTCCGTTAGCGTCTCCAAAAGTGTCAATGCTTGAATAAAGCTTATACTTTTGGTCTGCAAGATTTTCTGAATTTTGTCCATGTAAGAAAGAATATCTGTCCAGAAAAAGAGAAAGGTCACAAAATTAAAGTTTTCTATCTCATTAATTATTAATGCTGCATCTTCCCTCGTATCGATTGTTTCAGTCGGTTTCTCCAGTTCAGCGATCACTTCATCCAGCTGAGTGGATATTGCTTTCACCGCATCTGCTTTTGAGCTCCACCTGGTATCACAATGTCCTTTTAGTGTAATATTTACGAAGACTTTAAGAACACTCCATCTATGAGTGGAACAGGAAAAGAAGGTGAATAGATATTCAACTGTCCCAAAAAATGTCACTGCCTCAACATTTACATGAGCTGCATCATGAACTCCAACAAAGTTAAGTGAATGGTTGTCACAGGGAACAATCACAGATAGTGGATTCAAATCTAATATTCTCTTTTGAACTCCTGAATGGATACCAGCCATTGTTGCTTGATTGTCATACGACTGACCTCTTCAATCGCTAAGATTCAATCCATCTCTCTCAGTTTACTTGTAATAGCTTCTGTGATCCACTCCGCTGTTTCTACTTCTAAAGGAATACAATCTATAAAGGCTTTCTTGATATCAGCAGAATTGCGTTTAATTTCAACAAATCTTATAATCTGAGTCATTTGTTCTACATGTGCAGCATCTGATGTGTCAAATCTAATACTAAATTACTTCGCCTTCTTACATGCAATATTTGCGCACTCTTTATCCTAACAGGCTTATTATTTCATTTTGAATAGTTGGCGAAAGATACGATATACACCCAGATTTACGAGAGACTTAATCCAAATGAAATATTATGACAGGGTCAAATTTAGCCAAGTATTTTAACAAAGTCAAAAAGTTTCCAGGATTTGGATCGTTAGTAATTGAATTTCGATGTCCTCTCAGTGCCAGATTTTGTTGTGCAAGAGTTTGTACTGTGGCAATGATCCGTTCGAGGATTTCTTTCCATGTCTTAGCTGCTTTATTCATTTGTTCCTGAAGTAGATCATCAATAAGTCCCCCCCTGTTTAAAGAACGTTCTAATTCCTTCCATTCCAAAAACGCAGACCGATGAGCAGGACTATTTTCATGATCCTGAATACGGGGATTTAACTTTCGCCACGACGAAAACCCATTTTTACCATTGAACTGGCTTCTTTAATATATTTTTTTGTGGAAATAAAGTCAACAAAAACAAAATAGAGATGTTTTTAGTTGGAGAAAAATACATCCAAGTGCGATTTATCTTTTTGCCATTTTGGAAAGTTTTATCAAACCAGTACTTGTTTAAGGATCGTCCACATTCATCTTCAGGAAATGGCTGTCCTTGTTCTGCAACTGACATGTTCCTCTATTCACCATTATATCTCGGAAGATTGAGATATCTCGCTTGGCCAAACTCCCAGATCTTGTAGAGCAGCACCGAGAACACGTCTACATTGTTGCTAGTAACGTTCTGTCCTTCATCGCATGTACTTTCAAGACTGCACGATGCAACATCAACCATGGTACTAGAACCAACTGAATTTTGTAACTGTTGACACTTTCAAAGTTTGAAGTATTGACGTCATTAACTTTACTGTACTTATCAACAGCCTCGTCGCTAACAACATCCATTTTATGATCGCAAGTTGATTCCTTGTTAATTGTAATATTTTGTCACTCATGGTTCGATTTTCCTTGAATAAAAGACTTCGTAAGCTCTTTGGATCTT
Source organism: Magicicada septendecula (assembly GCA_034769895.1). Taxonomy (NCBI): domain Eukaryota; kingdom Metazoa; phylum Arthropoda; class Insecta; order Hemiptera; family Cicadidae; genus Magicicada; species Magicicada septendecula. The sequence goes on from CM068373.1 coordinate 388,380,913, forward strand.
GTTGTCGCCCTTAATCTTTCTTCCCTCCTCTTCCGAAACTGGGAGCCACTGTATTTACTTCGTTTCATATCAGCTTCAAATAAAATTAAAAAAAATTTGATTTTCAATAACAGTATTAGTATGATGATATACACGTGAAATATTATAGATATACCCAGTAGACGCACAAGACTACTGTTTATACTCAAGACGCACAAACCAAAAACAAACCGCACACTCAATGTATTCATAAACAACTGATAATCAACACGTTCCCTGCATCGAACTGGGAAGAACTGCACATACGTAGCCCACATAACTTTTTTTTTTATACGTTTACAAATAATATATTCGTCTGTATACGAATACCAATTAAAAATATCTATACAAAGCTAATACTGTATGATTATCAGTTCTCCTTTGCGGCACAACTCACTACAAAGTCGCAAAAAATATTGGAGACAGCAAGTGAATACAAAGAGCATGAACACTGATAAAAAACCGTACTGACTAAACGTCTACTCATCACTCGCATGCAAGATAGCAAAACTCATTTAAAACAGCATGCACTGTTTAAAAACACCGAGATAAGAAACCGCATAGACTAAACATCCGTCGCCAACTAAGATTTAATGAACTCGGAGAACGAATACTGTATTGTACAGAGAGGGACAAAGAGCCTTTGTTACAGTGTAATGTGTGGTCATTATGAACCGTAGGCCTAATTACAATTCTTGAATACAAATAGACTAATACTGTTTATTACGCAAGGTATGACAGCAGCAAGCTGGCTGATTATGCCTCTTTTACGAAAGGAATAGTCATATCAAAGAAACAAGTAGTTTGTACTTTTATAAACTGAAAACAATTTTTTCAAGTCTATGGTCACTTTGGCGCCCTCCTGGCTATGCCGCCCGGAGCGGCAGCCCCCTTGCCCCCCCTAGCTACGCCTCTGTGATTATGATAAAGTAAACAGAATAATTATTATATAGGTTTTCCAAGATTAGGTCGCGGGCCGCCAGTTGAATGTCACCGCTCTATAACAACGACCGTATTGCAGCATTACAGCGCTCCTGGTTCCTCTGTCTATAGGATTTCATTCAATTCCTGACAACTAATTTATTCGTAAACGCTAGAGAATCTTCCTTCCCGCACTCAGCCGTCGTTAAACAGAACGGACAACACACCGATTTCGGATCCACCATAGGTCATTATTCACATGAACCCTAATGAATCGACCACCACCACCACCACCACCTTTCTAATCTCCCGTGATCCGTTGCCTGGCACAAGGCAGCATACATCGCATGGGTGCGCCTTCCGCACATTTGATTAGTACCAAAATTCAGCAGCAGACAGAACAGAATCAACTGCAGCCACCTGTGCTAAGGTACGTATGTCCATATGTTACGGAAACCGCAAATATCCATCGTACCACAAATATTCCTAAATTTATTTATCTTCTCTCTTATATCATATTCAGATTCATAGCTTACAGTAGGTATTTAAAACGGATCACTTGTTCTAAAGTGCTGTTATTTATAAGAAGATAATTAAGTTTCGTATTGATTGTATTCAATTTATTGGTTTTAAGTTTCTTTAGGACGGTTAACATATTTTCAAGTATGTTTATTATCGTTTGTTCAAAAACTTGTTGCTACACTTCTTTCCTTGACAATTAAAGCAATAGTTTATAAATGATTACCAGTCAAGATGTTTTCCTTATTGGAACATGTTTCGGGCATTAAACAGTGTGCTCATCGTTAGGCATGTTGTTTTAAATCTTGTCAAATATCTGTGTCCAGATTGGTTGCTGCTGTTGGTACCTGTTGGCTTTTGGCTATTTTAGTGTTACTGTAAACATATATAGTGTATAAATTTGTTTTTGACTTTTTCTATCTATTTTGGTTGCTTTTCATTTCAGTCATATTCTGTGTGATATAATTTTGTTTTTTAAATTTGTTGATTATGTTTATTGTTTTTTCTATAGGTATGTTGTTGTACATGATGGTGATATCATGTGACGTTTGTGACGAGACAAATGTCTTTTGGTATTAGTTTTTTTGTGTTTTATGTTTATATTGTAACGATAGTAATATGTTACCGCTAACGTTAAAGCCTCACTTCGGATTCGTCAATTCTTAACGCTAAATTTGATGTTACCTGTGTTATTTAAATGTTATGTTGTGTGCACTGAATTACATACACCGCCCGTTGGAAATGTCAATGGCGTTATTATCGAACATCACTGAGTTTCGGTTATTTCTGTTGTCGTCGCAGCTTCTACTTCGCCGATGTTTATCGCGGTAGTGCTGGTTACTCTCCTCCTGAAAACTTCTTCCACGGTTCCCATTATAATTTGCTCGTCCCTGGTACCAACGTCTTCCCACATCTCTATCGTCAACGCTTACATAATTCACTTGTCTTCGATATGTTTGATTTTGATTGTTATTATTGCCGTTATTATTATGCCTGTATCGGTTATCATAGTTGTTGTTATAACCTCGGTTGTTCTGGTACTGGTGGTCTCTGTCATTGACGCGCTGGTATCCGTTATTGTTATTATTTGTAGGAGGGCTACGGTAATAGTGGTTGTTGTTATTATTCGCATTATTTCGTGGATACTTGTTAGTGTTATTCTGGTTTTGGTAACCGCGTTGATAGTGGTTACTGTTGTTGTTGTAACTATTGTTCGGTCGTTGCCCGTTGTTCTCATATGGGGCGTCCATTATTTCTATTTATTTCATCGTTCCTTCGTCGGTACTGGAGGAAGTTCTTCTCTTGTTCCATCTCCGCTAATAATGTTGAATCTCCTCGATGGTTTGTATGCGTCCATTTATTCGGCCTCTTGTAATTTCGCCACCATAGTGGTAAGCTAATAGCCTCACTAAACATTCTGTAGGAATTGCAGGCTCTAAATGTCTGGCTATATTTATTTTGCCAAGAAAATATGCGGTTGGAGTTTGCTTGCCGTGCAGGTCATATCGGCCCAATCCTATGTCACTCCTTATCATGTGTTGCGTGGCATCAGACCAATATTTAGATTTGAACTGCTTCTTAAACTCTTGGAAGTTCTGTATACTCGGCCGCATCGCCGTCCACCAATTGTCATATACTTTTCGGAACATTTCGTCCAGCATGCTCCTTATTACAAACCATCTGTCTTCTCCGGTTTTGGCTATCTTCTCTTCGACTCGTTCTAAGAATAGCATGGGGTTTCTTCTATAGTTTTGAAAATCGATCACTTCTCGATTTTCCTCGCATGTTGTATGGGCACCGGTACATTGTCTGTTTTTTAGGGAATTAATTTCATCTCTATGTGCAGTTGTTTGGTCTTGTACTCGATTGAGACTAATACTCATACCTTCTAATCTTTCTCCCATCACTGCTTGGTTGGTTCTTATATTTTCAACTCGTCCATTCGTTTCTTCCCGGACGCTCAGTATCTCTTGGTTCATTCGCTCACACTTTTCCTTGGTCTCGGATTCTACCCTTTTAATTTCAGTCACCGGTTCTTCCAGCTTCTTGTCCCATTCTTCCTGCAATTGCCGGTTATTAATTTCCATCTTGTTATTCCACTCCTCTTTTAATGACTCTTTGTGTTCATCCAATTTTTTCATGGTCTCTTGGTAATTTTCCTTCAATTCTTCCCTCAATGCTCTATTATTTTCGTCTATTTTCTCCTCCATTTTCTTGCTATTCCCCTTCAATTCTCGGCTCAATTCCTCCTTTGTTTGTTTATTATCACTCTTTATTTCCTCCATCTTCTTACTCAAATCTTCCTTCGATTCTTCCTTCAATTTTTCTAAGTTCTTATTACTCTCCTGCATTTTTTCTTCCATAGACTGTTTATTGTCCTTCATTTCGTCCGTCAGTTTCTTACCAGTTTCCTGCATTAATTCCATCATACGTTTGAACATTTCTTGCGTCTTCTCGCCTTCCGTTTGTGTGGTTTCTTCTGGTTGTTTCTCCAGATCATTCCTTGTTATAATTTCTATTTCCTCAACCGGTGTCGCTTCTTTGTCTTCCATGTTTAACTCGTCTACCTTCTCGGTTTCAGCCGCTCTTTTGCGTGATACTTCTCGCTTCCTCATTTTGTTTATTTTTTGTGTGCTTGTCTATAAATTATAATTTAATTTATATTAAATTACACGCCTCACACGTTGGTTCGCCAATTCTGTAACGATAGTTAAAGGGCTACGTCCTTCTTTTGTAATGCCCCACTTTTGTAATGCCCCACGTTGGGCGCCAATTCTGTAACGATAGTAATATGTTACCGCTAACGTTAAAGCCTCACTTCGGATTCGTCAATTCGTAACGCTAAATTTGATGTTACCTGTGTTATTTAAATGTTATGTTGTGTGCACTGAATTACATACACCGCCCGTTGGAAATGTCAATGTATAACATAGATAAATAATGTAGTGACTAACTCGCACTGGAGTCGTCAATTTGTAATTATGAAGGTGTTATGTAGGACGGCGAATGGTTTTGTAATTTGCCGCTTGCTCCCACTATACCGCACGTTTCCGTGACGTCACTCAAAGTTGCCAACCGTCGTGTCCGCTGCAATCTGTGAATTTATTTCCTAAATAGAACAGCAATAATAACGACACAAATTAGCATCAAACATATATCCTTATAGGAATCCTTTATTCAGGAAAAACACTGTTTAATTGTTCTTAAATTTGAACAGGATAATCACAATTGTGGCGCAAATTATAAGTCTTCTTTTTACTAGTTGGCAGTAGTAGACAACATTCAGTATTTTTCTTTTCTTTCAGACCAAAACAATGCTTCGTTAACGTTTCTATTAAAAAATAAAGTATCTCAGGGCCTATATGGTTCGGGGATTACAATTAAACAAAATATTATTCTATAAATCAAAATACAAGTTTTACAATTAAAGGATATTACAATGTTATAGTGTAACATGCACACAGGCAGTTGTATAGTGGTTATCAGTTCAAATAGGTTATGTCCAATTCAGGCTTTAATAATTATTATGTAAATCAAAGGTTCTTGTGGTGTTTGAAAAGGTGTCAATCTCAAATCGTGTTATTAGTGAGTGTTCTTAGTGTTGGTGTTATATGGTGTTTGTAGTTTTAGTTGATTAGTATTTAAAAAGTCGTGTATACAAATGTGGGTGTAGATGCACAATATAATAAGTTGTCAAAAATCACCAAATCCTCTTCTTTTATGGTTCTTGTCGAATACAGGGCCCTCGTCCACTTCAGATCTTCTTCCTGGTTCTTGGGTCTTCTCTCTCATATAATTGTTGTTCTTCTCTTAGTGTAAAAGGTTCGTGTTGTTTACCTCTAACCGTATTAATATGATTGTATCGTTTTTACACTGTTTAATATATATTATGTCGGACGTTTTACAAACGCTTCTATCCGCTAAGCTCGTTGTCAAAGAAGTCTCATTTTATTTATCCGAAATTTCTGGTTGCTAAGGGTAAACTTGGAATCTGGTTGGTTGATTCGGATATACATTGTCATATACTTTAATTATTTCAAAGTCTAAAATTTATTCAAAATCTTTAAATTGACATAACTTTTCTATACTGAATGGGAATTTAAAACCATTATCAGCATTATTTTGATCTTTACATTTGTTACATTTAGACACTAAACATGCCTACTTTTACTTAAGAACTACAGATGTTACAATTTTGTTATTTGAAATTTTCTTAAATAACTTGATATGTATTATTTTGTTTCTATATTCGTTGTGTACACTATTACCTATAAATATATTTATCCTTTCACATTTGTTTTACTAAATCTCTAACATTATTATTCAAAATTTACAAAAGTTGGTTTCACCTGGCCTATGTACTGGTGTTATTTTCATGACCATGTTTAAAATCTTTTTCAGTTAAATATCTTTTAACAATTATAAAAACTGTTTAACACATAACATTATTTTATCAAAACAAAAGATATACTATTCTATTAGTTTAAATTCATGCCCACATGGCTATGATTTTACTGAATCCTTGAACAAATTAACTGTTTTTTACCTAAACTGTATAATTGATTGACACTTAGCCATAACATCTTTTATAGTCTATTCTGCTTTGCCAAATCAATTTATAACTGTTTAACACCAGTTCTATGGTTATATTTGTTAACATAAAACATGAAACTAATATCATTTAATTGATATTCCTGTAAAATAACTGTTCCACCTGCTACATACTAAAAACAACACAAATACTATGATAATAAAACACTGTGCTTAAACATAAAACATGCACATTTTATAAAACAAATTCTGTACTAATTAATTAGTTTTTTGCCAGTTAATTTATTAATTACTCTGACACTGTCTATGTTATGCTTCACTCTTGTTATAACTGTTATAATGAACATGTCATTATTTGTTGTTTACTGGACAATCTTATGAACACTATATGTTACAATTATTTGTATGGTTCATGTATCTATAATAAGGTGTATTTATTTTTTATTACATCAATTAACTTAATTATTTACTAATATTTCTTTTACATAATATTACATGTTTGGGCCTATTATCCCTCAATTTGTATTTTGATTATCTGGATATAATGATACATTAAATGAAACCATTTGTTTCTTTATAGTACTGGTTCATAAGCCGTCTGTCTTTATAATTCTTTATTTGGTCATTATTGAAAGTTCATGTCATAATTGGGGTTGAAGGTATTTTGCATCACTTAGCCTAAATCATTAATTTGGGTACGGTCAGTTGTCTTACTAGTCAGTCTAAAATGGTTAGTCGTTCCTCTTCACTATCATCTTGGAAGATATTGTTCTTCTTGTTAGCTTCTTAACCAAAGTCTTCATTAAATCAGGTACGATATTAAGTTGTTCCAAATGTAATGTTACAATATATATAGCGAAGTACAGGTGTCGCATAGAATAAGTAGTCGGTAAATCGTATATTGGAATGCTGGAATTCTGTCGGATTTATTAATGATATAATTACAAAATTGCACTATTTTGATTTAATACAGTTTATGGAAAAAACAAACTAATTACTCTATCTCATTTGACCTGACTACCATTCAAATAATTTTTCAGTCTTATAATCTAATACATCAAATCTTTTTTTATGTGTTCTTTTGTCTCTTTAGTTCATAAGTTTATTGAAGTTTATAACAAAAAATTAAGTTACTTCCCTTTATGAAGACTGCAGTTCGAGATCCATACTGGAATACAGATGTGGGTAGTTCACTCTGGGTAAATAGTAACAGATACTTATAAACATTTGCAGAACCAAAACAGACGAACACACACACACACACACACACACACACACACACACACACACACACACACACACACACACACACACACACACACACACACACACACACACACACACACACACACACACACACACACACACACACACACACACACACACACACACACACACACACACACACACACACACACACACACACACACACACACACACACACACACACACACACACACACACACACACACACACACACACACACACACACACACACACACACACACACACACACACACACACACACACACACACACACACACACACGCACGCACGCACGCACGCACGCACGCACGCACGCACGCACGCACGCACGCACGCACGCACGCACGCACGCACACGCACCAAATACTTAAAATGTTATAATACGCGGCCTGAGGAACTGGTTTCAAATAGGCCTATATTTTAACCATAAGTGAACAGATCGCGCGCGATGTCTAGTCTGCATCCGCAGTTCGACTTGTTCCACATTTCGGTCGAGTCTTACACGTTTGCGTACAATTGCACGTGTGTGAAGAGAATTTACATAAGTTGAGGAGACGAGTTGAAGAGATTGCGGCAAGACTTGAAGTAGTAACAAGGCGGCGGGCGGATGGTCAAGTGGAGAAGGGTAACAAACAACCCTTAGTGCGCTTTTCTCTTCCAGTCCTCTTAATGTTGGATTTTGCTACGCAAGTTTCTCTTGGTGCACAATTCGGTAATCAGTAAGTTGGTGCATGCATACGTCTCGGCGTGATGTGGAATTCACTCGCGACATTGTTTATGCAGTGTTTGGTTTTAAACGATTATGAGATTTAATGCCTTTTGGTTTGAACCGTATGAGGATAAGATTTTAATTTTACACGTCTTGGCTATTTCTTCACGCTTTCGAGAACGATTGTAGCGTTAAAAAGTCTTTAGTGACTTGTAACTATTTTTTTTTTGTAGACAACACATATTGGCTTTAGTAAACAAATTTAAATCTGCAAGTATCCGTAAGAATTATATGTATTTTGGTAATTTTTAAATACCAGTATGCGTTTACGTTTAGTTTTGTTTGCGTAATGTATTTTGTTAGTTAGTTATTGCTTACTTTGGGCAAAATTGATTTTCATTGACACAACAAAAATTACTTCAATATATTGTACACAGTGTAAAGAGTCTATACATTTTATACATAGTCGTGTCTCTCTTCCTCCTCTCTCTCCAGTCTTCACGCGTAAGAACTGGACTCCGCGGGAAGACAGACCGCCTCGTATTTGTCCCCGTTGACCGCGTTTGTCAGAAGTGACTTCGTTCGAGGAGGTATGAGTGTTCCGAACTATTAGCTTTTGTCAATTCGCTAGCCGACACTTTTTGCTGCAGCGACATCATCCTTTCCATTCGTAGGAAACATAGTGTACGACCATCGATTCTGGCCAAACGCCCTCGAGCGATTCTAGATGGCTCGTCATAAAGACATCCTCCAAATATTTCCTGTAGTAGCACATTGGAGTTATAGTTAAACAGCTCCTATCAACAAAAAAAAAAAAGATAAAGCTCTCCTGATTGAAATGGAATCCCATATCCTCAAGCATGCGTGGACGCACTGCTTATTACTGTCACACTGTTACGATTGTTATTGGCGCCCTGCTTCGACGCTACAAGGCGTCTGCCAAATGTATCGGCACCTGCAACACAGGCGGCGTCACGACATCAAGATACCAGCCCCCACCGCCCAGTGTTTAATCACGTTGTCGATATCCATCCAGGCAGTAAATATCCGTCAAACTGATCAGCAATTGTAATCATCTGGCATTCATCGTGTCCGAACTGGATGGTACAACCGAAAGTCTGGCGCAAAGGCAGTCTACTACACAACGCGATGGGACCCAACTTTTGTGAATATTGTAACGTGACAGAAACAGATGAGCCCATAAGAGTAAACTTAAGACAAACCCAATCGGAAAAAAGGTGATAATAATAATAAAAAATAATAAAAAACTTAAAAAGAAATAAAGAAACCAACATAACTAAGAAGTACAATACATTAGTTAATAAGAAAACTTTATGTAAATTACCTTATAAGAAAACAGTATTGTGAACTATATTAAATAAGAAAAAGTGATACCAGTGTAAACTACAATAAATAAAGAAAAAAAAGTGAAGTGTCAAATGTAAAAGTGAAGTGTAGAGAGAGAAAAAAAAGAGAGTGAAGAAACACAAAAGTGAGAAATATAAAATGAGTACAAACAATCTTGGAAGGATAATAATGTTTAATAACCAAGGGTACTTACCTATTCATACATGAAGCATTAAGCTTATTATTGTTTTTTCATTTTTTCAGAATAATTTTGTTAACATAATAATCAATCTTGTTGATGACGATAGTTGTCATAAGTTATAAGCCAGGTAAATAATTGAATCCTAATTATTTTGGTGATAAACAATGTTATTTCTTTTAGGGAACACTAATACGTAAGACTTATTAACTAATTAATATAGTAAATGACTAGTCAAATTGAATGGAACTAGTAGTTAAGCAACATATCAGATGATATGACAGAAATAATTTTAATATTAATAACCAGTTCTTATGTTATGTTATATGTTTAACTATGTTATAAAATCTATGTTGATGTTAGAAGAAATTTGTTAAAAAATGTTAACCATGGAAGCATGGGATAGGACTAAATGGTTTGTTAAAAAATTTTAATGTAGAAGGAGAAGAGTAATTTGTAATTTTCAGAGGAATTTTGTATTTAATTGTAAGATTTTTTAAATTAACTAAAAAACAAATAATATAATCAGAAGCAATACACAAACAACAAAACATAGACAAGCAACGAATCACCTAAACATAGAAATTAACTTATAAACAAAAAAAATTAACCCAAAGTGTAAAACACTAGGAATTAATATAGGTAAACCATAAAATTGCCACTTTTAGATTTTTTTCCTAATAAATCGAAGGTAATGACCAATCCCAGAAGTATAATCTGATTTTGTGATGGTCAAAAGACCCAAATGGCATAAACAGCATAATTTTGTAAAAACACAGAACATTTATTATGACACACACAGGCCATATTTGGTATCATTTTAATTGTAATAAAACAAAGAATAACATGCTGTAAATTAATTAAGATAAACTATTTAACAAATAGAGAGTAATATGTAATAGGGTGTAAAAATCATGTATTGTAAGTAGTATAAGGTCATGTGACCCCAAAATTCAGTCAAATTAGCCAATCAGAAATTAGAAAAAATTGGCCAAACTATTCAAATTCGAAAGAAAACGTTGACAGTGTATTGTTAGCGCGAAAGAAGAACGGGTCAGCCCTATGTATGGCAGAATGAAATTTTACTAAAAAATCAAATCTGAGTGTGTAAGGTTATAAAATATAAAATTCAAAATTAATAAAAATAATAATAATCATGAAGATTTAAGAAGACAGAAAACCAATAATAAGAAACAAAGAAAGAACCACATAAAGGAACACAATAAGTATACAAAACTAATAGCCGATAATAATATTTGGTCTACCAGCAAGGTGAGAAAACCGTTGTCATATAACCCAACATTAGCGATCACACCACACTAAGAAAAAACATCACAGACACTATTAATTAACACTCCAGACTCCAGTGAAAGAAAACGAACAAATAACTATTATTTCAGTAAAAAACTTTATATAATTCCATTCATATTAAGGGAACTTGGTGTATGAACTTTAATACAATAACGAACGTCTTGATGGCGGCCATGATGAAATACTTTTAGAAGTGACGCTTTCATGTCAAACCAACCCACGCGGTGCTAGTGAGCTTCGGTAACTAAGTAGACATTATTTATACAATATTACTTAAACAAAATTCAGTTTCTCATGTAAATTTTGATATAAATTAAGATTGATTTGTAAGTATTGTACTTCGCTACGGCATTTCTGACTTTTTTAATAGTTCAAAGAACCTTAGAATTAATATAAGTGTTGTAAAAAATGTCAACACAACTAACGATTGTAATTCTCGACCCTAGAGACAAAGTCGATGTAGTAAGTAACATTTCAAATTTAAAAACAAATAGTTAAATAAAAACCCAAGAGTTAATGCAGCAAAAGACTTTTATTTATTAGATAAATATAATTTAATGAATTTCAGCATTTAATAACAGGAAGAAGACATAATAAGAATTGAAATAACTTATTGAAGAAGGTGACTCACAGTTAGTCTACCATTGGGTGAATCGATTCCACAATCGAACGCAACATTACTTAATAATTATTCAACTTAGAATTTTACCACGTTTGACAGGGATCGTCTAGACTTCAACGAATTCTTAAGTTTTGAAGAACAGTGCATTAATTAATTGGGAAACCAAAATTAAACGAATAAACAAATTGAATTAAAGAAATTAAATATACTTAAAAAAAAAATTTGAATTTTTTTTATAAAAATAGTTTTGTTGTAACAAACAATAAATTTATTGAACACGAAGAATGTTTTAAACAACGACAAGTTACAATATACAGAATAATTATGCTCCTAGTTGTCAAAGAACATCACCTGTTGTCTTCAACCACCTACATCGGCGAAACTGAAGTTAAAAACAGCTTCTGGATCTCGATTAAATCTCTATAAACCGGACGAAGTACACATAACTCCATTCCTTTGACAGAACTTGCGTATCTTCGGACAATATTGTATGGTCCTCGTCGGCCGACGCATGCACTGTTACGGTAGACTTCCTCGTCTTGACCAGATGGCAGTATCGCCTATGTTCACTGAGACGTGCGCGGACGCTACGCTTCGTGGTGCCGATGTAAATTTCCCCACACGAGTAAGTCTCCCTGTACACACATGAAGAAAGTGGATTACTGGCCCACTTCAGCGAACGGACATACTACTCGAGTTTTCATTGTTGGTTAAATGATCGTTTGCACACTGTATCTCCCGAAGAGCCTGCCAATCCGGTCCGTCATACCCTTGATGAAGGGTAAGAAGGACGAGCCCACAGTTGCATCCGACTTCCAGACCTTCCCGACCGAAGAATTCTGTTGGAAGTGTGACCACTGGGCTTGCAGGACCAGTGAAACTCATCTACGAGGTATTTGGTGCTCACGTACTCTCACAACCTAGTCGACGAGCGTCTTTGTCAGAGGATTCAGAGGATCTACCACTGCACGCTTTTGTCTATCGTGGTTGCGGAGTCAGAGGTCCATGTTGTCTAGCTTTGTTCGGATCACTGTTAAGTTCCGAAGCAATAACTGTCAGTGCCTAATACACACCTACTGGCCAAGGCTATCATTGGCACTTATCAGAACCAGCACATCAAGAAAGGCCAGCTTTCCGTTCACTTTGTGAAATGTATGGGAGACTGAACACTATTCAGGTAGTCCATAGGGTGTTTAGGGCCACGGGGAAGAGAATCTGCTACGATTCTTGTACGATGATCAAGCCGTGTTACTGGTACTAGATCTTAAATCATTGTGCCGTGATGTTACGCGAATACTGATAGGCACTTTCGACCTTCTAACTCATCCTGTGTTCGGTTAATAAGCCAGCTGTAACCGAGTCGTTACACATAACATACGTACAGCTGAAACACAAAGAATTACAACACAGTAGTTCTACGACTAAGTATTTGTCGGCTAGTAAGACCGTGGAAAGAGATTCTGAATCTAGCCTCTGGAGAAAGGAATTTGAGAAATCATCACCAACACGATTCTAGAGCGGCGATGATGAAGTCTCCTTCCGGGTCCCAGCCTCTGCCTTCTCCGACCACCCCATCCTCCTCTCCCTGACAGAACTTTCACGATTATTTTTTCCACGTCCCTCGAGGGGTCATTTCTTTTTTTTTGTCTGTCGGTACTCATTGCGTAATAATTTTTTGTCGTCTGCCATTCTACATACGTGTCCAAACCACATAAGTTACTTCCGCTGTATGTATTCTATTGTTCCTTTTATTAGTGTACCCTTCGTCGCTTGCCTTCATTTTGTACTTCTTTCCAGAATGGGATTTTCTGGTTCATCGCCTGTCGAAGTCGACGATAGTTTCCTCTTTATTTTATTATTATTTGTCATATTGTTAAAACATTATATTTATGTTTTTCTTCATTATTGTGTCGTTATGAGTATGTTCTTCTTCTTCTTCTTCTTCTTCTTCTTCTTCTTCTTCTTCTTCTTCTTCTTCTTCTTCTTCTTCTTCTTCTTCTTCTTCTTCTTCTTCTTCTTCTTCTTCTTCTTCTTCTTCTTCTTCGTCTTCTTCTTCTTCTTCTTGTTGTTGTTGTTGTTGTTGTTGTTGTTGTTGTTGTTGTTGTTGTTGTTGTTGTTGTTGTTGTTGTTGTTGTTGTTGTTGTTGTTCTTCTTCTTCTTCTTCTTCTTCTTCTTCGTCTTCTTCTTCTTCTTCTTCTTCTTCTTCTTCTTCTTCTTCTTCTTCTTCTTCAACGTGAGCACTGGCTTCTAACACCAATCTTATCCAATATCTACTTCCCATTGTCCTGTCAATGTAACCCCTTACATTCATTCTCCTTAGATCTTCCACCACATCATCCAACCACCTTATTCTAGGTAGCCCCCTCTTTCTTCTTTTATAGACTTGCGCCCTCAGGATTTTCTTTGGCATACACTGGTGATCCATCCGCTGACCAAGCTACTGTATTCGTTGGGCCTTTATGAATCTTAGAATGTCCTCGTGCTTCAATAGCTCATCTACCTCCTGGTTATGTCTTATTCTCTACTCATCATCTTCTTTAACTAGGCCATAAACACGTCTTACAATCTTTCTTTCAAACCTTCTTAGTGTTTTTTGTTCCTTGATGAGTATGTTGGTCTTGCCAAAGTATAGGGTTTAGAGCGCCTGTGATTTTCCTAGCACTGTAGAATCTCGCGACGATCATATTTTGTTATAGCTCATATAGGTGTTATAATCTCTGTTGATAATTACCAGGTATTGATTGTTACCTGCTAAGCCTGTGTATTTAATTGATTCCACTTGATAGTCAGACTACATTTCAAGCATTTTCCTGCAGGTTTTTTTGTTGTATATTCCAGATATTCCAAATCCTGTGGTAGTACGGGTTTGTCATTGGTTTAAATTAATGTGAAAAGTGTCGTGCTGCTAACTAGGATTCAAAATCCCTTACAGTCCCTTCTCAATTGTGTTAAGGAGATCATAGGATCAGAGACATATTATATACTTGACGGAGGCATTTATTTGTGAAGCTAGTACTAAGTATTTTCTCCATCATCACTTTGGAAATTTGTTAGTGTATAATTCTTTAACAGAGTTCGCATCTTTGACATTGATGGGGGGATTCTTACAATATCTGGAACAACCTCACTATCGGGATGTTGTTGTATGCTTTGTAAGATCTATATACTGTTTCTGTTCTTAGCTTAATCCTGATGTGAACAAACAGGCGTGGCACATCTGAAACGCTATTTGTTACATGAATTAGAGGCGTGTCACTCTGACACGAAGAGTACAGACAGGGTACATAAATATTGATACTGTATAAACACATGTAAATTGTAAGAATTTGTCCTGACCAAAGTAAAATTTGTGTGACAGTGTCAGACCGACAGTGAAACGTTTTATAACACCAGTTAATGGCTTTTTTTATTAACCGTTTAAATATCGCAACAAACAAAAAAGTAAAGTTTATTTAAAATGAAAATAGAAGTTGTGATAATTACTGTACTGAATACTATCAGTTGCTGTGAGAGAGTAATTCAATGCCTTCCATATCTGTGTCTGAACTTGTATCATCACTTGAATCAGCGTTATTATTGATAAGATTGTTCATTGTCCACAACGACGTCGGTAATGTGGGCTAGTTGGCATAGCTTTTCATTTTCCTTAATTATATGCTGCATACAATGACTCCACTTGTCCGCCGTTGTTTCATTTACCGCCTTCTCAATAAATTGTTTTACATCAAGCAGCTAATGTCGTGTTGTGACGACATACATATCCTTTCAACTGGCTTCATACTAATTCAATACGATTCAGAATACAGTGATGAGGAGGAAGTCTTAAAACGACGTGCCCCGATTTAAGTAGCAAGATAACTCCCACATGACTATACAGACATTCTGCACATGCGCGTAATACATTACTGTGTGAACTGTGTCAACGCCCCTGACCAATAACGTTTCAGATGTGCCACGTGGGTTTGTTTACATCAAGATTGAAGTAAGAACGGAAAGAGTATAGATACGAAGTGTGTTTATTTCGTGACAACAATAGGGTTTTCTATTATCTATGTTACACAGAAAGTGTTGTTTAGTGTAGAGGAATCTAGAATGTTCTTCAATCTAGGACATAGCGTAATTATTTGTATTTATGTAACGTATTCAGAATCACACTAACGGAATGAAATTCCTCTTTACAAGACATGGGGACTGTAAACTGAGAGCGATGATCATGCGACCAAATTCTCGGGTGGGTATGTCCACAAATGTCCGTTGCTGGTTGAAATTCTCACAGTTTTGCTTGGAAATACTTTATTTCACTCTTCGAATAATATAGACTTGGTTAGTTGTACTACATAGAAAACAATCAAATCCTTGATTTTGTCTCTGACTGTATCGCTGAGTGTGATACTGACAGTGTCTGAGAGAGTGTAAGTGAGATCGGAGGTGAGCAGCGTCGGCGTATTTTTCGTGGTTTTCAGATGATGGAAAGGTCTAGAACACAACACAATAGCCTGCCAATTACCACGTGCAGATTACTATGTAGATGGTACTAGTTATGTTTTGTCCCTTTTGAGACGTTTCACTTTTGTCCGTAGAGTGTACCTGTTTACCAACGGCCTACTTTTGAGAGATTATGCGTGTCCATTTTGTGTGAGTAAAGTTTGTTCATTCTTAGAGTGGTGCCTGATGTCAACAAAGCGGAGTGATACAACAGAAAGCATGTACAGTACAATGACAAAATTTTGTAAAGAGACCCAATGAATTATAAAATCATTTATCTCATCATATGTGAACCTGAATGTTCACCAATTTTAAACGTTATGTTGTTTTTCGATAAAATTTTTTATTGAGTCTTTTAAGCTCCTATTAATTTTTAATAAACAAATTAATATTACTTTCTGAATTACCATAGATTATTTTATGCAGCTGACGGAATACGTTTTGGCTGAAACAATTGAACTTTGCAAACTTAAGTGATTCCCTCAAGAGAAGAAATTTCTCTTCCTACTACGGTTTACTAGTAGGAGGGAAGGTTGATATTCTCTTTTTTACCTAAGAGTGCTCTTTATTTCTGTAAATATTTATTTTTAAGCCCCCTATCTTATTATTTTCTATGAAAAACTGCCACAAAACACGCCTCGGCATTTTTCATACTTACGCATGAAACAAAAGGAATCACACACTCATTGTAAGCTTATCCTAAGCTGATGTATTAAAATAAAGAATTAAAACAATACTTGAGGGCGAGATGAGTCAGATGCTGAAGTCGTAGGGAGAATATATTGTTATGACAGTCTCACTCCGGTCGTCGTAAGGTACAGTGGAAAACAAAATACAGACACCAATGAAGTCACTAATCACCAGCTTTCATTATCACAATTAATATAATTTGTAATCAACAAGTTATTCAACAAGATTAGTCTCGTACAATAATGCAAGTTAAGTTTTGTACACACGCAATAATAATATCACCTATCAGAATTCCGCACTAACTATACAATAATAACACTAATACAATAAATAATACACTAACCAGGGGCGCCGACTCCGGGGGTGCTCCGGTGCTCGAGCACCCCCCCAGAATTTTTGTGGGGGTGCTCAGCACCCACACATAAAAGGGAGAAGAAAAATTAAAAAAAGAAAATAGGAAAATAAAAAGAAAGAAAGAAAAAATCGGGGGAAAAATTCTAATCTTTCGTCGTATTTCTTAAATGATAGTAGGGCCCAATTTTTTCATAGAGCGGAGAGGGGGTATATAAAGTTTAGTTTGGGCAGAGACTTTACCAAGGTACTTCCGTTTATGCGGGACTTGCGTTTCCCGCGATAAGACAGCTGTGACAGGTCGCTCCGCCCACAAAGCCATTCCAGGCTCTGACCATCCTCCCCACAACACTTGTCCGTCATCATAAACAGCTGAATGATATCGCAGAGCAAATACATTTAAAAAAACAACAGCTGTTGCGAAACATTACATATGACTTACCGATACGGCCTTACTCCTTTTGCGTATTTTTCCATACTCTTTAAAGGGTTAAAAAGGATTATGCCAATTTTGACGGCGCGCTCTCGCGTCGGCCCACGCAAGCACGGCCTCGCGACTCCTTCCCTCCAGAAACTACAACTCCTCACATATCACATATACGTTTAAATACACGGGGAAGTGTAAGTTAGTTTAATTCTTTGTTTGCTCTACTCGTTTTATTATAATGGATATGCATTGTTCGCTCGTCAATGAAAAAAAGTGATTCGGATACGACGTCATCAGCGGATACTGCTTCAGGTGATTCGGATTCAACTACTGCATCTAAAGAAACAAACAAAACTGGTGTTGGTGAGCGTTCTTTTCAAAAACAGTGGAAAGACAAATATAAGTGGATCTTATACGACGAGAAGTGTGATAAAGTGTTTTGTTCTGTGTGTAAGGAAATAATTTCCTCCAGTGGACCTTTTGCGAAAAAAACTGAACAAGACGAAGACGTGATAAAAGCATTCGTGGAAGTCGGGTTTTCTTCTTCGAAGAAAGCCTTACAAAGATTCGCTTCTCATGAAAAATCGGATTTTCATATGTCCTGCTGTGCTAGGAAAGTGCAATGGATAAAGGTGTGAACGTGCAGTCTGTGACGTCTAAATGTAAGGAGACAGATATAAATCTGCAAGAGTAGCTCTCTTAAGAATGTTATCTTCACTGCGTCATCTCATGGTTCAGGGGTCACACAGATGAAAATTCGAATTATCATGCATTGTTGGAGTTAGTTGCTGAAGATAATTCCGATTTGTCCTCTTGGCTTCAACGTACAAAGTACAGATGGCTTTCACACGACATAACAAATGAACTAGGTTCTATTATGGATAGCGAAGTCTTACAAAATTTGATCAAGTTTCTAAAAGACTCCCAATACTATTCGATAATTATGGATGAAACTAGCGACGCATGTCAACACGAGCAAGTTTCAATTTCTTTTCGATTTGTCAGTGGTGAGGATTTTCAAATTAATAAATTATATTTTCGTTCCTATAAAACTGAATCTACTGCAGTTGAAGTCTTGATGAAAATTTTAATGGATGTTCTCACTCGTTTTTCTTTGGATATCAAGTCATGCAGAGGTATTGCTACTGACGGAGCGGCAAATATGACAGGCGCTTTTTCAGGGTTGCAAGCAAAAATCAGAGAAATTGAGCCGCGAGTTATGCATATTCAGCGTTTGGCACATTCTTTGAACCTTGTGACCCAAAGAGGCAATGCAAAATGAGACGGTGGTGAGAGACTATCTTGCAAATGTCAAAGAAATGATCAATTTTGTGCGCGGGTCCCCCAACCGACTAGCAATATTTGAGTCTTTGCAAGCTGCCCAAGATGGTAGCTACATTTATCCTGTAGCTCTTCGGCCTTTTTGCCCTACCAGGTGGTGTTGCAGAATAAGTTTGTTGAAAACGATTTTGCAGGATTAGGAAGAGTTAATATTGTTCTTTGAGAAAATCGAGCTCAAAAAATCTGATGCCAGTGCTAAAGCTAAAGGTTTCCTTAAATTTCTGTACTCTTTTGACTTTATATTTGTCACTACGCTTTTTACGCAAATTTTTGAGCCAGTTGAAATTTTGAATGCCTTTCTGCAAAATTCCTTCTTACAGCTGCAAAAAGCCATGGAAAATATTCATAGTGACCGAGAGGTTTTGATGTTATCTCGAACTGATGAACGTTTCAATGCAGTTTGGAGCTCTTGCTTGGGATTGACCAAAAAATTTGATGTCGAGAGCCGAAACTTCCAAAAGTTCGAAAAATTCCTCGAAGACTTGATGACAACGCTCAACCCTTTGCTTTTGCCAGCCCCCGTGATTATTACAGGAAAATTTATTTCGAGGTTCAGATATTGTGATCAACTCTTTCGATGATCGATTTTCTAAAGCTGCTATGACTCACTTCAAATAAATTGAAACATTTCTTCTTTCCAAAACTAAAGATTGCAGTTCTGTAGTAGAATTTTATAAGGATGACTTTGACCCTGAAAGATTAATTTTGCACAGAAATGTGATGTTAGATGTGAATCTAAAAATTTTGTCGTTGAAAGTACAGAAGACTTAGTGCACTTCTTTTCCTCAAATAAACACGTCGACGAATTGATTCCAGAGGTGGTTAAGTTGATAAAGATCGCTTTAACTATACCCGTTTCTACATGTACAGCAGAACGTTCTTTCTCCGCCCTGAGAAGATTAAAAACTTACCTGCGCAACACCATGTCGCAAGGAAAATTGAACGACAACATCATGCATGTCCATAAGCAAGAAGCGAAAAATAAATTGAATCTTGAAACTGTGGCGAACATTTTCATCAAACGATCGACTGTTCGTAGGAAGACTTTCTTTATGAGTGAGTAGTGAGAATTATAAATTCCGAAAAGACTTTAATTTTTGAACCAAAGACTTTCAGTTTCTCTTTTATTTTTTAAACTAAAACTAAGCGCTAAATTTGAGGCTATCATTTATTAATTTAAATGAACTATTTTTTTTTCCTTTTTACCCAGTGACCAAGAGAGAAGAAAGAACATTCTCGTAAAGACTATTATGTTTTTTAACTTAAGACCAAATAGAGGCTACACAATTGTTATTTGTTTAGCTTCCCTACTTTTAATTCACATTAATATAAAATGTAATATTTCTTACTTTTTTTATAACTAATTTTACTATTTCTATGATTTAAAGATTTTAAAGAGAAAACAACTGTATACTTTTTATGTGGATTAGCTTTTGTACTCATTCATTATTGGGGAAAAAAGCACCTAATAAAACGATAGTTTGTTTACCACCAAGTATTGTTCATTCAAAAATACCTAAAACTCCATTTTCAGGAGAGTAAATTTTTAAAAATTCAAGTGGACCCCCCCCCCCACCGGTTGGAGACTGTGAGCTAGAGCACCCCCACTGATTTTCAAAACCCGGCGCCGCTGACACTAACTAACCACAATAACACTTCGCCGCAAATGAGGTAAATCGTCGCTGGATCCGCACTAAGGAAAATCGCTCAACGTAACTGATCTACAAGCCGGCTGCTATGACTTTTTATAGATAGCGCACGTCTTCTAGAATAAACTTTCCCTTCTTACATCACACCAGTTAATGGGTAATTCAAGTGTTCTTCTAGTGTTCTCTGGAACGTACTTACGCATGCGCTTGACTGAAACACACACACACTCGGCTGGGGAAGGGATGGGTGGAGGACGTTTGATAGGGTTCTCGTTACAGTAAGTACGAGGTCTGTAAATTAAGTAATGAGACTAATCATGTAGTAGTCCATATTGCAACACTGTAAGATTTCCATTAACATAGATTGTTAGATAAACAGCTGATTGAGATTGAGTATAAATATTTATTGTCTGCTGTTGACACGTGAAACGTAAACAAGCTTGTCGTGACTGAGTTTTTGTTGTGCGTTATAAAAATGCGATCAACGTTGTGCAATCAAGTTTTGTGTTAAACTTGGGAAAAATGCTACTGAGACTTTTACAAAATTGACAAAGGTGTATGGAGATGAAGCTTTGTCAAGAGCACAGGTTTTCAGATGGTCTAAAGCATTTGAAGATGGCCGGGAATCAATTAAGAATGATCCACTCTCTGGAAGACCGTCAACGTCAAGAATTGACGACAGTGTTGATCGAATCAGTTACTTGATGCAGTCTGACAGTCGCTTAACCGTCAGAATAATCGCAGAACAAGTAAATTTAAACCAAACTACAGTTTATCAAATTTTGATAAGTGAATGAGAAAAGTTTGTGCGAAATTGGTCCCAGAAATTGAGACCAGCCATCGTGAATACCTGGATGCTATATCATGACAATGCTCCTCGTCAGTTAATGAGTTTTTGGCATAGAAAAATAAATATTCCTGTTGTTCCTCGCCTCACTTATTCACCTGACTTGAGTACCTGTTACTACTTTCTCTTCCCGATGTTGAAAAACGTCTCAAAGGACATCGTTTTTAAAACAATAGACAACATTAAAAAAAATGTAACTGACCAATTGAAGGAGATTCCAGTTTCAGAGTTTGAGCACTGCTATGAAGAGTGGAAAACCCGTCTAAAGCGCTGCGTGGCTTCCCAAGGGAACTATTTTTAAGGTGATAAAGTCTAGATATTGTTTGATTGTAAGTTAAAGGTTTTACTGAATTAGTCTCATTACTTAATTTACAGACCTCGTACGCTGCCGGCCAGGATCCATTAACGGGCCTCCCACCGCCACCCGTACAGTAAGATTGCACGTCAGTCTCTTCGTCACATAGACCTGAAGCTCCTCATTGTAATATGGGTGAAACGTTGCCTGAGAAGATGTATTCGACGCTGCCCGTAACGGAAGAATACTTCAAATACAGGATTGTTTACGACTGATCGGAAGTTTCGAAGCCTTCGTCGGTGTAGACTGATGAACAGAAAGGTCTGCAAGGCGGTCTGTTTGTGTCCGCTGCATGTAGCCCTAGACTGTAAGAAGGACTACAATAATAAAACTCGTGTACAATAATTTAGGCTATTTATTTGTTGCTTTCACGTGTTACAGTTTTGATTTTTTGTTCTGTGTATACAAGGAGTAAATCACATTAAACAAGAGTTTTGCTGATTTTTTGTTTTTGTTCTCTGTTGGATAAACACTACGGTCACCTGTTTACAGTTAAACAATAACATATACAACTGTATAACATATACTCTTATATACATATATATTTTAAAGACATTATAAAACAACCATAAGTTTTTCTCTTCGGACATTGATTTTTTTGGTTTCTTTGTTTAAATAAGTAGTAGAACCATTTATTTTTATTTATACCAAACGAAATACAATCTTTCGTGTCAGTTAGTTGTCATTGTTCATATGTATCACTCTTTCATCCTAATTACAGCACATGTATATATATATAATTCTATAAAAAATTATATTCTATATCTTATAGTTATTATAAACGCTAAAAACAATATTAAGTAAAATATATTTTTACAATAATATGATAAATATTTTACAGCAAAATTACTGCTATATGCCAGTAAAGGTTTTTTTCTTTATTATCTCTATAAAATGATTTTGCTTATCATACTTACTTTTGTAAATTGTATAATCTAATTTATGAATAAATTTTTCATAACTCGTTTTGGTACAAAAACGTAGCATTTCAACTTGATGGTAACGAATAATACGGAAAATTATATCCTTTAAATTACTACAAATGGTTTATTGTTTTAACAATTAGCTGCAAACCTCTTAGTGTTATATTAGAGCTAATACCAAAGGGAATCAATCGTGAATCATAAAAAAATAAAACAGTTCCTAATGTGGTTTAAGATATTTTTACAAGGTTTGTCGGTTTAAAAAAAATTAGAACTTAAATGATTTTGACCTAGAGCATAAATTTTTATATAATTTTGTATGAAGGAATGATAGTAAAGGATGAGTTGCTAACTTCAGTGCTAAAGCAAAATTTTAAAAATCGTGTGGAGATGATAAGACTAAAGAATTAATAATCTTGATATTTTTTTTGATTAAATATTTAAGCCTTAAAAAACTGTATTCAAATAGTATTTAGTTAATGTTTGTTTTTACAAGATTGTATTCAACAAGTTAGTTTGATTGCTTCTATATAATTATATAAAATTATACAATTTGTACACAGACTTTAAATCTGTGAAATAGTCGATAGAAATAATAAGGATACCACAAAAATTTGATTTATGTAACATTGTGTTGTTCATGTAATGAGTCTCTATTGAAAGTGTAAGCGGAAGTGCGAAAGTAACGCTATTGACGGAATATCTGATGGAAAGGAAAGATTAGTGTTTATAAGTATTTATATTTAAGGACATACAGTTAATATTTATTATAAGTATAAGTATACTTGCAACTAATAAACCGAGTTTAGTAGATCAGCGATTATGCGCTTGAATACAAGCCTAGAAGTCTCCCTTCAATTCTCGGGCAGTACCAAAGTCAGGCAGGTCAACTCATCGTGTGGAATGAGTATCTGGAGTAACCTGCTGGGGTAACAATGGGTGGCTGCAGTATAGTGTTGGCCACACTACTTCCTTCTACGCCGGACGGTTCAATTAACCAGGTTACCATTTTTGACAGTCCTAAATTACTTTGCTGATACAGACAGCAGCTGTTATTAGTATAATTTTTAAAATAGCGCGATTTATTGAATTACTGTCTGTTGAGAAGAAAACTTTTTATTCTTAGAATCGTCGTTTAATTTTGTTTTTGTAATGTTTGCGACTGGTTTTAATCCCGATAGTTTACATTTTGTTGTATGTTTTATTCTGAGAATAGATTAAACTAAATATTTCATTTTTCCATCAAACTGTATGTTATACTATATGTTCCCCTTAAAAGAAAGTCGTTCTATCCCACAATAAATCATGGCGTGCCTTCTGTTAAACTGTACTCATCCATTGTTTGAACACACAATTTAATTGACTGTTGCCTTCTTCTTCGTTTTATTGTTTTTAAAGGCAACACTTTTTGGCAGTCTACTTTTAATCAGAAACAACAGTAACAATTTTTTTTCATCAGTCCTTAGAGAAACTACAGAGTGCTTACAAAATGGAGATTTAAAGTAAATATAAGTGTATCGATGTATATATAATTTTACCACAAGGAAAAATACCTCAAGTTGATTAGCTAAATGTCTAGGGATGTACCTTGATTGAGGGTCAACATGCGTAAGCACAAAGAAACGTTCAGGCTATATTCACAAAAATATATTGGCTGCTGGGTAGATACTCTCAGATACCTCTACAAAACTCTGCGTAATCTCATCATTTTCCTTCGAGCGTTAGATCCCCTGGTCTATTGCGTTTGCTGGTTGAAACCAGCCAGAGAGAAACCAGACTGCATTTAATTACGTGCAGTTACAAGCTGCTCGGTGGGGAGAGATGTAGAGATGTTACATTGCCACCGACTGGGGTCCGTTGCCACAACAGTAATGGACGTCAAACTGGCTCATCCTTGAACGTCTTGAAAAAACTAGATCTCTTCCCTAAGTTTTTTCTCTACCCTCAATCGTTTTCGTAATTGACAAAACTAAAACATAATCGATTTCGGTATGTAGGATTTAGATGTGAGACGTAGCTTATTTTACTTACTTGTCATTAAAGGCAAAGTTTTAAACACATAATACTGTCTCTTCATTCATCTTTACCTTGGAACAAAGCGACACGGCTTTCCTACCCCAGATCAGACAATCCACGCTGCCCTTGTAATCTCTTCCACCACAACGCCGTACCCTCAAGAATTTTTTTTTTAGAAAATTGACTTTTCTGAGTGCGTGTCCCAAAAATCTCACTTTCCTAATGCTATAGCGTTTAGCAAAGCTAGCTTCCCCGCAGTTCCACTCAAAACTTACCCGTTACTTCTCCTTTCCAACCAAGTCTTCCCCAAAATTAAATTGCGACAGTTAAATAACTCTTCTCTCCTGCCCTCCCAAAATCTAAGGCTCACACCCATACCTCAACAACACACTTCGAACTAAGGAATCGAACAAAAGACTTCCTGATCTTAATACTAATGTCCTTATTATACAGTAAGGTCTTTTCACTGTGAAAGATTTATTTTGTCATCGCTTTTTTGATTTTATCCTCCTGAATTAATTTATTATCATGCATTGCACATCTCATATAAAACTCATTATCATTCTCCGAAATCACATTACTCAATTTTACATTCGCCCTTACACTGGCTTTCTGTTTTTCTATAACCATGATTATTGTTTTATGTACGCTGGCTCTTGAAAGGCTTCGCTAAGAGATCCTAACTTTCTGATCAATTCCAAATCCTAATAGCGCACCGGTAGTAATTGAAATTTAAAAATTGTATTATTTTATTGGAACTCCGTGCTCGGAATTACAACTAATATCCCTTGGTATTTACCGAATCAAATATATCAAATTAACCGAAGGTTTCAACAATTTGTAAACAAATATCTCTGTAATGTTAAGTTCTATGAGAACTACATAACAGTACCTACGAAAGAGCTATCCTGAAGACTAATACGTTATGGTGTGAAGTATGCCATTTAAAAAGTTATCACCGAATAGACTTGGTTACTAAGTTAAGTTCAATTAAGTATATGTTAAGTGAAGATGTTAGTGTATTAGAAAGGAATGTTCAAAGAAACATCTTCCCAATTTTTTTAGTAATTATATTTGCCAGAACATTTTCTGTATAATTTATGCAGATTAAAAGATGATATAAAGCAAAGAATATCTAAATAAAATATCGAGTAAAAAACATTTAATCAGATTGAAAATTCAAATGCATTGACTTCAGTTATGACTGATATTTATTGAAATATGTAAAGAATAATGTTAGATTACAGTTGTATTATTCACATAATTATGCTACAGTAGGTTACAAAATGAAAATTTGAAATTAATTATAAGTTTTGGATTCGTTAAATATGATTTGTTATGAGAATTCGGACTTAAGGTATTGCCAATGAATCCTCCATCGTGGGCCGCGGCCTACGGTTTGGTTAGGTCGTCAAACATGTTTATTCGTAACACCTATGGCGTCTGTGTCCTCAACGCCAACTTCTCTAAAATAAAATCCCTGCCTACTAAGTTCTATAGAAAATCAGCCCTATGCTATTATAGGGCAATTCGCTTATCTCAGGCCTCGGTTCAGTACCACTCTGCGCAAACGAGTAGCTGACTCTTTACTTAATGTAAAACGTTAATACGTTACCGGCTTCAGATTATACCCTATACCGCAAAGTTATTTCGATGTCCAGTTCCCCCACAGGGAAGGGAGGCCTAATTGAGGCTGAAACATGCTACCATTTACAGTGAACGGATTGCCCGTTGTCTGGCACAGTCCATCGGTCGGATGAGGGATCGCTATCTAATGGCTTAACGGCCGTTACGGAAGTGCGAATCGTAAGAATCGTTTTTGATGATTGACCATTAAGGATGTGCTGAGACAAAACCGTCCCGTCGTTTCGACTTGAGTCGTATTCTGACGTAGGCCGTATTGAAGGTAAAATTCACTGTTGTTTTTTTACTGCTTACAAAAATTCGGCAGGGGGAGTGGAGACCTACTTGAAAATGTTCTGAACCACAGAAACGGTTCGATAAACATTAAAAGCATTAGATCTTAAGCTTTTAAGGTCGATGAATTTAAATAATAACACGGGAAGGCCTAGGAAAACCCGAAATCAAAAACGAATAGAATAGAGCACGAAAGTTTTAGGAAGCTTGAACTCTATTTGGTGGGACAAACACATTTCGAGAGATACAAAGATTCGTAAAAGCTATTGTTGAATCAGTTCTGTCTTACGGCTGTGAGGTATGGACGTTGAGCACGGAAATTATACGACAATTGAATGCCGTGGAAATGGCGTAGAAGTGCCGGAGTCTCAAGAAGGGAGAGAATAACCACCGAGGAGATCAGAAAAAGGATGGATGCAGAAGACACAATTATTAACAGAGAAGAACGAAGAGGCGTAAAGTGGTTCGGTCACTTACTCCGTATGGATGAACAGAGATTCCCGAGGAAAATATTTCAGTGGAAACCCCCCAGGCAGAGGAAAAAGGGGCAGACCTAGACTGTTCTGGTATGAAAACATGAGGAAGGCCATGGAACATCATAACTTGGCAGAAGAAGATGCACAGGACAGAAATAGATGGCGGTTAGGTGTGTGTATGCGGCAATAGCCGATGAAAATTCCTTTGAGAGAGAGAGAGAGAGAGAGAGAGAGAGAGAGAGAGAGAGAGAGAGAGAGAGAGAGAGAGAGACAGATCTTAAGCTATTACGGCCGGCGTGAACATTGTTCAGATTACCTATAGCCGGGCTGTTAGACCGAGGTAGAAAGTTGTAAACGACAAACGTTTCGGCCCCACCATCGTAGGCCATCTTCAGTGTCGG
The DNA here is from genome assembly GCA_034769895.1 of Magicicada septendecula. Taxonomy (NCBI): domain Eukaryota; kingdom Metazoa; phylum Arthropoda; class Insecta; order Hemiptera; family Cicadidae; genus Magicicada; species Magicicada septendecula. Next base: position 388,408,254 of record CM068373.1, read on the forward strand.
AGATAGTTCGGCAGTCGTTCGCCATGGTTGAAAGTTGTTCACGACAAACAACTACCCCAGGACTGGGGTGAATTGGCGAATAACTGCCAAACTGTCTATAAAACTGAAGACGGCCTCCGATGGTGGGGCAAAAACGTTAGTTGTTAACAATTTTCGATCACGGCCTAACAGCCCTGCTATAGATAATTTGAGCAATTAAAAGCATTTATATATTCAAATATCAAATAAAGTCTGATGATTCGAAGTCAAATGTGAAGTCAGGTCTCGTGTAGATCAACTGTATTCATTAAATGGCACGTGTCTGCTATTGTATTATCTGCAGATATGATGTAAAGCCCAGTGCGAGTTTTGCGCACGCGTACAAGTTTCTAATCTGAACGTGCTTCTCTGTTTACTGTTTTACGGCAATTCATCAAGCCTATGACGCTGACACGATTTGCTCCTCTGTTAATGACTAATTCTCATGCTACGCTCTCGCTTTGTTTCTCTACTAGGTTGCGTTATGTAAAATACTGTATCTAAAATACGAATCTAAACCGGATTACAAAGCATCATCTGTTACAGAAATGTTAACTTTATGCACTGTAGCGAGGAGGTTTTTCTTGTCGGACTTCTTAAGTGGGAAACAGAATATCATCTCAACGCCTTCACAACACGGCATAGGCAAGGTGCTGCCTGTTGAAAGACCCTCCAGCCATCTCTACCTGGGTCTACCCACACACTGTCATATAGGTTAGCATTTCCAGACTTGTTCGGCCAGTATGGAATCTGACATTCTTTTTAAGCGTTCTTTACATTGTTGTTTGTAATCTTTCAATTTTTCAATCGAGTTAAAAAATTGTAATTTTTCTCTTATGGCCTCATTCTTTACACTGTCAAATAGAATACCTTTTAACTCTTACAACATCATTTTCGAGGTTGTATTTACTTTCTTGTTTCTTGGTTTTTCTCAATAATTCACACCCGTGGGACAGTACAGGGACCGCCATAAGTTTGTAAAACTTTACTTTTGTTTTAGAAGAAAAACCTTGGAGTCGAGGGAATTTGGAGAGGTAACGTACCTTTGTACCGGTTTGACTGGACAAGTCAGGGTCGGATGATACGATGTTAGCTGCCAAAGGAGCCCTTAGCCCCTGTCTAGCCAAGACCGTACTGCGTGGTGAAGTGCCACATCCTACAAGGGGTGGTGACCCTGTTCATGCAGAACAATATGTATCCAGACCGGAAGGGCGATAAATATTCCTGGTGGAGGGCAGCAGTGGCCACCAGTATTAAATTAGCGCGTAAGGGAAATAATCCTGGACCGGCATATCGTTGGAATATTGCAGGCGGGAATCTAGTTGGATTTATTCGGCGTAATACTGCATCCTATTGTTGTAGGATTATATTTTACTGCTGCCTTGCAGTTGGGTGTTGGGGCATCAAAGGCTAGGGGAAGACAATCCTGAATAAAAATTACAGGACGTCATGACATGTAATGGGGCAGCCCCTTCACATGACTTGACCATCTACAGACTCGTACTCTATAATGGGAAAATTAATTTACTTAGAACTTTCAAAGAACACAGCCGGCCGGACATAATGGTAAACGGACAGAATATTAAGTAGTTTTTATCTTTTGACAATTGATTTTCGTAAAGCCTGAATCCTTGAAATAGTGTAAATGGCACCATTTCCTGTGTCCTACAGCAGCAACTGGAAAAATATTTGGTGGATTGCAAAATTTAACAATCCGATTTTATGCGCATGAAACAAGAATTCGTTAGTGGGTGAGTTGTAGACTGTCAATTACGTAACGTACGTGGTACGTGGTGTTGTTTACGTACGTGGGTGAGTTTGGATTGAATTACGTAAACAACATTCTCAGGTTTCAAACTACTTTTTGAAATATTTAATAATACTATTATCTACATTGTGTGAACGTTCTTTATCATCATTAGTTTTTTGTTTAATAAATATAGGAACATTTTTTTCACTCGCGTATGAGGATCTAAGTAGTGTCACACTCATTCACGTTTTGCCAAAAAACGTTAAGATGGTGTGGTGTATTAACTATGTTGTAGCTGTATCAATAATTCTCATTATTACTACATATCATAGTTAATGTGTTATTGTTTTTATTAATAAAGGATTTTTTTTTATTGAAATAGAATTACTTCTTTAATATATTATAAAATAACTTTCTCTTCACGCATAACTAATCATTGCTACATTAATGAAATTGGATTGTGTTGGTCGGAAAAAGTGTTTGAAAACTATTGAAGTTTGGTAGCTATCGTTCCCTGGTGTATAAAATTTATAAAAAGTAATACGTATTTATTAATGAAAGTAACCAAACTGTGACACACGGCATATGTTTCGGAAATGCCTGTCCTGTATCATCAAAACAGCGCATGGATCGTGTTTGAAGGAATATTAATCGATTTGAATGTTAATTTGAATGTTTTGATTGTAAAGATTCCCATGACAAACGCAGTACGAATAACATATTTATTAAGAAAAATTCGAATAGAAACAAAAGGGCGTTTTATTTTAAATGTTGAATATTATTAACAACAACATAAAAAACTGAATGTTTAATTTTATTTTCAACAAACAAATGTAATAAACGTAATGTTGTACATGAGGACAATTTTTTATTGTAATAATTGATATCCTAATACAAATTCATTATAAATTAGCTATAAAATTTTGTCAAAGTCCTACTAATTCAGGGTTTCCGTTGTTTACGTACATATAATTTTAAAAAACTCAGCAGTCCGTAAATAGGAGACCGCAACAAGTCGGTGTCTGAAGGAATATTCAGAAACTCTTGTCACAGCTATTCGATCCGACAGCAAATGTGCTTCAGAACTGTGGAATACAGTAGAACCTCCAATAACCGAAACACGATATAAGCTTTAACCGAAGCGCGCGACCACAAAAAAAATTTATATATTCCCGATTTTTATAATGAAAATTTGTTTGCCGGATAAAACACGGAAATTGATGTAATAAACATTGTTTGTAAAGTGTGATTTGTCATGATAGCTTTGTTCATAAGAAACAGGTTTCCTTAGTTTGAGATAGAAAGCAAGCATAGAGTGTCACCCGTCAGATCAACCACCTCGCGGATCCCTCTTAGATAAAGGGGGTGGATAACGGGCGCGCGCAGACTGTGATCTTGACCGCTTGCTGCCGTGTCTTCCAAACTGTCAAGTCAGGTTGTTTTGGCACTGTCGGTAGTTCACATAGTCCGCTCACTAACCGTCCGTGCAGTGCTGATCGTGATGTATCAGAACGAGAAAGAAATTGAGGCTGTGTTTTTATGATTCACGCAACAAAGGGACGACGAAGACGATAAAATAGCAGAGAGCATCAGACATGAGATCGCTGACGAGATCTTCAGTGCCTTAGACGTAAGAGATTTATTTTGGATTAGGGCATTAAATTAGGCTATATGAAATACGCGTTTTTCTCATTGAGTTTTATTCATATTTTCAGATAGCGTTACGGTACGTTCAACGATCTGAAGAGTGAAAGTCCTCTGACATTCTGCTAATAAAACTATGGCAAGATATTGCTACAAGAAAGCGATGCGAAAGAAAGAGCAAAGGAAAATATAAGATTAAAAAAATCATAAAATTATTGTTAAAAAATGACTTTATGTAATAGTTTGATTTTTATTAAAATCTTTTAATAATATTGTATATTGCCTTCAGTTATTTTACCTCAAACTTTAAACAATGACATGTTAATTATTATTATCCGAAATTTTGATTATCCGAAACCGCCTTCCCCCCTTTGTTTCGGTTGACAGAGGTTCTACTGTACTTTCTTTACGTTTTTGGTTGGCAAAATTTATAATTAACAATAATTTTATAGTATAATTTACTTTAAGTATAAAACAGGCTATATTTTTGAGTATAAGTCGGACTTGTCAGACTTGATAGAGCGTGTTTCTCCCATTTTTCAAGTGTCTACCAACATTTTTTGTTCCTTTTAACTTGTAACCTCGATTTGATTCGGCAATCTAATACTCTCACCGATTCTGTCAGCTTGGTGTTCGTTGGCCAATAAATTGTCTACCAATTATTACAAACCTCATCGTATTGTTACTACATCGTCACTTTGTATTCTGTCGATTTGGCAAATCCGTTTGTTTTTCTAAATAACCTCATTTCAGCTGGCTGAAACCTCCAGAGTATGTATCCACCACTCGCATCCATACACAAAAACTGTTTCCATTATTTTGCAAATTGTCGTTTAGGAATCCTTGTCAGTTTTATTCTTTAAGCCTACGCTTCGAAGAAAACAAAATTTAAAAAATGAATATGGTGACATAATATTTTAATATATACGGATGTATTTGGCGCAGGTGTTAGTCCAGGGGGACACTTATCTGATCGGGAAAAAATTAGTTATAATAATAACCTATAACTGTTGTCGCCATTAAAAATAAAGTTCTATGGAATACAAACGCTTTTACTTGAATTATGCATCAATAAGTTAATTACCGTAATCTGGTATCGTTTAAAGTACTATGCATACACAATGATAAATATGCTGTTGTGGTATACGTTATATGTACTAACTAGAATAGTGGCGAATCCACCGTTCACCTGAGCCTTCTGAAGGGTGGATTGGTCCTTATTTCTTGGTTAATGTGATATATGTAATTTTAGAAATGTGAAGGATGACGTGTGAAGGACATTTTTACCTCGAGTAAAACAAAGGTAGAACGCACTATTACTTTCGAATAAAAACAAATATCGTGCCAGGAAAATTATTTCGTTTCGCAAACTAGTTATAGAAAAACCTATTTTCCACATTCTCCTTATAAGAACAATAAAGAGATGTTTTCAGGGGCTGATGTTGTAGCATTACTTCACTGTTCCTGGTAACACTTACCCTTGTATCCAAGTGTTGAAAATGGAAAACGATTTTCAGGAAACTGGTTCGGGAATAAAATATTTTTTCCGAGGACGATAATATGTTTACTTTGGGACAAAGCATCTAACATAAGACTATGGCTTCTGCGACCATTGGTGTCCTATATATCTGACTCTGTAGAAAAATAGGCTTTTGATTTAGAGGTAATCAGCCTTAGATTAAGCGAAACAATGAAACGAATTTTTTCGCAAATATGGAAAAATTATGTTGAGGACTACAACAATAACATCAGTAAAACTCATCTTATTTAGCATCGTAATAAAAACCATTGGTATAAATGTTATGAAACTGAAAGTGTAATCAGAATTACGAAGAAAATGAACGAAGGAATGATTATTTTTTAAACAACTTTTATGTTCATACGATATAATGCTTTGTTGTTGTCCCTGATTTTTAATTACTATTGGTTATGATATTATCACTATTGTTTGTGTGTATTTTTTTTTTTTTAGTAGTCATTATTAGCAGAGAGGACGGTAAACGACAACGCATGACCCTTTATAGAAACCTCCTCATGTCTACTCACCTTACCTGCCTGCGCCTCCCTCCCCTCACTCATTCTCTCACTCTCTCTCCCTCTCTCTCTCTCTCTCTCTCTCTCTCTCTCTCTCTCTCTCTCTCTCTCTCTCTCTCTCTCTCTCTCTCTCTCAAGATATTAAGTACCCACTTGTCCTAAGGGATCGCGGTTACCGTTCCTAATTACAAGAGCTACGTCCCTCAGGATTTTTATAAGGCATGCGAAATATACGACACAGCGCACTTTTAAAAAGTGCCTTTACTTAAAAGGAACGTGTATACGCTCTCTTGGCGAAATTAATTAAAGGGGTAGTAGTCTTTTTAGAATTCATTTCTCTGCAAAAGGGAAAAAAGTTTTACAATGCATTCGCAGTCGGTTAATTATATTTTCGAGCAGCTATTTTTTTCAGTACGACGAGACGAAGCGAAAAGAATTTTTTTTTGTAACCAAAATAATAATAAAATCGACTTTCCTTGTAAATATTACATTTAGCAAGAAATTAAATCTACCGACTAATTTGACTTAGAGGTTATCTTCTTATAAGAAAATCATCTGCGACAAACTCTAACTAAATTTATTTCTGGTTTACACTGTTTGTATTCGCGTTAATCAAGATACCCACAAATTTATATTTTAAGGTATCAAAGTTGTTAATGCAAAAATAACGTACGCCATATTGTAAATGATCTCACGTTTATGGTTTGTGTGAGAATTGGTTACTTATGTTTCTGTATGTGTTCAATAATTACTTTAACTAATTATAAATATACCACTACTGACTCGGAACACTGTTTTTTTATTGTTTCAGCAATAAAAAAAATCAGTGTTCCGAGTCAGTAGTGATATATTTATAATTAGTTAATCAACGGATACGTCATAGACAACAAAATCCAGGATGACTTTAAAATAAAAATGTGTGTTCATGGCAAAAGATAGGAGGCAAGTTTACGTTATACTTTAAAATAGATATACCGGACGTTATTAATTTATGGAAATAGACGATGTGAAAAATTAGTAAATATTAAACAGGGTTTTGAGACTCGGTGTTGCAGGAGACTTCTGAGGATTTTGTGAAAGCGTGGGTACGCAAAGAAGTGTGAGGTCAAAAAGGTACATAAGACTAAATGAGACTGGGAAAGCGTCATGACCAGAACATGGTAGTGATTAATGCATTTGGTTATCCCACTGGTTAGCTGTTTGAATATGCTATTAGATGGGGGCTATTTGAAAATTTTGGGGGGAGAAATGCAAGGGAAGAAATCCTTGTATCCAGTGGCTGAAGCGGGTTTGAAGGAACGCAGTATGTTAAGGCTATGAGCAGGATGACTGATGATATCTTCTGAATATGACCATCCGCAAAATAAGGTTGTAAGAAAGAAAAAGATACCTGCCCAATACGAAATGAAGAAGTAGACTGCAAGCTCACCGTTTATTGTTCAGGGGTAATAATCTTGTCTGCCAGCTCATCGCAGCTGTCCAACCTTACTGGAAGCGCACAAATCCCTCATCCTTCGAGTACAATATTTGCATGCCAAACATTCTAGACTCACACATAGAAACATACAAGTATTTTAATTACGTTAAATTTGTGTTTTATAATATATCAAGTGGCAAATAATTTACACTAAATTGTTTAATAAATCTGAAGATTGTTTGACTTTGTGAAACTACCATATTAGGGATAGCTCCGAGTTTGCCAATAGATTTTTTGAATGTAACACCGTATAATATCGCCGTATATAAAAGAAAAAAGCTTTAGAAACATTAATTAATTACTCCTTTGGTGTTCGAAGGTGATTACAACTGTATGTCTTAAATGTAATTAAGTTACGCTCATTATTGACGTGTACTTGTAATGGGTCTAATAATAGTATTATTAAAAAGGATCAAGCTCGATAACATCGAATGCGTCCCACGGGCTTCGTTCCCATGACTCCCGTGTCGTTCCCAGTGCTTGTTAATTTTACCCCAACGCCGGCTGGGTTAACTCACATTCGATTTGAAAGGCAGGAGAGGAAGAATAAAAATATAAAAATCTTTGATAGAAGGATGATACAGAGAACTGCTGGTGTTACAAGTTAGGGTAACAAGTGAATTCCGACCAGAGACGGTCGGAACATATCTGATACAGTGTATAGGCCTACTATAAATGCATATGTTGAAGAAGTGTGTACCATGAACATACGGAAGATGACTTATCTGTTAATTTGCTATACAGTCTATTAGACGAGAAGAAAAAAAGTTTTAACAATAACTATGACACCCTTCTTTAGGGTACTTAGGCCGTTGTATACTTCTTAGTATCTTAAAATTATAATCCCAGTAAAACCTTGAACTGAAAGTTATGAAATATTGTTTGTAGAAAATTCATGCTTAACCATTCATGGAAATATGGTAATTTCGTAATATCTCTTAAAACTTTAAATATATTTTTCTAAAAGTTATTCTCAGATACATACGTACGTGTTTTGTTTTCATAAAAATTAAAACTCACAGGTTAAAAACGTTAAGCATTAAAAATATTTAAATTTATATTTTGTGTATACACTTTGTGTAAGAAGTTTCATTTGAACCAATCTGTTAACATGTTAAGTCAAACTGTACTTTGAGAACGATTTGAGTAACTGAAAAATAAAGATAACGTACATTAGAATTAACAAACGATAAATGTATTTTACCTGACAACGTACATTTCTACTTGTTTGTAGGCCTGCAATTGATTTATTTTTTTCATATCAAAGTAAATAAAATTTTAAAGCTTTAGGTTTTTTTCCATTATATTGCTAAGGTGATTGAATGCCCCAGATTATAAATAAAAATCTATACAAAAAAATAGACTCGTTGCGTTTGCATATATTACAAAATAATTAAAGGACAGTGTCTCTACTATAAAACTACAGAAACATGTAATTCATATACATAGTACAATACATATTCTACCGCATATCACATGGCCAGTCTGAACTTACGCTAAAGGAATATTGTATTACATTAGCTTACATTGATGTTTATGTTTTTTAAAGCCTTTAATATTTATAGCTTCTTCTTCCTTAAGAAATATACACATATATATCTATATATAATTTTATATAATAACATATGAAATGCATAGCATTAAACATAAATACATTTATTGATACATCTTCTTTTTACACAAATATATATTTAATGATGTATACAAATACTTACTAAACACTAATGTGCACACTTTCGTGTGTATAAATGTAATCTTAGCATCTTTAACATACGTGTCTAACCACACACACACACACACACACACACACACACACACACACACACACACACACACACACACACACACACACACACACACACACACACACACACACACACACACACACACACACACACACACACACACACACACACACACACACACACACACACACACACACACACACACACACACACACACACACACACACACACACACACACACACACAATGAAAATTATAATTATTTATATAAGTAACTTATCGAGTTTCATAAATGTACAAATCCACATTTTATAAATGTACATATATATTTTCATGTATTTATAGATTTTTTATTTTTTATTCATGTGTTTTCTTAATTAATATCTAAAATAATAGTAAATAAGCATAATGAGTTTAGCACTACCAATATTATAGTCGTAGGCTATAATAATTATTCTATGTTTAATAATTCTTAGGCCTATCGAATTTCAGATATATCATACATTACTTATAGCTCTGTTAAGGTACTCTTAACAGCGGTAATTTTACATTAAAAATTATTATGTTTGAGTTATTCTATAAGAAATCACTTAATAACACTTTGTTATTGATAAGAATTGTTAAAAAGATCAATACATTTGATGTATATGTTTGATTTTTGTTTTGAGCAGACACGTTTTCTATTTCGACCTTTTGGAGTTTGCTTCAGAAAGACTTTCTTGCCGAGCTGTACTGACTCGAAAAGACAGTGAATTACTATAAAAGGTTAGATTTTCCTAAAGGATTTGAGGCGTTCCCTTCCGTTTGAAAGGTCACGGTCACTAAATGTTAAGTACGGATCTCGTTTCTTTCGTCGGCAACGCCATCTTTCTCTCGGTACAATAAGTAAAATTCGGCTTAATTTTGCCAACATTACATTTTTTATGTTGGCGCTATCTAAGCGAAACAGGTTCCGGACCTCATTTATGCACTTATTATGTTTATCGCGTTATGTTTTTATTGACTAGCGTCTTTAGAGGTTGTCGTTCTTTATCCCCAAAACTGTCGAAAACTCTGTATGCCTTCTGTTAAACCTTGTCTATTTCTTAGGCAATATTATATGATCCCAAAGCAGAGGAATTCTTCCGAGTTTAGTTGTTCTTGGGGCCAACTGCTTTCTGCACGGCCCTGCTACTTTAGCTTTCGGTCGTTTAATCTACTGGTTTAATGGATTTCTGCGGTCTTATAAGGAATTGTTATACAATTTTTTAATGTACGAGAACCTGTTTCAAATAAGAAAAAATAGATTGTATTAACAAATAGTCTGTTCACCAAGTTCAATGTGACTCGATTCTATTGCCCGATGACCGCATTTGTCAAAATGCAGTTCTACGAAAACCACCAAACAAAATAATTTTTGTATTCATCAGAGGCCCGTTGCCATTTAGAAATCTTGAATTTTCAGTTCAACTGAAGCCATCCGATCTTAAAACGACCGTGGTACGTCCAATGTTGTTTGACCGCTGTACAACAAAACTAAGGCTTACGATAGCCTCGCGTAGTTGGAGACCGACCGACCGTTTTCGATTTGTTATACTTTTTGTTTGTTAACAGTTGTTGTTAGAGACAACAAGAGAGAGAAGTTTTACAATTAAACTTTGGCGCCGAACGTTCTCGGCTACTGGGTCAGATTGTTTAGCCGTGAGAGAGAGAGCACATAATTTTTCCATGAGAAAAGGGGGAAAGTTTTGAACAGCGCGAATCCCTTAACAAAAGTGGTACTTTTGCGACCCAGCGTCGACCCGGTTTCGATGTACGACGACGGAAGTAAGCGTTCACAGAAATTCAGCGTAGATTCTCGATCGTCAGTTCCAGCATCAGTTTTAATATTGTTACTCTGCCTAGTTGCTACTGCCTGATAACGCGCAGAATCCTCGCGCTACCTCTTCCCACCCGATATCATGTTCTCCATCTACTTTAGGCTAATCGCCTGGAAATGTTACAAAACAACGTACACGTTACAAGGACTTCCGATTCCCTTTTGACCAGTGTAAGAAAATAGTCGTTTCCTGCTGGGCGAGGTCATTCGGGGTCTCCACGATCTACCTAATTTCTAGGTCCTATCCTTGTAATCACGTAGGACTTGCAGAGAAAGACCTCTTATCAACTTTGCAAAAGACGTTGCAAAGAGATAATCGGTTTGGAAATCAATAATAAACGATGAAAGGCATTACGAGGATGGGTCATATTCGAGAATTAACTACCAATGTAAGTAGGAAACTACAATGTACGTAACTACATTTTAAGATAAAATGAGTATATATTAAGTCTGAATATTTTTTATATCCGTTTAAGTTTTAATAATGTACACATTCATTCGAACGTCCCTACTTTCTGCGTTCAGCCATACCATGTGTTCAGCCACACGCATTTACACACGTATTATTCTCCGTACTAACTTCTATATATATTCGATTATCACTGTATTTATAGTTATGATTAAGTGATTACTATATAAGAAATATATTAATTTATAATAATGTAGGCCTAATGATAATTGTTGACATTGCTACTGTTAGCCGAGCCGGGTTGTTAGGTCATGGTCCATAGTTGTTGCTATTGACAAACGTTTCGGCCTTACCATCGGAAGCCATCATCAGTGTCTAATATTGGCACGGTGTCCGCCAATTTACCCCAGAGATGATGTAGAGACTATGTGTTTTGCCTGAGAAGGCCCAAATGATGGTCTCCGATGGTGGGATCGAAACGTTTGTCAATAGGAAACAACAAACGTGGCCCACGGCCTAAGAGTCCGGCTAAAAGTAGCAATGTCGGCGATGTTGAAGCCGGACGTGAAAGCTTAAGAACTTCCATGTAATGATAATGCTATCGGAATATTATGTTTATATCTACCTATTTAAGTATAAAAATATGCGAATCATAGTAAATATTTTGCTAATGTAACATACACTCTCACACCCACAGACACATTCACTCAATCAGTTGAACTCTTTATGTGTCTGATTATTTCTGTATTGACCGTACATAGGTCCTGATGATGGTAATACAAATTTTCGAAACGTCGACGCAGATGGTTTAAAAATTGTTGTCTACTTATTGACCGACCCTCACAAGACCTTTCATCGTTTCTTGATTCACCGTCACTGCTGATTTAACGACAATTCACCATAAACAGCTGGTGTCTGATTTAATATTTACGAATCAACATGGAATAGATTCATATTAAAAAACTTACAACTAATAAAAGATTAATAACAGATTATCTAGTATTAGTAATAAATAAACTCAAGTCGTTCAGTAAAAAATATATGGTTTGCTCTTTACAGTTATTGGGAAAAGGCTTTGCAATTTAGTGTATTTTATAAACATTAAAGGTTTTTGTTCAACTTTCCGTTGAAAGAAAAACGTCACTAAATCGGGCGACAATGAATACAATCGTGTTGCTTTATGGTGGCGCCCAACTTTGGCGACAGCAGCATGCGCAGTACATCCGTATGCCGTATTGAATCTCCCCACTATGGTAGCTTTTCGCGCGTCACTGTCACTGTATGGGCTACCGTAAAGTAACGTTGCTGTATGATGGTGTCTGCTCTCGAATTTCGTGATGGAATTCTTTCAAAAGCTTGTGTCATAAATTGCCACATAAGAAACTTTTTTTTTGCACAGTCAGAATTAAAACTGTCATGTTAATGATTATTCTTAGATTAGTTTTATATGGATACAATAAAATTCCCTCTTGTTTCGTCCGGTGGCTTCGTCTGTTCATTGTTTTAAGCGTTTCTAGACACACGCCTCGTGAGAATATTATCGCTCCACGGGAAGATTGTTACGACACCGAGATAAAAACTCATGAGAGGAATATGTGAGAAACAGTAGCGGAACGCGCGGGCGCCACGACAAAATTAAGCGCTCGCAACTTGGGGTAGATTATGTTTCCCACTGTTTATGTTCACATCTGTATCATATAGAATTCGAACGGGAAACCCAAATGGTCGTTCAGAAACAGTTCACCAAACTTTTTTTTTTTTTCGAAGACCCTATAAACCTTAAAGTCATCGGCCGCATTCGTATAACTGCCTTTTTTGTATGCAAGGCAGAGGTACGAATTTTATGTACTTAAATCTGTACCATTTTTATCGAGAGAATTTTATTTTATTCACATAAAATCAAAACAACTTGAATACTGACAAATACTTTATTTTATGTTAGTTTTTTATATTTGTATTATATTTTTATGCTTTATTGATCCTCTTCTTTCTGTGAATTCGTCATTCACATGATTATTTGATTTTAGAATTACGAATTGATTTTATTGTTGAATTGACTTCTATAAGAAATACAGTAACGTACAAGCAATGTGTTGTTGAATTGTTTCTTTCTTTCTTTTTTTATTGAAACAAGACAGCTTACTGGCTACTTAATAATAGTATTCACGCTTAAAAGCCTAAGTTTACCTACAGTCTATACAGTAGATATAATATTTATAGTAATCTAAATAGATATATATGCACTTAGTGTAGAAGGTACATTGACTTGAGCACTAGATACTACAGTAGTTGAACACTGAAACGTATAGATTCCGTGTGAAGCCGAGGCAGTGTGTATGTGTGTGTGTGTGTGTGTGTGTATGTATGTATGTGTGTGTATCAGTGTGTGAGTAAGAACGTGATAAGGGAATAGGCCCTACAGCACTACATGTATTGGTGCACTTGAAGCGATTGAAAACGATAATGGTAAAAAATTTACGTCTTTGAATATATCATTAATGTTTTATGTTGAAAACAAATTATCTATTATACGGCCCTTTAACGGCAGAGTTTGGTAGAACAGAACATACTTCACCCTTTTGTCCGATATAATTTTATTTTTGTTAATTATCTTGATTATAAGTAATCATTTTCTGGGTGGTGCCTCTCCAACGAATGTATATGTTTTACCCATACGTTCCCTAAACTCATAATACTGAACGTAGTTTACGAGACAAGTCAGAGATGAGGTCTGTAGCATAGAAGATGTGTTAATAAATGAACTGAAAGTACCAATTACGAAAGCATTTGTAATGTTTACAATTTCATCTGTCCGGTTTTCCAGCATTGCCTCGACGAGAACATTGCGATAACTACAAGGGTCATTCAGTAATTAAAGAGGCAAATGACGGGAAAGGTTTATTTCATCAGTAAGTCAATTTTTTTCCTTTTCAACGTAATCCCCAGCTACATTAATACACTTGTTCCATCTCTGAATAAGCTTTTTTATACATGCTGCAAAGAAATCTTTATGTTGATGTCGGAACCATTTTATGATATTTTCTTCGACCTCGTCTTTTCAAAACCTTCGTTACACGTAACGCCTTCTTGAGTGGATCAATCAAGTGGAAGTCAGAGCCCAAACCTGGACTGTAGGGAGGGTGGGGTAGAGTCTCCAAAGCCAATTTATTGATGGTGGACAGGCTTTATCATGAAGGAGAATGACGTCTTTGCGAAGAAATCCAGAATGTTTTCTCATGTCGGGTTTACTTGATGAGCATGCAAGAGTAGTATGTACTGTTTACTGTCTGCTGGGCTTCTCAAAAATCACAAAAACAGCGGGCCTGGAGTTGAAACCTCAACTGGACCTCCAGAACTGTGCTCTGAATCATTGAAGTTTGAAAATTACTAAACTGTTCTACCCACTTATAAACATTTCCTCAGTTCATACAGCTTATTCATATTGTTTAGTCATATGAGAGTATATTCTAGCCGGCTTTTCAGCTCCAGAAAGCAAAAAACGGATCACTGTACGTTACTCAATATTAATTCTGAATTAATTCTGAAACTTCAAGAGGACTCATCGTCGTCAAATAAAAATTTGAGACCATAAACAAAACAATTATAATCAAACAGCTGATCAGAAATCATCACAGGACTGCCAGCGTACGGTTCTGAAACTATCGTACTCCGCCTACCAACCGTTTTTCTTCTACAGTTATTTATCTCTTTAATTATTGAATGACTCTCGTAAGTAGTTCTACAAGTATCTTCTTTCACTTGGTTTATAAACAGAAATATACCTAAATAATCCGTAGCTTAGATAGGTCTTCATAACGTCTTATGAACTCGACGTGAGTTTACGTGTATGTACGACAGTTTACGTTTTTGTTTTGGTGGAATATGCGTCTGGTGGCAATACATACTGGTGTCAAAGTTCCTTCTGCGAAGAATAATATATGGGACAAGTCTGTGACAACTGTACGGTGAAGAACTAGGGGAGTTTTGTAATTCTCAATGAGATTTGTAATTAATTCAATTCCTATCATGCCTGTTGGAATGTCATGTTAATTCCGTTTAGTACTTGAGAACTGAGTATGTTAACAATATGTTAATGGATAGGTAGTGAAATATGTATACTTTACTGTGAAGAGTTGCAACGTTTGTTGAATACGGAATTTAATGAAAAGTAGAAAAACTTAGAAAGCAGGGTATAATTTAATAGTTACTGAATGTTATAAACTGCATGATGTTTTATTCATGTACTCTGATTCACTTTCATAGTACATTTTATTATGTTATAATTACAAAGTAATTATGCAGCAGACAGCATAATTAGACCTTTCTGCAGTTTTAGTTATAAATTCCATTGACTTAATAAGTTTAGGGGTTCAATATTTTGTATAGATTACTCCTTAAATTTTTTAACATTTTTTATTTTATTCAGACTGGAATAACACTCTCAATCAATTCTTAAGAAACATTGTTTTTTAAGAAAAATGTACCGATGTTGGGGGAGAAACCAAGAGGACCATCAAGAGCAGCGTTCTTCAAAGACATGGGAAAGAAGATGAGCTTCCTATCGTATTGCGATTTAAAGAGGACAATGATGGAGAGAGAGACGTGGCTAACTCGACAAGGCATGGCCTTTAGATGATGATGATAATGAGGATAGGACTTTATAATTAAATTTTTTATGTATTTATAACTTTTACATACGATATATGTTCTTACAGCATAATGCATATGCTACGTATTTTTGCGAAAAGCAGAAATGATTTTTTTGAGTACTGTAGTACTGGACAAGATTTGTCTTGGAGGAGAAGCCTGAAGAATCAATTTATAGGCTTTCGCTCAATAGACAGAATACAGGTATTGATAATGACGATGCTGATCCTGATAATACTCTTATATTTGTGTAATTATGTGTATAAACCACAGAGAATTTTACTATCAGATGATGTGAATTAAAAATATGAAAACATTATTCTCACAATAAATGTATTCAAAGAACAAAATGTGATAGAATACGTTAAAAAAAAAAGAAGAAAGGGGGAAAGAATGGAAATAGTGTAATTCAAATGAGGATGGCGGTAATACGAAAGTGTTTGGTTAGCAGCTGTTTACTCCTGCAACCAGAATTCATCTACCGCATCTGACATTCAGATTTAGTTAAAAACGAACATTTCTTTCTAAGCATTCGTAGTTGTATTAAGTTTAAATATAAAGCCAAAATATTATTATTATTATTAATAGTTAATTAATTTAACACTTTTAATATATTCAAAGACGAACACGTCAGTACATGTTTCTTTTTTTAAGGAAAAAATATACAATACTTTTTATTCCATTTTTAAAAGACGCCAGAATAAAATTATCAAAAGATAATTTTCACTTACTTTGACATCGTCGAATTTGTTTTGTTTTTCAGTGCCTTAACAAGATTGTCCTTTGTGATCCCTACATTTACATTGTAGTTAGTTTTAGTTATATAAAATATTTATTTAGACAGTTAACTTATTACATAACCATTTCGTTTATTGTGTTTTTTGTTTGTGCATTTTACTCTGTTCCGTTTTTTCTTCTTCTAATTAACTGAGTTTGTCGACAGACAAATGTGTTATTGTTATAACGAAATATTAATAGATAATAATAATAACAGTAATAATAATAATAATAATAATAAAATAGTTAAAGTAGTAACGATGATATAATTATGATGATGATAATAATAATAATAATAATAATAATAATAATAATAATAATAATAATAAAATAATAATGATAATAAAAAACAATAATATGTTCTAGAATTTCTTTCCTGTAAGTAGAATGATAAATAGAAGAATAAATAGGTTGATGAATAGATTGAATGATAAATAGGGAGAATGATACAGTAGAATGATAAATAGGTTGTTCAGTAACTGTTACTTATTGGAATCAGGTTGGCATTTCAAAAATCGACCCAATCAATTGGCAGGTTCAATAGTACGAAGTATACAGTAACATTCCGTATTATTGTTTGGGACACGAAAATTCGATTTCATAAAATGATCGATTCAGTTAACCAGTGATTCAATTAAGCGGCACTTACACTTGTTACTGTAATTAACACAAGTTTTACATTAACGGAACATACATTGATAGGAATGTAAGTTAAAAACAAAATAATGTAAGCCTGTAACATGTATTCCACAAACACGTTTAACGTATGACTCCATAAAATTGAGTATTTATTAGCAAATCGTACTCGGTATCAACAAAGGCTGTTTGGCGTAAAAACGCGGGTTTAATGTCCAGCTGCTAATTCTGGGAACCGATGACGTAGGAAACGGAAAAGGACATGTGACATCGGGAAAGGGACAGCTTTTTGTCAAGTTGCTTTCTTAATTTTAATAACAAGGAAATATTACAACTTTTTAAATCGAAGTCATTTGACCGATGTTTCTCTCTGTTACAACACAACATATAGAACTCAGACTTAAGATTTTTACGAAAGCTAGTCACAAAGTTATGTAAAAATCATTGTCAGACATTTTGTTGGAGGAAAGGAGAGAGAATGAGCGGATTAACTGAGAGTCGAGTGTCAGATGTAATAACGTGAGTACCATGCTTAAAATAGACTCGTTATACTCGGGAACAGATACGATGGCGAAAAGTGAAAGCGGCTTCCGCAGAGAGAGAGACAGAATGATTCACTGCTACCACAAATACAACCAAAGCATCACGAACTACACTCATGTAAACGAAACGATTGACCGGCTCTTATTGGCTGACAGACCACGTGATACTTTCTATTGCCTCTGCGCATCTGACAGGACTCGCCTTCGTATGTGCTCCCGAGTGTAGGTGGTATAACACAGTCCTTTGAAACAGCGGTCTGAGAAATTGATGATTGGAGTCAGATAACTAAAAGTTTGGCTGTAAATAGTTGTACTATTTAAGACAATACTTTCTCAGATCAGTAAGAATAAGCTACATTTGTTACCATAGATAACATTAATAATGTAATAGTTTTAGAAAAACCGTAAAAATAAAAAAAAAATTATATTTCGAAATCATAGGATAGATATGGTAAAATGTGAAACAATTAGTTTATAAAAATATCTAAATGCAACAGAGGTGCTCGTTTTTCTGCCGTCCCAGTGAAGGAAGCTTGGTGAGTGTATTAGCAGTAGGTATTTTTCTGGCGCCCGGCCAGCTCAATAACACATTTTATGTTTCATTTACGTTTTAATGTTAGTTCCTTTTTCAAGTATTCCCGTGTCAACATAAGTGTAGTTTGTAAATAATATTTTTTTGTCGAGTGATTAATATTCTTTGATTGTCACTATCAACTAATTAAATCGTTATCAATTCATGGGTATGTTACTCTTCCTCTGTTACTTTATTTTAACATTTGTGATGATAATATTTCTGTGCTGGTCTGAACATACGCCTAACAAAAGTCAGTTGTGATTTCGTTCTGATCTGTTAGTTCGATATAACGTGTCTCCATACTGTTAGTCATGATGATTTTAATTTAATTATTAATTATTAATTTAAGCATTGATTTGTTGACTTAACACTGAACACGATCGTCGAACTGTCAAAACGTATTTATTAGAAAATAAAAATTGGTGTAGATTACGTGGTTCTTCGTTATGTAATGTTAAAATCTTGAGAGAAACGGGAGGAAGATTTCTGGACAATGATTATATAAAGTGTGGAATGTGTTTGTGGAATACAAATACGTTCATGTACGAATTTACGTTTTGTATTAAGGTTATAAGCACTTGAGCGCATTACAATAAATTATAAAAATAACTCAAAAGTAATATTTTGTCAACAGCTAACGCGGTTCTCAACATAACTAATCCAGTATCGTCATAGGTTGAATGTTCTGACTGTAATCAGTGAACATCAATATAAATCACGTAAGGTTTCTACGATATTATGGATATCGAAACAAGATTAAACAAAATTGGAAATAAACTGAATAAACTCTATTTCGTGTTTCATACTTTTCCAGTAGTAGGCGATATTTTATATATATATATATATATATATATATATATATATATATATATATATATGAAAATATATTTCATACTATTTTCCAATATTATCCTTGGTAAAAATTATGTAAGCGATACGTCTGTTAAAATAATAATCGTATTTGGATAGGAAATTGAGTGCAATTATTTAATTGTTAAAGATAATACGCGAAGAAATATGCCACAGGTTTGGTAAAATCTGAACAGGATAGCCCTCCGATACTTGCAAGTTGTTTTAATAATCGTATTTGGATAAGAAAGTGAGTGCAATCATTTAATTGTTAAAGATAATACTCGAAGAAATATGCCACAGGGTTGGTGAAATCTGAACAGGATAGGCCTCCGATACTTGCAAGTTGTTTTAATAAGATGATTCGATAAGTTACAATATTTAACAATCCTCCGACGATATTGTCTTAGTAATGGTGAGCGGCGCGTTTCAATCAATCAAAAATTTATAGCATTTTGTATAATTATGTCATAATGTTTTGATTGCGTAGTTCAGGAAACTACAGTAATTACAAAATATCATTTCAAACATACGAGATGATATGCTATGATTTACGTATGAGACTTATACATATGCAAAAACAGAAACAAAAGAAAACAAAACAAAATCTATAATATTTTTCAGAACACTTGTAAATCAAGCTTGAGAAACATAAAAATTAGAATCGATAAACTAGGCTTGAAGTAAATTAAAGTACCAAATTGTCGACCGTCGCTCAGCGAACGAATTGTCAATAAATTTTATTTCTCTTCAGATGATCTATTAAAATTATTTACACAGACGTATACAGTCTACACATTAACGACACGATTTTGTTAGAGAATACTTCGTTAGCAAAATGTTTTTTCATAAAAAGAAGTTTTACACATGTAGGTATGTCTCACACTCATGGGTAGCTAACAACTTTGTTATATTGTATTTCTCTGTAAAAGCCACGGTTACATTAGAATAATAATTAGTATTATCATAGTGTTTTCTAAAGTTATAATATACTCAACATTCACATTATTAAATTACAAACTATTATATCAATATATTTATATAATATATATGTATGTATATATAATTTATCTAAAAAATAATATAAACATACGTATCGCATTTGATATGTGTTTCTGATATGTATCTGTTGCTCACTTATTGTATTTACAAAAGTTTTAAAATAATAAATATATATGTATATATTTATATAATTTATTTATGTATATATTCGGAATGATATGCATTTGTTTCTTCTCCTGTATATATACGATATGTCTGATATGTATTTCGATTCCAATATATTATCATTTTTTTTGTTAGTTTTTGTAAATGTTATAACGAAATTATTTATACACATATGGAACAAATACTTGTACAACATTAACAAACTATATATTTTAAATTTATAATGTAATAATAACAATAATAAAAACAATAATAATAATAGTAATTATGTACAAAACAGAACCAAGATGTTGCGTTGTTAATAGTTTTTATTCTTTTGTCTACTTTTGTGCAAAATTCCATTGATTTTATATATTTTTTTTCAATAAATACCATACTTGGGCGTCTCTATATTTTGCTTATTCATGGATTCTCTCATGGTTTGTGGGAGGTAAGAATACAGTGTTTTAGTCAGCGAAACCTCTTGCTGAGCTGCCATCGCCTTGCTAGTGGAAAGTTGATCTTATTAGATAAAACAATTGTATGCAACTTAGTTTCTCATATGGAACGGTATAAATACTAGTCCGAATCGAAAATGTACCGGGATCGAACGAAACATTCGCTTGATTGAATTGCATTGAGACGTCTATATTAATAAATCGGTAGGTGGAAAAACGTTTGATCGCGCTAATCTCAAAAACCGCTGGGACGATCTGAATTTAACTATGCAGACTTATAGCGGCTACTTTGAAGGAGATTTTCGACTTTGTTTCATTTTGATATCTCAAAAAGGAAACGAGTAAGTAGACGAATCATGTATCTCATCAGAAATGGTCACGAATTTACGTCCCAGCAAGATATTCAATATTGTTAACATTCGACCATGTGGATTGTTCACACATGGAAACTAACCCATGCAGGATTTTCGATCCTCTCTCCCATCATAACCCATTACTCCAGTTATTGGGAGTTTGGAGTACTTTGTTACGAGAAAAAGGAGAGATTAGCGGTGGAAGGGAGAGCTGATTTAACGTGTATTCTCAAAGTATTTCGTTTGATATGTAAATATTTTGCTTTTTATTACTTTTGTCAGTGGTGTTCATTGGCCAGTAAAATAATGTATAAAACTGATTAATATGTTTACGGAAATTATTTTTTTTTCTGTTAATCATACCTCACAATGCCAAACAGAAAATCTTTGGGATGGTCGGCGATAAATACAAAACGAAAAAGACTTTATAATATTATATATATATATATATATATATATATATATATATATACCTCAGTCAGTGTGTTGGAGCCTTTCTACACTGAAGATGGTCGTCGAAGGTACGGCTGAAACGAGTTAAACTACTTTGGGCCTCGCCCTTACAGCCCTTACAGGCAAGGAGTAATCCTGAGAACATTGACGCCGGCCGTGAAAGCCTCAGGCAAAATCTGAGACTCTTTTATGGGGAGGTAGTTTTTAAAGACATCCGCAGGTTTGAAGGGCTTAGAAACTAAAACAGGGACATCTGAAACTAAGTGGTGTCCTGTCGAAAGGCCGCTGGGATCCGAGCCTTAACCATAGACTACGTAACCTCAGGCAGTGTGTTGCAACCTTCCTGCACTGAAGATGGCCACCGAAACGTCTGCGTTTAACGACTTTGGACCACGGCCTAACAGTTGGGGAGTAATTCTGACAACGAGAAAGTTTCAGCTTTACAATTTTATTCGTATAGGTTCATGGTTAGAAAAGTCGAGTATAATCATTTGATTTATTTCAAGCAACAGTTGAATTAATATATTGTAGGTATGTATGCTAAAATAGAAATGGAAAGACTCATATTCATTCTCACCAATCAAACTAAGTTAAATTACAAAACGTTGAGAAATGATGAACGCATTGAGACCTTAGGCCATTTGGTTACAATGCCGCGATACGTGCACGAACGAATTCAACACCGTTTTTGATATGTTCGTAAGTATTCCCGTCCTCATTTATTTATAGCGTTTACTGCAATTCCTAAATGGAAAGAGATTCTTCGGGAGTTCTATCAGTGTCACTCGTCTCAAGATCGACATGGTTAGTAAGCAGCTCGATTTCAAATTGAAAAATGAATGTATCTCTTATCATTACTCACTACGTCCGGATCATTTAGTAGTAAATAAAGACGTAGATAATTAAAATTATGTTAAATTTCATATTAAAAGTCAAATATTCGCGTCCGGTGCTTTTTATTTTTATACTAGTAAATAAAAAAGAAACCAACTAAATGTTATTAATACAAATGCTGCATTCTTTAATTTTAATCTTTGTTACTCCTTACAAAAAATCAACACGTTAAATAAGTTTTCCTTCAAATAAACAAAAAATTTACCTGAAGTAATAAGATTAGTGTAAAGGCGCTACAAAGATGCACCTGTCAAATTGCAAGGATTGGTAACGATTTTTTTTTTACAAGCGTAGTACACAAACGCATTTTAAATTATTTGGTTCTGTTTTGTTTCATAATGGAACACACGCAAAACATTAATTTACATTTTAGTAGTGCCTTTTTTTACTTATATATATTTAATTTATATACAAAAATTATACGATAACACGTACAGCAAATTTTTTATTATCACAATATAATTCACTTATGTTTGATCATTAAAATATTTTGTAAATAGTCATTTGTAACCGAGGGTCCGGAAGGATATCACACTGAAGTAATCGTAAAACAGGTTTATATCGATACGAGTCTTACGTAAACAAGAACGTAGATTTTGTGTCTTCCGTTATGTAAAAAATATTTTCTGATATTTGTGTTACAAATAACACATAACTTCATAACATTTAATTGATTTTCATATAACGTATTTACTTATGCAATGTAGGCCGTGAATCTAAATTATCCATTTATTTTGTAAAACGAAATGAATGATTAAAGATCGTAATATATAAGTACACTTGGACAAATGTACTTATATCAGATAATCAATCAATCAATAATCAATAATCAATCAATCAGAAATTGAAATCATAATTATTGACAATCCTGAAGATGGCAGTATGAGTAATTTGTGCATTGGTTTCAAATTTTCGTACTATTTTTTTCATGATAGCAATCTCAAGACCAAATAATTCTTAAAATAAGTAAGGAAAAATGTTGATTTTATCAACTGTAAAAAAATTGTTAGGTGTGTTATACTAATAAGGATGGTCGGAAAAAGTTTTTAAAGATTGTATACGTCCGTACAAGAAGCATATAAATGTGCACGTTTATATACATTTTTCTTTATGTAAAACGGATTTGATTTGATATTATAACGGACACATTAATGTGGGAAACTACTAAAACAAAACATATGTTATTGTAGTCAAACGTCGAGTTTATTTTATATTCATTTCCAGGATGTTTGTGACTACCGGTTACACGGAAAATCGATCTGTAGATGTGTGTCCGTCTTGCGACGTTGTAGATGTTTAGTAACGCAACTAATTCAAAAATAAACTACGTACTTTTACGACAATGTTGCAGAATATTAGTATAGACGAAGGAAGCGGGTAATGTTAGACATTAAGAAAAATAAGAAAGTAATCGTGTAGCATTAAGGATAATTCTTATAACTATCTTTAGAGGAAGCAACGGATCTTCTTTCTGTTACATTAATTGCCGGCTATTGACCCATAATTATGACGTCTATGTATTTAGTCCAAAGAACGAGAGAGTAGAAAGCTAAATGTTACAAAATATTCACTTCCACTGCATAATCTTATGGTTAATTGATTACATCTGTTAGTTTTTTAAAATTTAATTAGTAGGTAATTAGAGAGTATTAATTAGTAAATATTAAGTAGTTAATATTTTATTAATTATTCTACGTAAATTTTTCTCTTGTAGGTGAGGAAAAAACAGAGCATTTTTCATTATTGTTTTGTAGAATTTTTGGCACACGATTCCAAATTTAATATTGTTTTTGACTGAAAAGTTAAAAAAAATTAATACAGCAATGCGCGTGACAAATTGGTTTAAGTATGTAATCTTCATTATTATGCTGTTGTCTTCCCGAGCATCGAAAAATTTAACTGATCAAAATTGAAATAAAAACAAACGCAGACACAAATATCCACTTGCCCTGAAATGTTTTAAGTATCTTAGTTACATAAAAAAATATGCACACGTAAACAAATCACTATAGAATGCCCCTTAAATGATTTATCGTAGAAATTACATACAATTTCTGTCTTACGAGTAGACAGTTTTTAGGGACGAAACATTCACGTTTAGAAAAAAATTTTTTTCCAAATAATGTATTTACAAATAATTTGGAAAATACCGTAAACATTAGCCCATTATAGGCAACAACTTTATTTAAGGATGTCATAAATTTACAAAGGTGTCGTTATTAAAGATTTTCTGTATCATGTGGACTCTCGTTACAAAAGACTAGTTACATTTTACTCAGCATTTATAGAAACAAATCTTTAAAATTATTTACATTTTAAATAATGTTACTGTAATGACAATAAAGCATTTTAATTATATTATAAAAATATCTTAAAGGAAATATAATAACAATAATCAACATTATTACGTCGAAACGTTCAATTAATTGTTTATATTACTAAGGTTTTTGTATAATAATATAAGTATATTTATTTCTAATCTCATTTTTCTAAGAGTATGAGCAAGAATTTCAATGTAAGAGATGAAAACTTGTTCTTTAAAAAATAAATAAGAATGTAATTATTGATTTAATTAACTAACTATTCAAAAATGTTGCAGTTGTTATAAAATATAAAGGTCGCTATTGAATTCGCTTTTTTGAAAATAAAGTAATAATATTTTACTTTCAGCGAAAATATTTAAGACAGCAATTTAAAATAAACGATTGAACGTGAAACCGAGTGCAAATACGTAATACCGACTGTATTGTATTGTATTGTTAAGTTGTAAGATCCTCTATGAAGCGGCTGGACTGATAGTGCTCTGACCGCGCTCCATCGACGGAGGCGGATGTAGTCTGCTCTCTACATACGGGAGCGGTTTCCCGACCCCGTTTCACTAAATTCTCTAGCGCCTTATTATATTGTTAATAAAACTATTGATACTATCGATAATATTAGTGATACTATCATGTGATGTGTCGAGGCTTGCGACAGAGTGCTCTGGTTGGTCAACAAACCCGTGCCCTCGATGCACGCTTCGCAGTCTGTGTTCTCGGAATCTGGAAAAGAAAAAACATAAATATAATATGAGAAAGTTAGCCTTTGCGGAAACTTAGCAGTAACAATTGTGTTTTTACAAATTACAAGGCCTGAAGTGACTGGGGGCTAGTGAACAACTGGCTGGAAAGGAAACTGACATTGTATGGCAACGAACGCTTTACACTTAATATAACACTTGCTCCTGTTTCTTCAGTCATTTCCGTAGGAGGTAAAATGGAACGGATACGGACTTTCCTGTCTACCTCCTACCTCGTGTAGGGATGTTCATGCGCTACAACGACGCGTCTTCCCAAACCTGGTACTTCCGTATAGACCAACGACTTTGTCTGGTCTGGCTTAGACTTATACTTGTTACGCATCGTAGACTCGTTTCCGGCGCCTATGGTTGCCGGCAGCCAGTTTGTACCGATCGTACAAACACAGACGGAGAACTTGTCATTTGTCAGCATCATGCCAATCACGTCGTTTGGGCCTGGAAATGGACGCGGAAGATATCGTTGCACTGAAGAAAGAAAAGAAAATTGAAATGCATTTCCTACTGGAAGAAAGTCATAGCAAAGTATTTTTCATTGACAGTAATGAAAAAAGTTTTCTTTAACAGCAAACCCTTTATCCGAACAGCTCAACGACCTGCTCCCATTTGGTATTTTCATTTCGCAGTTAGAGTAATCTATGTAGGACACTTCCAAACGCCATCCCCATTTCTGTGTTTAACCAACCTGTCCGTATCAGAAACCACCGTGTTTTGGGAAGAAAAATTAGTATTCTCTTAATTTTTTTTATGACGAGAGATGAAACGTGGTGGACTGTGGCTGCCGACTGATTGCTCCAAATGGGCTCGTCTTGACTTCTTGGTCTCCAGCAACCAAGGAGTCGCCAGACCACATGTGTAAGTCTGAATTTCCTTAGTATTGTCTAGTGGTTGCCGGTAATCGTTCGACAATGAGTGACAGCACTTACAGTCTATCGCTGGCTTCAACTTATAGCTAATTTGTTGCAGAAGGATCTTGAACAGTAAATAGTTAATCATTATTTAGCGATTTGTAATATTTATGCAGAAAGATAATCTGAAAAATTGTTTATTTCCATTTGTAGATTTTCCAAAAAACTTAGCGTTGGTTTAACAATACTCAGATTTAATTTCATCTGAGCTCGTCGTCATATAAAAAATACTTACGACGTTATAAAGTGCTTAGAAAACTAACTTTTTTTCGTCTGTGCATACTTCAAAATGTTGTTTTCATATATTTGTTCCTTTATTATATTTCTAAATCTAATTTTAAGACTCTACTACCGTGCAGATGCACTTGTGCGGTTTTTATACCGTAATGAGATGCAGTAAGTGTCAGACATTCTCGACGAACCGATAAGCTTCAAACGGTGGCTACGGAGTCAAGAAACTCGAATCGCTTGGCTTTGTAGTTATGAACAAAGTTTAGCTGAAACGGAACTTCAGTGCGGAATACAAAGTAAACTTTTATTCACTTTAAACCTACTTCAATGGAATTCTAAAAACCGGTAAAGTAAACGTACACACACACACACACACACACACACACACACACACACACACACACACACACACACACACACACACACACACACACACACACACACACACACACACACACACACAAACATTAAAACGAAAACTTCTGCGACCGCTTGCAATGCGGATTGTGGTAATATTCGGGAAATGTTTTCCAACTTATGCTGCAAAACAGAGTTTTCCTTTTTATTTTTTTATTTTTTACGTGACGTTATATTAGTAGTGATCTAAATCAACGTAACAATTAACAATAATTGCGGTATTCATTTAATTAATAATGATTTTAGCCAGGAGCGGATCCAACAAACAATTTGGAGGGGGTATATGAAAAGTTGGACCATTCTTTAACGGTCTAAAGTATAAATCACAGGAACGAGTAGAGATAAAAGTACAGTATGTTATTATCAACACAATAAGTTTATTAACGTACAAGTATACAGTCATATGTGTTTGTCAGTTCATTATTCTTTTAATAATATTCATTTAAAGTTCAAAATACATACTACTTATTTAAGTTATATATACCAATCAAAAATTAATATTAATTTATACGCGTAGTAAAACCATGAACACACGCAATATGAATTTTGTGTCATATTTACAGTCAAAAAGCGATTCTACATTCATAAGAAAACGAAAAAATTTCGTTGGATCCGCAGCTGATGTTAGAAAATTACTGATTTCTCTCAGAAACGCCCTTTTATTAACGTGTTAAATTTGTTGGTGTATGTACGCGTTACGTTTAAATATGTAATACGTGGCTTGAAGTTCAAAAGATTAAACAGAGAACGTTACCGTTTTTTATATTCTGATATGTGAGTTATGAAGTTACTAGACACTTCTTCACAAACACAGTGAAGTGTTTATAATATATAATATTATATATACCTACTATTCAGAGAAGGCTATACAATCTCCAGTAAAAACTGACTAATCGAAGTATTTACTAATTCACAAATGATTACTTAATACCGCTATAAAAAAATATATGTCCGCGCGTCCATAAAAAATATATGTTCAGACAATTCTTTGCGTTCGTACATAAAGGCAAGGAAACCGAGCTTGGAATCAGTTGGTAAGATAGGCAGCAAAAGCCGGACCGGCTTCATTTTACCCAGTTTACAAAGCCATGGTATAGTTGTCCCGGACAGGATGACACTCGTTTGGTAACTGGCAGGCATGGACGCGATAGGCGAGTCCATACGGATCCTTCAGGCTAGGAAGAATAGAATTTAAACGGTCACTTTCCAACTCTGTAAGTTTTGTACCTTTCGAACTGCAGCTGGGACTGGACTGTCTTCTCGCGCCCGTGCCCGTGTTGTCTGCAAGCAGGGCGATTTGGCGTAGACTGAAAACACGACAAGGCGTAGGACGCTCTTTGGAAAGAAAAAACGGACAATTGTCTGCTGAACCATAAATATTGCGGGAATTTGTAAGCGGCAATTCTGTTACTAATTCGTAAACAACAGTCCAGTCATTTCAGTGACTTATACATTACATCTGTTTCTAAACGAATTCAGTCTATAAGAGATTTCTTAACAAGATTCAGAAAAAACGCCACATCGGCGTAAGCCAAAACGTTGCAAAAGTGGCATTCTCAGGGAGTTTTATCAAGGAGTTATAATAACGATAATGATGGCAAATAACAATAATAATCGATAATAAATATATAAAAATAACGACAATAACGTGTACCGAAGAGACAGGAAAAACACACGAGGACAGGAGGTATACGAAGAGGCAGGAGGTATACGACATGAAGGCGTTAAAAAGTGAATACGAGAAGACCCTACGAGATCGGGATGGAAATGGGGTTATTAGAGAAATATGTAAAGTACACAACACTTTGTGCACTGGAAACTGGGTAGTAAGGAGAAGACAAACACTGAATACGCATGTTGATAGAATGGAGGCGTACAGGTAGTGACAATAAACTAATAGGCGAGATTCGGTGATCTCAGGAAAAGATGGAGAAAAAGCCTTCGTTTAGTTTAATTGTGTGGCTATAGACTCATATTCGAAGAAGAAGAAGAAGAAGAAGAAGAAGAAGAAGAAGAAGAAGAAGAAGAAGAAGAAGAAGAAGAAGAAGAAGAAGAAGAAGAAGAAGAAGAAGAAGAAGAAGACTACACCATATTACAAAGGCTGTCATCGTGTTATGTTTACGAATCCATCTCCTTTTCATTTATTTCTTATTGTAGGCTCCAAAATGTATATGAAGCTAACTTGATAACAGTAATCGTTTTAAGAATGCGCTATCTCGTACAAAATAAGGCAATTAGCGCGTGTAGTATTACTGGGAATCAGAAAACAATTTGTCAGCATTCAGTGCTTAAAAAATAATATAAAAATATAAACAAAGTTAGTTGTATAATTTAATTTGACGTTTTGTTGCCTCGTGTTTTTGCCATTATCTTAAATAAATTTCGTAGGGCGTAACGAACGTTTTGTGACTCCTTAATTTTTTGTGCGAATGCAAATAAAACAAACAACGGAAGCACTGAACGACAGATATTTCTTAAATCCGCCTTAACGTACAAAGGTGGGTTGCAATGATAAGCCCATCGGGAAACACACGCGCGCGCTCGCGCCCTGACGTTACAGGACTTACGGCATTTAAATCTGTAAATCTAACACTCGTATAACCGCGGAATTTTCGAATGTTTGTTTTCTTTTTTCGTTGTCTTTATCCGTTATTTCCTTTCACAGTAGCTTCGTTGTACAAACGTCGGTGTAAGATATGCAAAGCCAAGTGCACGGGCTCACGGCAGATATCAAAAGCAAACACTGCTAGGAAAATCTGTTTATAATGATTCTTTGATTCTTGTAACCGAATGCGCTCCAGACGGCAGCGTTTGGGAATTACAAAAAATTGTGATACGACACAGTTTCATGTCAATAAAACACACACACACACACACACGTCAGACACGTATCGTCGTCCTATTTCGCTCCTTCCAGCCTCTGCAGTCCAAACATTTGTATAAAAATACGTTTATATTAAAACAACTATAATTTGGTAAAGAAATAGGTATATATGTTTTCCTGTGTTGCACTGTGATTTTGAAGCACAGATCTTTCCATGGTCTGAGATCCCTCAGATTTTGAAAATCATATTTTTATTTAATTTCACGTTTCTGAGCCATATGTCTTTGCAAGAAGCTCGCAAAAATTTATGAATTTTCTTTTTAAATCCACTGGTACATGGCTATTTTCATAATATTGCCGACCTTCCTAAAAGCAGTCTATCCTAGTCTTACTCCACCGGCAGTCCCTGTCATCGCATCTCTTGTTTACCCAATACGTATAAGATCTTAATTCTCAGTTCATCATCATCATCATTTTCACAACACGGGATACACAAGGTGCTGCATCTTCCGCCTTCAAAGATCCTCCAGCCATCTGTTCCTGGGTCTACCCACCCACCTGTGTCCTATAGGTTTGTACTTCCAGACTTGTTTGGCCAGCCTACAATCTGATAACTTTTTTAAGTGTTCTTTCCACCGTTTTTGTAATATTTTAATTTTTAATTCGAATTAAAAACTTGTAATTCTTCTCTTATGGCCTCATTCTTTATAAGGTCAAGTTTATAACACCTTTTAACTTTTCTGAAGAACGCCATTTTAGAAGCCTGTATTTTACTATCTTGTTTCTTGGCTGTTGTCCATAATTCACACTCATAGGACAGTACAGGGACCGCCATAGCTACGTAAAACTTTAATTTCGTTTCTTGACGTACCTTGTTTCTAAAAATACGTTTGATTGTCCCACAGATCGTTTGAAAATTACCTGACTCCTATATTACCAGAAAATTAAATCAATATCATAACTCCTATCATAACCAATATTATTTCCCAAATAGTTAAAATGGCTCACCTGTTCTACAATTTGATTATTAATCATTATTATTGTTCGTTTTGTTTCTTGCTTCGAAATGGCATACTTTTGTTTTTATAGTGGAGATTTTCATATTGTGTTGTTTGCAAAACTGATGAATCTTAAAAACAGATTTTTGTAAATCAGATTCTGTATTTTGAATTACAATCAAGTCGTTAGCAAGCAACATCACATTCAAACGTCTCTCTCATGATATCTTAATGCCAGAGTTTACAAGATATTTCCATTTCCTTACTAGATTGTCAATATAAATGTTAAACAGAGGACGTGGTATAACGCGCCTTGTGTAACACCTTGATTGACAGATATTTGTTGAGAGAGCCTACAATTACTTTTAACAGCTTGTTCTTGTTCCGTTATATAGGCCTTGTATAGTTCTTGTAAGTTGTTGTGGGTATCTCCGTTCTTCTAATATTTACCATAGAAAATTTCCATTTTGTCTATCAAAGGTCTTCTCAAATACAACGAAAGCTATATGCGTTTCTTTGTTGAACTCGCAATGCTTCTCAATGATTTGTGTGATAATAAAAGCATTGTCTGTACAAGATCTGCTCTTCCTGACACCGTTTTGTTCTCCCAAAATAAGATGTTCGGAAATAGTCTGCAGACGGTGGCTTATGATCCTTGCATACATTTTGTATCCAGTACAACCAAACATATTCTCCTATAGTTAATTCACAATTAATCAGCTTTATTTCGTTTCCTCACTGATACGGCCTTTTTGAACATTATGTTTTGTCTTTTCACATACATACCACTAAGCTTCCTTAGCTGCAGAACTCGTTCATTATTTTGAAGTAAGTACATTTATTATCAGGTAACACCGAATTGATAAATTTTACTTTTTTAAAGGTTGATTAAAGTTCTTCGAATGTACGATTCTCAGCATCTGACAAAAATGTCACGAGAAGGTGACCATACCTTGTAATCAGAGGTGGGCCGATATGTCGATGTGTCGCGGTTCCGAGTCGCGGGGCCACCCTACGAACTAACGAATAAACGAGTACTAGGAGTATTACGAGTACACGAGTACAAAGTCACTTTTTACTGCTAAATACTTCATTCTGCAGGTGTTTTGGAAAGATTATTTTTGTGGAACGGATATAACAGTGACTGAAAAGTTGAAATACCTGTTCCGATTCAACGATAACTGAAATGTCGAAATAGCCGTTCCAATAGTGAGGAACAGAATATCTCTATGCCAAAGAGACGAATCTGTTTTTAATAAATGAAAAAAAATTCATACTGATGTTACAATTATTCTCGTGTGTTATGCAGCTATATAATACAGCTTATAATAACAAATTATATATTATACTAGTCACCAACTTAGTAAATTTTGAAAAAGCGAATTGTATTGTGTTATAACCTACAGAGTGGCTGATAGGTCATATAGTACTTTTTGTTAATGTGATTTCGGAGATGATGTTAACTTCACTGCACATCTCACGGAAATTTTTTGACATTCTTTGTTACGTGCACTCTAAATTTCATTGCCTGAGTTTTGCAAATGTTTTGTCTAACCAAAATGGAATCAACAATTTAATATTAAATCTATTCCAGTTTGTTTACTCCTAGTGAAAACTTAAATTAGTATTCCCAAAGGTTGATAAGCCTATAAATTCTCTTGTTTCTTATTTCCTTTTAAACAGTAACAGCTTAATACTGTTAATGTAAAGTAACACTGTACTTTTTGTTTCAGTTTATTTCTTATAACAAACTATATTATACAGTTATATGTTTAATAGATATATAATAAGAGGTATTTGAATGTGTTATTTTTTTGGAACGGTTTCGTTCGTACCTGTCATTTTCAAATACTAGTTTAGCACACCTCTAGTAATCATGTCATTATCGCGGTTTTGCTATAGCCTAAAAATAAAAAAATTAATTACAAAAACTCCGATCTATCTACTAATTGTTTGTAAAATAACAGTTGTAAACAGACAGGCGTTATTATGCTTTTTTCTTTAAGAATACAATAAACACTAAAAATCCTAAACAACTAGTTCTGTATTAATTAAGTTTAGAACTATAGTGCCTGAATGACAAATAATTTACTCCTAGCTTTGAAGTTTGTACACGTGTCGTAGATACCTCTACACCTATATGCAATCATTTTTACAAACAAACATAAGTGGTAACTATACATAAAATGTTTGGAATCGTAGCTTACACATTTTTCGAAGGCGATCCAAAATTTCTAATAGGTGTTGTCAGATATCAATTTTGTTAAATTATTAACGATACCGAAACCTATTTTGAATAAAAATCCTCACAGTTTGGTGTCCCACATAGAGTTTTACAATTTTTTGAAATTTGGACTATTATTTTTGGTCTGAGGTGCCGCTAAATTAAAAAAGTTTCATTGTAAACAATACATTTGGAAAAGAGATAAAATTCACGTTTGTGTGATATCTGGCATAGATTTAAAAAAAAACTATAAAGGTATTTGTACCTATTTTAAGATCTTGGTGCCATAAAATTTGAAATTATTAAAATTAAATATTATATTCACATTTTAGTTAAAATTCTGTTTAATCTGTTACCCGACATAGATTTTTTCAATTTTCCAAAACTTCTAAAAAATTTCGAGTCCTCATTTTTTTGCTCCTGCTCCTGTTTTCGAGGAGACCAGTCATAAAATAATAGGCCTCTGTGGGGTAAGATACGCTCACACATGACAAGTTTTACGAATATCGGTTCATGGATTCAAAATTATGGCGAAAAATACATAACAGACAGACAGCCAAATGCCAAGTGGTCGAGTTAAAACTGAACTCCCTTTGCTCATTCAATTATAGGCGCAACTTTTTTTTCATTTTCTTGAACTCAGATTTTATCAGCATATTGTATATTGTTTGTGTTTCGTAAAAATGAAATGCGTGTAAACTGTAGACTATAATTTGGCACAGTCGCTCTATCATTAAAAAATATTCATTTTCGTCATTCAATTATCAAGTTGTTCAATTTTTATGCCGATAAAAACTCAGAAGTTGGAATCAAAAACTAAGAAACGAATGAGGAATCACGACAATTGGCCAGATTCTTGGGATACGAGAATCTCTTAAACCAAGTCTTCTGCAGCATTGCGATGATTCGAGTAGCCTGAAGTTTGCAGTGAGTGCCGAATGAAAGTTCTAAACTGTAGAATCCGATCAGTTTTCGCCATCACCAAATTATGTCCCCATCAACTGGTACTAATATTTTAAAAAATACCGTTTTTAGTTCTAAAACTTAGCAGTCAATTCTAGTTCCAATGTGTCGGTTTTAGCCGTTAACAAATTTTGTTAGATAATTTTGTTTAGACTGTGAGGATTAGTTACGA
Organism: Magicicada septendecula; assembly: GCA_034769895.1. Lineage (NCBI taxonomy): Eukaryota > Metazoa > Arthropoda > Insecta > Hemiptera > Cicadidae > Magicicada > Magicicada septendecula. The sequence continues at coordinate 388,442,331 of CM068373.1, forward strand.
TTAATTATGGTACAATTTACCCGAAAAGTTAGTTTCCATTCTACTACAATCCTCTTTAGAATTTTAGAAAAATGGTGTGAGGTGGTTAAGAAATATATATAGAACAAGGAATAGAAGGGGCCAGGAATACTGCGACGAATGTATAGACATGGGTATGAGGTAGCGGGTATAAGGACGACTTTTAGAACGATCGGAAAAGAGGGAGAGTTCTGACTAGTTGTTATTCTTCTTCTTCTTTGCACGTATAACGATCAAAACCTATTACGTCGACCGCAAGCCTGCGGCCTCGTTTTGCAAGTGATGAGGAAAGAGGAGCGGGAGGAGTATCAACTTATTTAAAAAACCTGGGTCCATCTGACTCCGGATGGTAGCAACCTAGTTATAGGGGCCCGGCCTAGGGTAACAGGTTACAATTGGTCAAGGGTCTCGAAGGAGAGAATTAAGGATTTTCAGTCGTCTGAAAAGAAAACCGCACTGGACTAGTTGTTATTATCAGATTTAATAATATTTCTTATCTTTATCAAAAGTCTGATTAGACCAGATGCCATTCACGGCAGACGGCACTCTCCGTCATTCTACATTATACAGGCTACGCATCAAATATTCTGTCTACCATCTAGTTATTATGTATTACATATTCATTGATTCAACACACTCGTGGTGGATATATTTTACCGTCGGACGGCCGAGTGTAGTTGAAACTAATGTAACCTTTCATATTGGCAATAATGCATCATAGTAATGTAATTGTACGAGTTTAATTAAAATCTCATATAGGCCTATGTATAGCCGTCCGCATTGTAATTCGACACTGACGTGGAAGCTAAAGTCGATTATTGGAATTACTGGTGTACGAAATTAGATTTTAATACTATATCATGCAGGCCTACCTCAATGTGGTGGCATTGTACATCAATTAAATCAGTTTTAATTACGAAGCAAATGCTGAATATTGGTATATTAATAAAGCGATTCATGTGCGTGCGTGTACAAACGTTTGCATGAGTGGTCCGCCCGTACATTTCGATTTGAGCGTTCTTGCTTAGATTGACGATTGGCACATAACTGTATACCCTATTATTAACAATCTATTCGAATGAATAATTGTGTAATCTGATAGCAGTGTATACTACAGTGAATAAATCAAGAGAAAATAATCGTGAGACGAGTGTTTTAAGTCGAGTTCTCAGATGCTACTTCTCCTTTACTACCAGTGGGGTCAGGTGTACCGCAGGGTAGTGTCCTGGGCCTACTACTGTAGCTCCTGTTCACCGCCGGGAAGTGATACCACTGGTGCTACCTACGCCCATGGCACAGCAACCCTAGAGACACATTCCGATCCCGCGATAGCGTCTCTTATGCTACAAGAGACTAAACATTGTTCAGTTATAGCTTGATAAATGACGCATAAAAATCAATTCGTCCACGTCAGTAAACGTTACCTTCACCTTAAGCTAACTGTCTTCCAGTAACTATTAATTGTCAACCACTACCGCAAACTGAAAGTGCTAAGTACCTTGGGATGCAGCTGGACAGGAGACTGATGTGGATGAAATACGTAACTTCCAAGAAAACTGAACTTAACATCAAGGTCAGAAATATCTACTGGCTGATAGGCAGAAAATCGCGGTTAAGTCTTATCAATAAACTTTTAAGAAATAAAACAGTTCTTAAACCGGTATGGACTTACGGTATTCAATATTGGGGTACTGCTAGTAGAGATTATACAGCGCTTTCAGCCCAAACCTCTGCGATCAATAGGCTAGTCAACGCGCCATGCTTTGTCTCCAACAATTCTATACACCGAGACCTGAAAGTTCCTACTGTGAGAGAAGAAATTGTGAGCAACTGCAGGAAACACATATCTAAATTAGAATACCATCTTAACCCCCTAGCAGCAATTAATTTATTGGACAATAGTGAAGACATTTATAAACTGTCACGACAAAAGGCTTGTCGCATAACAAATGGCGCCAAACGTACAACACTTAGTGTTTTTGGTCACCCTAAAAAAGGGCCGTGTGGCGAAAACGCTGTAATGGATGTTCCGCCCGAGCCGCGCTGAGATGTTCTGCGGCTGCGCCCCCTGTTCGTGGCGTACTCCAGTCCTCCTCTTTTTCCGGCATCGGTTTGTTGAGTCCGCTGCCGGCCCAACGACGTCCAGCGCTGGCGCGGTACAGGAGTGCGAAGAATGCAAGAACGTCCGTTCCTTCCGGCTGGCTCCGCGTCGATGTCGTCCGAGAGAGAAGAGGGGATGCAGTGCGTCCGATGGCGTGCGATGAAGTGCGCCAAACGACGCTCTGGGCTGTGCGGTTGTGCGTCACAGAGACGAACCGCTCGGTAACTGAGTTCCGAGCTACCTTCTGGAGCTCCTGCCTCGTGGCCCTGCCCAAGTAGGGCGTGTGCTCTGTAGCAGGCCGATTCTCGGCTGTTATGCTAGCCTACACTAGCGCAGTATACACCGATGGGGTTTCCACGAATCACCTGGTCGTATACGGTACCTGCCCAGCCCAGCCACAAGACGATTGTCTGGGAACCTCGCCGCACGTGCATAAAATTTGCATGCAAGCCGCCTGAAAGTTTCGTCTAAGGAGCGGACGCCAAGTCCTCTCCTTAGAAGGCGTGATGAGAAGCGACGGGGACTTTGGCCGCTAGCCGAAGACCCCTGTCGAGGACGCTCTGCAACTTGTTTTTATGCATTGCACCGAGGTAACCCCAAATCGGGCAAGCGTAGGTAATGACCGGCAGCAAATACGCGCCGACTATCATCTTGCCCAATTTTCTGGTCATGCTGGTTTGCTGGTTTGCTGGTTTGCTGATCAGGAGTGAAAACAGTAAGCTCAGACGAGCGGATGCTCGCTTAAGAACTGTCTGAGCGTGGGTACGCCAGGTGAGCCGACGGTCGAGGTGTAATCCTTGGTACTTAACCTCGTTGGACCAGCGCAAGTACGTTCTGCCTATACGTAACTGCCTAACAGGGTGCTTCCGTCGCTTCGAGAATTCGACGGCTACACTCTTGGTAGCGTTGAGTTGCACTCTCCAATTTTCAGTCCAATCCCCGAGCGTGTCGAGCTGGCGCTGCAGTCGTAAGACGGCTCTTTCTACATGACGATCGGCCGTAAGTACGGCCGTGTCGTCCGCAAAGAGGGCCACCTGGACTCCAGGCTGTCTCGGCACGTCGGTGACGTAGAGTGAGAACAGAAGGGGGCCAAGAACACTACCTTGAGGGACGCCGGCTGTGATTCGTCTCTCGGAAGAGACTGAATCTCCAACTCTCACGCAGAAGGTCCTCTCCGTCAGAAAGCTAGCGACCAGATGGAGGTAGCAGTCCGGGAGCTGGACTTCCCTAAGCTTGAATAATTCATGCATTGGGTCGGCGCAGATGACTGTTCAGGAAACACTGTCAGGCCTGTACTGATAGAGAAGTGGTTTCCGTCCCAAGGTGGCAATATTCCGGGCTATATGACGTGCTGTTTAGTGATTATTTATTATTGACTGTGATATAATAATTTGTTGATAAGTTCATTATTTCATATGAGTGTGTACTGTGAGTAGTGTAATTATATATTTTGAAAAAAGACTTGTTGGTTTAAGTGTGAGTTGCTTCAAGATGAGTAAATAAACTCCCTCTAACAGTTTTTTACTTGCTCTACCAGTCACGGTTTTCGTTCACTATAAATTCTCCGTATATCCGTGTAATAAAAATTCTGTGAGATGAGTTAATTTTCTCCATCTTTTCTGTAAGGTGTCTATCCTGACCAGAGTTAGTTGAGATTTGCGATTTGGTGTACGTTGTACGTTATTGGAGACTTTTATTGGTGACTTGTATTATCTAGTGCGACATTGCGCTGTTAAATAAGCGACGTTCATTGCACGTCACATTACTGCGCGTTGGACAATCGTAAACTCACTACTACACTCGTAAAATACGCACTTAAATACTTAATCCTCCAGTCGAATCTGTTATCTGCTCACTAGACGTTGTTTTCTTTAAGTTAGTTTTTTAATACCTGGTTATCTCTTGCTTGGTCGTCACCCTCTTCACATCACGGCATAGACCTCACAGCCTTCAAAGACCCTGCAGCATTTTCCTAGGTCTACACACATACCCGTGTCCTATGGGTTTATATTTCTAGACTTGTTTAGCCAGTCGTGAACCTGACTAAGTGTTTTTCCACCGGTGTTTATAATGTTTTAATCTTTCATTTAAGTTGAAAACTTGTAATTCTTCTCTTATGAGTTACACTCTGTAAGTATGTATTTACGTCTCTCTCTCTCTCTCTCACTCTCACACGCACACACTCACTCACTCACTCTCTATTTTTTATTTATATTCTTTTTTATAACAATGTTGCTAGGCACATTTCATTTCTGTTTTCAAACTGGTTTAGAAGAATATAAAATCGAGGAAACTAACGAAAAAGTGGGTCTTTGAATGGGGATGGCTGTGCTCTACGATCTGAAATCTCGCGTCTCAAAAGCGGGAGGAGAGTTTGATTTGAGTTCTTAGGGTAGAAGACACAGGATTTTTTTTTTTTAAATAAGCAAAACAACAGAAGGCTTACAAACGGACCCAGACCTAGTCTTAATCAAAAGTTCGGTGCAACACTGAGTGCGGTGGAAGAAAATAAAACTTGACGTTTCATGTGCCTTTTAAATTAATGATATTGTAGACAGACTGGTGCAACCTACATAGTGTTAACCTTACAAGAATAATAAGATATATCTTACTATTCTGATACGTAAAAGATTGACTGTTCTTTTCGTCGGCTGTTATTCTACAACCAATTATACCCTGATTAACGAAAGAAAGTGACTGGCGGAGCGGCCGCGCGGCGACCGAGTTTGTAGTAAAAACATTCCACTTTATAACCTCGTGGAAACGTAAAATACAGGGCGAGAAATGTCTAATGAACTGTATTTTAATCATCAATTAAAGACGTTTTTAACAAACTTTTCTAATTTTTAAAATCTCTTTTCAATAAATTTACATTGTGAGTTAAAGAAAAAAATACACGAATTTGAATTAAAAAATTAGGGTTTATCGTTTTTATTACGTAAGAACTCAGAGGTTAAGCATCGGAAAAAAATTTCTTGTAGACAAATGGTAGTCCACCTTCTTTAGTACAATATATCAAAAATTGAGATTCCTACGATTAATATTAACGACGTTATTAATTTTTTCCGAATGTACTGTTAACTCCGTTATTAATAATTTTTTTCATTGTGTTTTTTCACAATAAACATAACAAAATTGTATTCATCAATACAAAGTGGTATGTAACCTTCAAATATTACGAAATATAACCGCAATCAGTTAATATAGGAAAATTAGAACTAACATCGCTCAACGGCGCGCGATCGAGTCAAGGTACAGTAACAGCCCAAAGAAAGTGGTGCATACGCTCACGGCTCACACATTGACACATAGCCAACTTACTACGAGTCACCAATCTCTCATAAGTATATACTTAGTTATCTGTCTACTTATTTAATCTAATCTTCTACCTGGAGATCTGTCAAAAACGTACATCTGACCAGACTTTTGTGGTTTAGTTGAACTACATGCTTTTTATAACAGTCTTGAATGATTGTTTATTACTCTTTTGCGGTACGGTATTTATTGTTTTCTTGTTAATAAACTGTTTTTGTTTTGTGATCAGCTTTAATACTACTAATTGAAGTGCAATGTAATTACTGGGAAATTGTTAATGCCATTCAAATTTCTCAATAACTAATTATTTAACTATGAAATATAGTTTACAGTTTAAAACTACCGAGCAAAGCTCGGTCTACCAGATATTGCATAATTATAACAGTATTTTACTGTTATAATGTAATTGAAATGTAAAAACAATTAGTAAATTACTTGTTATTAGCATTGACAAATAAATAATAAATACAGTACGGTACTTACAAGTATTGTAGTGTTCTTCAGCTTTTATGGAATCCGCTCATAAAATATGTGTATAAATCATAAAAATACACTATTAAAACACTCTATAAAAAACACTTATAGCTGTGAGTTAGTAGTCTTCAAACGAAAGTTCTCTGATGCCCTCCATTGGATCGTCATCACTATTATCATCTTCTGAACAATTATCATCCTCGGAGCTACTGCTGTCTTCCACGGATATAATCCCACCTCTCAGCAGTAATTCGATTAAATCCGTCTTTAGTCAGTCGTTCAACTTCTTTTAAAGTAAACATTTTGTTGTTTTCGGCAACATACCCCTTAACCTGAGCCCATATAAGCTCAATGGCGTTAAGATGGCAATGGTAAGGTGGTAGCCTTATCACTTTGTGACCTCTGCTCTCTATCAATTCATCAACAAAATACCTTTTGTTCTGGGGCTTGTGCCATTTCACTAATTCCAAAAGTTCTGATTTTTTCAAGTCGGTTGTAGATTGAATATTTTTCCTATCCAGCCATGCAAGTATGTCAGCTTTTTTATCTTTGCTTGTGGGAGCTTTATCAATTTGCTTAGAATGGTAGGGAGCATTGTCCATGACTATTACTGCAGGCTCTTCTAGGTTATTTAGCAAAGTTTCAGAACACCAACCGAAGAATTTGTCGTGATCCATATCTTCATGGTAGTCACCGGTTTTTTTCGATTTAAATAGTAGAAGGGAATTTGGAACAAACCCTTTTGAAGAACCTGCATGACATATTATTAATCGTTCACCTTTCCCTATAGGTGTTAACATTGTCCCCTGAAGTGACTCATCAGTCCATCCTTGTTTCAAACAATGCCCAGCATTGACCCAGGTCTCATCGAGCCAAATTATATTATCGAAATTCTCGTCTTTGATTTGGCGAAGAAAACGACACCTCCAGGCAGCGACATCGCTTCTCTCCATAATCACTTTTCTGCCCGAAAATTTTCTCCACGTAAATCCTAAACCTTTTAGCACGTTTCTAAGCGAAGACAGACTGCCATTAAACAGCTCTTCATTTTCCAACGATGATAAAAGTTTTTTCAAAGTGGGATATTCTTTTCTTATGTAATATTGATATACATGTCTTCGTATAGCGTCTTCCTGAAAAGTGTCAAGTTTTGTCACAGTTTTCTCCCGTTTCCTCTGTTTGCCCGGAGTTGAAAGTTGGCTATTACTGTCATCTTGTATTTCTTTCAATTCTTTTTCCTTGCAAACTCGCAGAACTGTATTTTTATGTATTTTCAGAGCATCTGCAGTTCGCTGTATTGCATTATTAACCGGAATCAAAGGACCTTTGTTCGCCTTTTCTCTATCAAAATATTCCCGCACTTTGCACACAATTTCTCTTGACTGTCCTTTCATAGGTACGCCTCGGCCCGAAGTTTGTCTTTTCTTTGGAGTTCGAGTCCTAGGTCTTCCCCTATGTTTCCTTGGTTCAGCCTCGTTACGTTGCTCCATGCTCAGCCACCGAAGTATATTCACACAAAATAACTTAAAAACACGTCAATTTATAATGAAAGCACAAGAAACTAACACTTAAAATCAAGATAACCAACAACCGGACATCACTCAACCACCACATCAACTAAACTGAAAGCTGGAAATTTCCCTTACCCTTAGTGTGCGTATAACGGTTCAGTTTTCCTGGAAGCGTGTGCTATTTGTAGACATAAAGGAGAGGCCGAGACGCTGTACGGGAATGACGGTAGCGCGCGAATAAAATGGGTCCAATAGGTTCTGACTGTACTTCCGCCGCAGAGCGCCACGCAGTGCTCTCTGTGAAATTCACTTTATATATTAATCCATTGTAGTATTCCTATCACGTACAAGGTGTAAGTTGTATATGTCTTCTACATTTAGTTATCTAAAGAGAGCGTCACGCAAATCTCATTCGTGTACAACTTTTAACAACTGAGTTAACAGGACATTAGAAAAAAATTAATAACGTCGTTAATTTTAATCGTAGGAATCTCAATTTTTGATATATTGTACTAAAGAAGGTGGACTACCATTTGTCTACAAGAAATTTTTTTCCGATGCTTAACCTCTGAGTTCTTACGTAATAAAAACGATAAACCCTAATTTTTTAATTCAAATTCGTGTATTTTTTTCTTTAACTCACAATGTAAATTTATTGAAAAGAGATTTTAAAAATTAGAAAAGTTTGTTAAAAACGTCTTTAATTGATGATTAAAATACAGTTCATTAGACATTTCTCGCCCTGTATTTTACGTTTCCACGAGGTTATAAAGTGGAATGTTTTTACTACAAACTCGGTCGCCGCGCGGCCGCTCCGCCAGTCACTTTCTTTCGTTAATCAGGGTATAGTGCCAACAACGTGAGGTGATTAATTTCTTCTCGTATTCTTGAGGTATGCAACAGGAAAGACGCCACTGTAATGACTGCCATAAAGGAAGGGTGAGTTGCTTGACTAGGAGTTGAATAATGAACACTCATACTTAAAGAACAGAATGTTATGTTGTTGAAATCTAACCCGTATCACGGCCCCCAGTACAATCGTCTCCCTGCATTATTAACCGGTCAAGTTTCCGCAGGGACTCGGTTCTGCGACACAATTACTTTGATTACAGCGCTGATTTAAAATACGTAGGTTTATTTAAGAAAATAATTTTTGTTTGTATTCCTCGTTTGGAAAGCAACAGCATTTTCTTTAACACCAAAGATTAAAATTGACATGTATGAATTGAGTAAAAAGCAGCAGTTTTGTTGTTGTTGAAGTATCCTTGTCGTTAATCAAGGTAATTTGAGTTGTGTTTCAGATACAGCGAAATGTCTCGGCGTTGCTTCGGCTTACGGAAGAAACAGTATCAAAAGGAAACGGAAGACGAATTTTGAGAGACGTACTTAACGACTGGTAGAAAATCGGAATTATTCCTCCTCCTATGGCGCTACAGCCCTGGCCTCCACCAATCTCCGCCTCCAGTCTACTCTATCCATTGCAGCCCTTCTCCAGTTTCTTATCCCCATGTCTCTCGCGTCCTCTGCAACGCCATCTTCCCACCTCTTCCTCGGTCTGCCTCTAGGTCTCGTTCCCTCCTATGTACCCAACAAGGCCCTCTTGGGGTTCCTGCCATCCTCCATTCTCATAACATGTCCGGCCCAACGCAATCTTTGCATGCTTATAAATTTTGAGACTGGTATCTATTTATATATTTGATACAGTTCATTGTTTTATCTTAGTCTCCATGAGCAATTTTCTTGTATTGGGCCTCTAATGCGTCTGAGGATTTTCCTTTCAAAGGTGTCTACTATGTCGGCTGTTTTCTGTGTGATTGTCCATGCCTCACACCCGTAGCATAACACCGGTCTGATGACAGTCTTATATATTTTCATTTTTGTTTCCCTGTGCACATACCCAGACCTAAATGATTGCAGCAATACGAAGTATGCCTTGTTAGCCATGGTGGTCGGTCTTTGGATCTCCGACTCCTCTGATCCAGTCTTTGCTAGGTTCACTCCGAGATACGTGAGATTGTCCACCACTTCAATTGTGTCCTCCTCTATCTCAATGTTGTTATGAACCCGGTCCCTTCTTGTTTGGATAAGCATTTTTGTTTTATCTATTTATGGCTAGCCCAACTTCCTTGGCTTTGTATTTAAGCTCCAGAAATATTTCTTTAGCTGCCGCGATCCGTTTTGACATGATGTTAATGTCATCTGCATATACGGCTATCTGTACAATTTTATTTTTTAACAGAATCGGAATTATTCTTCTCATACAATACGTTGTTGCTATATAAACTGGGCTTGAAACTTGTTTGAACGTATATGTGATCAAGTTCTGACGTTAAGTAAAGAAGATAATATCAAGGAGTTCAACGGTCTGAGAACAAAGGAATTAGCCGAAATTTTGTAAAAGTTAAAAACGATATCTACAGAAGATGCGCCCGACTATCACCATATCCCTAAGGTGATCTTTTTTGTTACTCGAAAGGAGAGTTATTTCCGATTAACGCTGATAGCGGGCTCCTATCAAACCGACAAGGCAATGTTTAATTTATGGACACAAGCAGCCCCACCGTTCAGGCTACCTCTGTGTTTCGCATAGGAGGAAGCCGAGTTTGTTTGACGCAGGTTTCGACTCTAACTTCACGTACGGAATAGAACTTCAATGGAAAAGTCATGGACCAGGCGGAGCGCATCCACTTCTTTACGTCGGCGTGCCCGAGCCCGCTTCTACAGACGAGATGTCAGATCGGCTCCTTGAGCTCTGATCCCGAAAGACGTTATTCAGCGTCTTCCTGAACAAGGAATTTTATCTTGGCCGCGCTGTTATGCGCGTCCTTTAGTCAGATCTAGTTTCGTAGGAAGTGGCGGAAGAAGGCTACGGCGTAGTGAGTCTGAAGAAGGAAAAGATGCCGCAAGTGTCGACAGCTACTAGTGTCTCCTGTCGCTGAGCGAGATCAGCGTCGACGATATGAGGGTAATTCAATAAATAAAGAGACAAATAGCTGTAGAGGAAAGACGGTTTATTTAATCATTATGACAATATTTTTACTTTTCAACATAACCCTCAGGAACATTACTACCTTTGTCCCATCACTGAATAAGCGTTTTATATCTACTGCAAAGAAATCTTTATGTCGGAGCCATTTTAGGCCATATTCTTTGACATCGTCGTCGTGTAACGCCTCCTTGAGTAGACCAAACAAGTGGAAATTACACGAAGTCAAGTCTAGAGAGTGAGGTATAGAGTTCTCCAACCCAATGTTTTGATGGTGTCACGTGTTAACTAAGCTGTGTGTGGACGGGCGTTATCATGAAGGAGACTGATGCGTTTGCGCAGAAATCTAGGAAGTTTCCGTATCACTGCTGGCTTTACTTTGTTGACAAGAACGTCACAGTTGTATGCACTGTTTATTGTCTACTGATCTTATAAAAAAATTACAAAAGCCGGGCTTTCACCATCCCAAAAGATCTAGACGTCCAGAATCGTGCAAGTTATTCACTGAAGCTTAAACATTTTTTAGCTGGTCTGCCCACCTATAAAACTTTCTGTGATTAATACAGCTTTTTCTGCATATGGACGGGAATTAATTATTTTTTAGTCTAATGAGAGTCAATTTTAACTAATTTTTCACTTCCACAGGTTGTTTAAAATTTGAAGAGGACTCGCCATTGTTAAATGATAATTTGAGTTAATAATATATATAATACTTTCACTTATGAACTTACTATTGTTACTTCCCAAACGTTTCAAGATGTTGTTTCTCTTCTTCAGTGGGTTGAGTACTAACTGTCGATTACAGAATAACCGTTACGGAATGGAGTGTGTGGTGGGGGTTGATGGTAGGAAGGGATTGGCGCTGAGGTTCGAATTATGTGTGTGGATCTGTGTGTCAAATAGTGTATGTGATTTGTAATGTATCTGTTCATTTAATATGTTGTTTGGTTGTAGTGTGTGATATCTGTATATTTCAAATTGTTCAGCTGTGTTTTGTTTTCTACTTTTTGGTAAGTAGTGTAATATTTCCATGTTGTGTTCTATGTTTGTGTAGCTGTGGTTTTCGTTATGTAAATGTGTGGCAAATGTGGAATGTATGTAGTTTGTGGTGAGGGCTTTTAAATGTTCAGAAAACCTGGAAGAAAAAGAACGAAGAGAATGCAACAACAAGATAATTTTAATGATAATTTGAGGTTTAAACAAAACGATTCTAATCAGACAACGAATCAGAACTCATAAAATGGATGTCAACTTACAGTTCTGAAACTACCGTACTCCATCTACCAACCGGTTATCCTCTACAGCTATTTTTCTCTTTAATTATTGAACGACCCTTGTACTTGAGCGTTAAAAAATTCAGCAAATTATACTTCAGCGTGTAGATTCCCGAAGAGGTTAGGTTTCCACCTGATGAACAGCTCATGGGAATGATGGAAGGCACAAAGAGTGCCGGTTGCGACACCAGACTGTCAACTACTATTGGACTTGCGCATCACAGACTGCTACGTTCATATTACTGCTAGTTTCATAACAGAGAGGACTCGCTGCGGCACAACAGATATCTACATCTATTCGAGAAATTAATAGACGACGTTACAATACACGACGGTATATACGTAACAGCGACAGAATATCGTAGCTCGATTCGCGTTGATAATTGAACTGTTAATGCAATCGAGGACGGTACAAAGCTGTTCCCACCTAAGTATCCGTATTAAAATGGTTTCTAACCTAGCATCAGCTTGTCTAGTGGAACTGTTTCTGGGGCTAATCAGCACGGCTATGAGCCAACGATAAAACGATCGTTGGGGCGTACCTGATTCCGACTATCATCTACACTGCTCCCGTTTGACAGTACCTCGCCGCTACGTATAAACATAAGATTTAAAGCGTACGCAGCAGCGGTTTATGCTAGCTAAAGTCTAGGCTTGTAAGCGTTCTCGGGATAACATCGTGAAACGTGTTGCACGTAAGTTTACGTTGGAACGGGAAGCATTCCTTTTTTATTTTTTAATTCTTTTAATTATTAGCAATCAGAAAATACATTCTTTAAGCTAATCTGCTAATTAGTGTACACACATAAGAAGTGTATAACTAGTTGGCGTGAAGAGATGTTCCATCCAGCGATGTTAACTCGTAGTTCTTAAAGGTCGGATGACCATAGTCTTCTCAATCTTCTGTGTATTGCAGGCTGTAGACGTAGCATGATCAGCGGGTTACGATGATCGTGAAGTCTTATGTGGTGTCTAGTACCACGTTTATGGATGACTCCACGGACGTATGGAATATGAATGGCATTCCCTCAGTGCCAGATTATGCAGCTGCCGCGTACGTACAGATGATTCTTGACAATGATTCCGGAAATGTTTTAGCTTATGAGATTTAGCAAGCTGTAGAAAAGTTAAGAAAAACAACCAATGAAGAAGACATTGGGCTAACACTCGGACTATCACAACAAAAGCGAATGTTTAGTTGTTAACGGTCTACAGTCAGACTTGAAGTAAGGAAGATTTTCAAGCTTTATGGTAATTCATGATAAACTGTTTATAGTCGGTCGTATTCACCTGTTGAGTGAAAAGTTGTGTTAACTTCCCGTTAATAGCGTAATACTACCAAGGCACAAGTGGCAGACTTTTGTAAATTTAAGCATGCGTACGTGTCAGGATAAGTGGATTAACACAAGGGGGTTCCCTTCCCCTCGCTTTCAACGCGTTTCACCTTAAATTAATTAAGCTCTACTTTCCTTCGTTGTCATTGCGTTCTTATTCTTCTTCTCCTCCTTCTTATTTTCTTGTCGTGTACTGGGGTTATTTAATTATCTGTTCCTTGAAATTTGTAAATCACACTTCAGCACTACGTACTTAGGGTACGGTTACACGAGCGTTTTTTCCCGGCCGTTTGCGGGCGGTTGGAAAACGCATTGCATTTAACACACAGGCGGGAATGAAATTGGTCACACGGATGTCGAAAAAACTCACGGATCGTCAATTCTACTGCGTTTTCAAGGTCTCCAGCATCGAAACGCAACCTGCTGCGTTTTTAGTCCGTTTTTAAAACGCACGAAGGTGGTCACACGGACTGTTAAAAGATGCCGCTAAAATAGCATTTGTTTATTTACTTGTTTCTATAGTAATTAATTTTGGTCTCCATGGTGTTGTTGACATCTTTAAGACGGGCGTTTCTGTGGTGTTGTCTTTTAACTTTCGTACACACATTTAATCTTTACAGCCAGAGCTGTAGGGATGCGCGTCCGAGACGTCCCAAAGCTTCCATCCGATTATAAACCGCCTGTGTGACTACACTTCCGTCCGTGCACGTACGAGAAAAAAACGCACGTGTCACCACTGTGCGTTTTTCCGAACTCCATGCGCGCGCACGGCCAGAAAAAAAACGCTCGTGTAACCGGACCCTTAAATACTTATTTCTCCAGTCATATTTGTTCTTTGCTCACTAGAAGTTTGTTTTCTTTTAGTTAGTTTTTTAATGTCTGGTCATCAGCTTCACATCACGGCATAGGCGAGATGCCGCCTCATCGTCTCCAAAGACCCTGCAGTATTTTCCTAGGTCTACCCACATACCTGTGTCCTGTAGGTTTCTATTTCCAGACTTGTTTGGCCAGTCGTGAATCTGACATTCTTTCTAAGTGTTTTTCCACCGGTGTTTATATAATTTTGTAATCTTTCATTCAAGTTGGAAACTTGTAATTCTTCTCTTATGACTGCATTCTTTATGCGATCCAGGTTAGAACACCTTTAACTCCTCTTAAGAACGCCATTTCCGAGACCTGTATTTTCCTTGGTCATCGTACACAATTGACGTCCATAGGACAGTTCAGGGACGTCGCGATATTATAAAACTTTAATTTTGTCTCGACGTACCTTGTTTATAAGACACGATTGATTTTCTCGCAGACTGACTGGAACTTGCCTAGCTTAACGTCAACATCATAATTCTTATCACAGCCAACATCATTTTCCAAATAGTTAAAATGACTCACCTGTTCTGTAATTTGATTATTCATTACTATTTTTGTACTTCTTGGTTCCTTCCCTCGAAATGCCATCACCTTTTTTTTATAGTGGGTATTTTCATATTATATTGTTTGTAAATTTGATGAAGTTTAAAAAACGATTTTTGTAAAGGAGGTTCTTTATTTTGAATTATAAGGAGTCCTCAACAAACAACAGCACATTCAAACATCTGTGTCGTGATACTTTGGTTTAGTCGATGTTTCCATTTCCTTACTAGATCGTCGAAGTAAAGGGTTTAAAAGAATAAGTGATAGGCCTATACTGCAGTCTTGTCTAACACATTGACTGACAGAGATTTCGTAAGAGATACTACAATTATTTCTAATTATTTTTGTTCCGTTATATATAGGCCTTGTATAGATTTATTAGTTGTTGTGGGTATCCCCGTTCTTTTTAACACTTGCCACACAAATTTCTATTTACTCTACCAAAGGCCTTCTGAAAGTCAACGAAAGCTACACGCGTTTCTTTGTTGACTCAGATGCTTCTCAGTTATTTGTGTGATAATGAAACATTGTCTGCACAAGATCTTCCCTTCCTGAAACTGTTTTATTCTTCCAAAACAAGTTGCTGTGAAATAATCTGCAGACGGTGGCTTATGATTCTTGCATATATTTTATACACAGTATCAACCAAACATATTCCCCTATAGTTATTACAGTCATTCCGTTTTCCTTTCTTAAAAATAGACACTACACGATCTTCCGGGACTTGATGTACTTTTAGACACATACTATAGAAATTCAATAATACAAGCATACGCAAGATATGCTTGCGTATCTAAACAATTCTGCGTTCAGTCCATCCTGTCCTGTTGCTTTTTAATTTCTAGTAATTCCGAGAACTACTTCAAGCTCGCCCATCGTTACTGAGTCTTCCTCGTAGTTAAGTACTTTGCCAAACTCGTTGTTGGTTTTGAACGTTACAACAACGCCATTTTTAGTTTCAACACGCGTTTTATTCTGATTAATTCAAGGTGAGAATAACACACATGGTCTTTAATATTGCAAAAATCTTATCATAACGAAACTCTTTACAAATAAATTGTAATTGTTAATACCTAAAGAAGATAGATGATGTTATTAAATAATTATCATTTACCTAACGCCACCTAACTTCGAAGCTTTGAAGCGTTAACATAAAAGAATTAAACCTAATTTGCAGTATGTTGTTTACTTTAAATATGAGTTTGTGTTTAAAGCATGTTGTACGCAGGCGACTTTATATTATATTTAGTTCTGGTGTAAAAAGGAAACATATTAATCTTCTTCTAGTTTGACGCCTTTTCTCCTTTGACGGTGTTTCAATCATTTCGGAAATGGTGCGTTCAAGTCGATGAAAGTCAGGAAAATTATATACAACACATATTATGACAAAGCAGAGGTTCTCAAAATAAAAACATTTCTGTCATACGCTTCCGTGGACTTCTACCTTGCCCAGTGTCGACCTGAAGACGGCATTTGCAAGACGGGTGAGACGTCATCAGACACCGGAAGATGAACATATTTTCATGAGATCATCCACGAAAGTCTGCGTGATAAGTTACGGTCTGATATGTTGCTTATTTGACAGAAATAAAATTTCGGCTTTTGCCAGAAGTGTAAAATGTACATCATGTGTAAACCTTTGTCACTTTATTTAGATCAAGAAATATGTTGGCACTAAGATAAACGTATAATTTCACAATATGCTGGTAATGTTTTATAAAAGACTTGTCAAATCTTGGTAGAAGGGACGTGCAGAGGATTCAAGCAGCCGAAATAAAATTTCTAAGAGAGACGCGAGGTTGTTCTCTCTTGGATCGGAGACTGAACGAGGATATTAGTCTCAATTTAAATATTGTATCATTGCATCAGAAGATTGAAGACCACAGAATGAGATGGTGTGGTTGAACCGCATGCCTGATATCCGTCTACCTGTTGCTGCCATGGGTTATCACCCTACTGGGAAGGGAGATGTCGTTAGACCGAGGAGGAGATGAGTGACTTGTCGACTCAAAATTATAAAAACAGTGAGTGACTTAAAAATTATAAAAATTATGTCGACAAGATTATAGAATATGTTAAAATGCAAGTAGAAAAATGACGGAACTTAAAGACGTCGTTTCCAAATCCCCACAGTGCAAACAACCAATAACAGATGCAAGGAGGAGGAAACACTTCACTGAGTGGCTGTCTGCGTTGAACCTAGTAGTAGCAATTAATAGAGGGGAAGGGCTCATTTTTTTAAAGAGATAACTGACAGTCATATAGCCTATTGGTGTACCGTGACCAATAGCTAAAGTGTCTGACAATTGGCAGGTATTGGATATTGAAAATATAAGCTTTCAAAAGTACATCTTCTTTGAAATGAAGGAGTTAAGATGACAAAATGAAAGTTTACTGACGAGAAATTGATCGTAGTCCAAGAATTGTTTAGAATTTTATCACCAGTGCAAATAGAAATAGACTGTAAATAAAAATCAAAATCTAAAATTGTTGGACGGATATAGGATGATACCATTTCCTGGGAAACAATCGAATGGAACTCAGAAGGAACACGATAAGGACGGCCAGATGAATAATTGGGGATAATGAAGAAAAACTGGCAGCTGTAAAATTTTATAAGTAGGCCAAGAAACAGCGGGGGAAGGAGTCTAAACGACAGCGCTGGAAGAACTTATGTGAGAAACGTAATGACGGTATAAGGGATAACGGTTGTAAGGTTGCCATCAACAGTGTGAGGGAATAAGTTCTCTATGAGTTGCATCTGCAAAGGAGGAGGAGTTTTTTCAGGTCACTTGTAGCGGGTACAGAACTGAAGTAGTTTATGATGCGAACCTTACACTCTAGTTGAGCTAGGTACAGCAGTAGTAAACATGAAAAGTGGCAAGGGGCTTCGACTACACGGTATACCTCCATAAGTTATAAAGGAGTGGTAAAGATCATGCTTGATGGCTGTTGGACATGATGAATTTAATACTGACGTTACAAAATTTTAACTGAGGAACGGAAGAACAGTGGTTCTGAAAAGGCAAAAATCACCTGATAAAATGACAGCGTACAGACCATAGGCCTACCATACAGTACAGATGAAATTGCAAGACATGAAACGGGTCGCGTAGATGTAGTGGAGGGAGGGAGAAGGCAGTGCAGGAAGTGTGGTGTTGGGTGACCAACCATGTGACAGACTAATCATGAAGCTGTTCTGAACACAAAATAATTGATCGGAAAACAGCACGTCAAAGTAACGCATGCGCAATGAGATCTTTTGACCTGCGCAAACAGGCACCAGTGTCATGTCTAAATATTTTAGCTGTACGATAGGAAAGCAACGGTCTGCTGTGCGTTTCCAGGACACGCTTATGGCAAAGGAGAGGAATTGTAGTTTGCGATAAAATAATTCTCAGACGGCAATTGATCGGTGCACTGATGTCTACAAGTAATTTATTCTCTTTAAAAAAATATAAAATCAAATAGTCTTTGTCTCCAGAGAGCTGCGGTCTTTTTATGTATTGCGAGCAATTATCCACATCAGAAGACATAAGTAAATGACATAATATTGTAACGGTACATATAACACTACATCCACCAACGTACCGAAAATTAATCTGAAAGCCACTACTATTAAGAATACATAAAAGGTCAAGAATACCACCATGGATACAGAAGGAGAAAGTATCAATGTTAAAATAAGTGAAGTATCATGAAGGAGTAATTACTAGTAAATATACCAATAAAGAAGAAAAGAAGACTAAAGACGAGACGAATGACATACCTTACCCAATAGATCAGTGAGAAGAACACAACGGAAACATAAGAAGAATGAAGAATCAGTGAGAAGAACACAACGATAACGACCTCAAGAAAGAAGAAAGAAGAAACAATGCGAAGGAGACAAGTGAAAACAACATCATGTATAAAATAAATAAGAGTGAGAAAGAGATCAGTGAAGAAAAGAAGAAGGAAGATATCCAGACCAGACACAAGAAAAAGGGAAAGGAATTGAAATATAACAAACTAACATAAACCCATGAAGGAATAATTGTACCAAGAAGAAAGAAGAAATGTTAATTAATTACATAATATAAATCCCTAAGCTGTATGGTAAAGTCAACACTGACCACAACTTATTTGATGAATACATTCCTTGTCCATGTAAAATAAACTGTAATCAATAAGGCCTAAGTATTGGAAATAAAGAATCACCAAGTAATTGAATAAGAATAGGATAAGTTTATTTTAGCTAAATGATGTGTAGACATAAAAAGAAGACTAGGTTCCAAAATATAAATGACCAGTTGTACAGTGGGATTGATGTTAGTAAAAACCCACTAATTAACAATAATTAAGACAATAAAAGAGTAAACCAAAAGTACAATAATAATAACCAACAACCAATGTACTACATTGAATGAAAGCCAATCAACCAGATTAATGCAGAAATACAAAGCCAGCAGCAACACATTACTGCTTACCCAACATGCAACATAACCTAATCTGGGCAACCAATATTCACTAAAACTTAAGAAAAACAGAGCCAAAATAATATCAAACCAAAATGTATTAAGCTGGGAAGTAACTAGATGATATAAGGAACGTTTTGTACACAATAGATGAAAAGCTATATTAATGTAATCCAATATAACTATATGCTTGTAATAACAAAGATGCATAATGCAACCAAATTATGTTATAAACTTATTATACAAAAGTAGTAACTCAACTAACAACTTGAAGTGGGACAGAATACTGTTCAAATGAATAAATTCAACAAAGATAACTATCTAAATAATAAAAATAACACTAATGACAACAAAACTATAGTAACAACTAGATGCAAGCAATTTTGATAACTACTAAACCAAGGTAAATTGTATTCAACCAGTACAAATGCAGAATGAACTGCAGCACGTTGATAACAATGTCTTTGAAACCATTATAATTGTCATTTAAATAACAATAAGAATAATATGTATAGAGTACCAAGCATACAATAAGATAACTCCATGAAGTATGGCAAACCTACTTGACAAACTATAATTAAGGCAATACATAATATAGGGAAAAAGAACGCTATCAATAGTGACTAAAGCCAATAATGTGTAAATAGGCCCTATTAGAAATTAGTTAAATGTTAGTATTATTAAAATATAAGTAAAAACCAATATGTATAGCCATTGACCTAGTATTCAACCTATGAAAACAGACATAGTGTTAATTTTAAGGCATAGTTTTAAGGGAAAAGTGTATAGTAAGATAAGAATACGTTATTACCATCAAATATGGAATAAAAACAATGTATTAAAAGTAATTAATAGCTTAATGGACACTAAGTGTGTATACCAAGTGCGATTTCAGCAACCCCGAATCCGAAATATATGATGAGGGGATTCAAAATAATTGACTTTCAAATTTAGAAACGATAAGGGTAATTAAAATGACATCAGTGCAGTTATAAGTAAGATATTTGACTTATAAAAATAATTGTGTGATGCTTAGCCCTTGCGCGTGGGTATGTAGGCCACAAATTCATAATCTCAAAACCAGGGAGTGACGCGGTTGTAAGCGTCTATTTTAACGAAGCCCGCCGAGAATAGACGAATTAGAAAATATTGACTAATCAGATCCTATAAAAAATACGAAATGCATCATTCCGACAGAGGAAGCAACAACAGTCTTTTACCAGCAACGAGACGACCTACATGCACACCGTTCATCCAGAAAAAACGTGCGTTTGACAGCGGTCAGCTGTAAACATACGCTAACCTCAAACCATGAGTGGAGGTTATGACTACTGAAGAAAATAGTGCAGTATATTTTCAAGTGAAATAATTCGGAGTATATGCGCATAGGAGTGAGTGTAGTGCAGTTATAAAAGTTTAATTAATTAATTAAAGAATTTTAATTAATTGAAAAATTTACGAAAAAGTGTAAACCCTACGAACGACCAGTTACGCAAGTATCAAATACCCACAACTATTATATTATGATTGTCTAGTAATATATAAGTAACAGAACGCTAATAGCGAATTGAATTAACATCAGTTAATCGATTAAATGCCCAATTCCAAAAGGAAGGGAACTCTGTAATATAGATAAACAATGGGAAAATTGAACGCTTTCATTAACGACAATTTTAACTATTTATATGATTCTAATGTATTAGTATAAGCAAAGACATTGTATAACCAATGAAGGGAACATGTGCCCTAACCATTAGGAAGATAAGAATGTTTTATATTTTATTTCAATAATTAACTAAGAGTTACACCAGAGGGTGACATAAATATATCAAATGAATTACAAATACCTGTGTTATGTACATCCAGTCTAGGAGATGATAATGATCCATGACACTGGATTGTAATAATTATTATCACTTGTTAACTAATTAATGCGTCAATGAAAAAATAATTAATAAATTTTAAACAAACAAGGTTACATGAATCTTTATTAATTTCAATGATTAACCATGAACAGTTGTTCGTAATTTATATTATTTCAAATTAATAATCAATGAGTTTATGTTTTATCTACTTATTATAACAGTAGCAATTTTATTAGATATGTGTATTTTGCAGACTCTAAGAACTTACTACTACTACTACTATTACTAACATTACAAGTTTAATAACACATTATAACCTATTTGTTTACCAACAAAAATTATTCGACTAGCCAAATGCAGTCATACCAACCTGAGATTTTTAAATGTTTTAGAGTCCATGTTCTAATTTAACTGTTAACCAAAAGGAAAGTAAATTATATTATTGTACCAAATTTTATTGTTCTACAGTTGAATAAACCATTATTGTCATATGAACCTTTAAAAGAGTTGGCTTTTATTGTAATCAGTAGATACAGCTTAGTGAGAAAACCGAGACGGTTGGTACCAGACTTCCAGAGCGAACATTCAAATGGAATGATTTTTTCCAACCTCATCGTCCTATATATATTATTACACAGTATAAATTATAGTAAATATCATGTTTGTGTATGTTTATGTTAGTGTATAGGCAGGACATTACTGATAATCTCACCACAGCTGATATTCGAAGAGCCAACGGAACTTCAAGCGAATCAGCTCGAAGAAGTGAATTAAAAACATTTTTAAACCAAATAAACTGATAATTAAAACGGCGATAAAAAGTGTAAGTAACCGCTTTATTCACTACCGGATTCAACAATAGGTTGAATTGGGTGGAATAAATCACTAACCTACAACTTAATAATAAAGAACGAGCTTTTGAATAATAATAATAATAAATGAACTACAAGACCCCATATTAAACAAATAACCCTGAGAATAATAAATTAGAAACGAGAGAGTCTCGTCAAATTACAATGTTAATGTTTTGTAAAAGGAATGTAAAACATTATTTACCGAATCTTGACAATAGAGCCTACAGTAATTTTGATTTTTGTGATATTAGGATTGTTATTTTTAGCGTTCTAAAGTAAACAATACAATAATCGCATATCACGATTACAAATAATAATGACATTGCACAATAATTATTGTAATGACGTAGATATGTGTACTGATAAGAGACAGATTGAGATTTTTATGAGTTAAATTTCGTTGCAGTCGAGTGGAGTAAGTTATTCCCAGTAACTTTCATTGTCATTAATTGTAATATTGTTTAAGTAATGCTTACGTGATGGAGTTTCGCAGAGGTTTTCTATATAATCCTCGGAGCAGTCCGTATAATTCGTCTCTTAATTGAAAATATGGTAAAATTGTAAAGTTTATTTTTTGTAATAAGTTTACGATGCTTTTGTAAGTAACTGATACGATGAGAATTTTTCGACTATACAAATTGATGTAGATACCGGTGTCTGAAAAGTTGCAGATCTTCTAATTGCAGGAGTATAAATTTGTTATCGTAGTATGTAATAATAATAACAGATGATACTTACATGGAGCCTGGCCTCTGAGCTTGGGTAAAAAGTCATTCCAGAAAGCGCACGACGTCGCTCTTGGTCCTTTTCCCAAGCCGCTGGTTTCCGCATTGAATATGTAGTACTGGGGTTGTTCTTTGGTGTAGACAGGCCAGTTGATGTCTTCGGGTACCGGCTTCCTGCAACACGAACGACACAACGTGAATTAATTAAACTAATTAATTAGTCGATTAAGAGTCCAACTTCGTCGTTCTTACTTTACTGAACTGCTATCCGTCATGTTCCGGATGAGGTCTTTCAGTGTCTCCACTATTATCAAGTCCTAAACAGGGACAAACAAACATACCATTGAAACCCGTGTATCCGCCTTCCGACAGGTCAATTCGTAAACAACTCTACTTGTCACGTCCCTATTGGCTCAGCTCATTTAAGCCACGCCCCTTCTGGCTGCTTATTGGCTATCCTACTACGGAAGCTTCATCTCTCCCTCTGTTCCTCTACTAAGCCACACCCGAGTTTGTCTGCTTACCTAACACTTGTTATTCTACTGTCTGACGTAATTCACGTGTTAGATGAACTCGCATGGAACATACTTCGTAGGCTTACACGGCCTGAGTCAATGTTGTTAAAATTTTTTCCCGGGCTGTCTGGCTGTGGTCCATTGTTTTCAACAAAAACAGACGTTTCAACAGTACCATCGACTACCATCGGCTGCGATCGCTATGAATCGGCGGGGTGAAAGCCTGTCATTAAGTACTCTTTGGCAAGGTGTGTTGCGAACCGCTAATATACATTCTTCTTTTTGATTGGCTGGTGGTTTATGATTTATGACTGTATCGGGGCACTTAAAGAATTTATAAGTAGGAGTGTGTTCACGGGACTTCTCCACCCTTAACCACTACTCCAGTACTGTGGTCACTAACGTCTACCACCCTACGTTAGCAAAGCTCGAATTTACACTGATGATGGCAGTCGATGGTACTGTCGAAACGTTTGTATTTGTTAAAAACAATGGACCACGGCCAAACAGCCCGGGAATGAATTTTAACAACATGAACTCACATGAAGCTCCGTAGTAGGATAGCCCCTAATAGGTAAACAGAAGGGGAGTGGCTTAACGGAGATGAGCCAGTAGGGAAGTGAGAAGTAGAGTTGGTTACGAATTGACCAGTCGTGAAGGCAGATTCACGTGTAAATATACGAGTTCCAGTGATACATTTGTTTGTGGACTTGATAATGGTGGAGACACTGAAAGACCTCGTCCGGTAGCAGTAAGCACTACGAATTGGAATTACGGATACTGCTAATTCAGATAACAAGATGGACGATTAACAATCACAGACGGCAAAGATAGCAGACGTGCTCTACCTTACTTGTACAAAATCGTGAACGCGACAAGTTGCTGCAACCGAATTAACGGTTAGGGGAAAAGAAGAAGAAAAAGTCGTCGCTCCGTGTGTACACAAAACGTTAGTGTAAAGAACTGCAAAGTGGATTTGCAGCGAAACTCTGATGAGATCAAACAGAACTAAGTCTGTACAACTTCGCTAGCTGTTGCTTAATTTGCGTTCTTCTTGGCCGGTGAAGCGTGAAAGAAAACCCGAAACTCTACACTCTACTGCACACTTCTTTTTAGAACTTCACAATGTACTCCATCAGCGTGTGTGGCGCGCGCACGTGTAAAAGAGAGAGAGAGATAGCGCGCGAATAGAGGTTGTAGTTTCTATAAATGGTTCGTTTATGTAATTCATTTTTAATGATATTTTCCTACGCGACGTATATCATCTTATACGTGCGATTTTGTTCTTTTCTTTTTCTCTGTCTTTCGCTCTCAAACATACATTTGCAAATCACAGATACGTTTACACGAATATTCTTTATAAATTACAAAAATAAAAGTACGTTTTTGAACTCGTTTTTAGTTAGAATAAGAAAAACTCTTGCTAAAATAAAAATAGCTCGTCATCTTTATCATTACCAAATGAGCTCGGTTCACGTTTTTCTTGTATGGATAACGTTTCAAGTCCACAGGTTTATTTTGAGTTACATAGAAGGTGCACGCTGTTGTTTAAGTATATAGGCCTACACGTTTATGCGAGGTGTTCTGGATCGTGGGTCCGATCTATTGGGATCAATATTTTTCAACTCTATCAAAATTGGTAGTTCTTTGGATATGTGACAGCAGAATGAGAATAGGGTACCAGATTACATGTAAATAACCGATTTTCTGTATGTTAAGGAGCTATCAGCGGAAAACATGCATGCATTCTTTAAGTGAATACTTTAAATTTTTAGAGCTAACAACTTTACAAATCTGTTATTATACTCTAGTATTGACTATTTTCTCACAAGGCACACCCCTTCAACGATTGAATTCAAAATACTCAAGTAAAAGCATTAAAAGTTGTCAGAACGATATCCTTATTAACAACATAGCCTATACAGCAACCGATATTTACACTTCTCTAAAGAGGAACATTCAGAGATTGTTAGTGAGTCAGAAAAGTAAACACTAAATTTGACAGTAATAAAGGAATACTGAAATCATGCTTGGGGGGGGGGGGGTAGAAATTTAAATACAGATAACATTTTGTGTGTGTGTGTGTGTGTGTGTGTGTGTGTGTGTGTAAGCGCGTTAGCTCGGTCCCGCTTTGGACTCATGGATATGTGTGGTTTTTCTATCATTATATTTGAATATATTAAAAAAAGTATTTGCCAACATTACATTTATATAGGACTGGACATATATTTCGTAAGAACTTGTGTTTTAAATCTTCAGTTCCTCATATATTTCCTGATAATGAAAATTAATTTCAACCAGATTACTTCGTTGTACTTTACTAATAAAAAAATAACGCTCTTATAGATTTCTTTACAAATACACATACAGATAGTAACACTGAAACATATTTCATGTTTGTAACAATTAGAAAGTTTCTATAGAAACTGAATTTTTTTGGTTAAATTTGTCTTTAAATAGCAAGAGACGTAAGTAGACGCGTTATAAAACAACTGTAATAACTTTTCATATTTTACAAGTATTCATAGATATTTAATTTTATCTAGCACGTAGACAATATATGTAGATAAAGTACAGAAATAATTTATGTAGTATTAATCTTGAAAACGTAAACATTTCAATTTTGTAAGTAAAAATATATGTATGTTTGTCTAAACTGATGGACTTTTTACAGATCAAGAAGGAGAATGAATATACTTGACAAGATTTCTAACACAACGTGTTTGGCGGCGCTGGCCATCGCCGGAGTGGCGGTAAGTAATTGTAACTTGTTCAGTCTTCAAACTTTTATAATTCTAAAAGGAAAGCCCGCGTTGCAGCAAAGGGGGCACAAGAAATTAATTTGCGTAACGGACAGTTTTTTGAGTTTAGATGTTTACATCATATGATAACCAGAAACTGCGTTACACGATTATAATACTGTTGTTAGAAATTTCTTATAGTCCGGCAGCAAACACCTCAGCATGTTTTTTCTTAAATGTTTGCTGTATGCAGATGATGTGGTTATACTAGAAAATAATGACGCAGACTAACAACGCCCTGTGTACAGAATACATAAATTGGGACGAATTATCACAAACTAAAGCTATCTACCGACAAAACAAAAGTTATGGCTCACTACGAAAAATTTCCATTACGCTCATAAGATTTTGATAGAGGATAAAGTATTGGGAAAGACTTCAAATTTTAACTATTTAAGTTGTAATATAAGTTTTGACGTTGACAAAGATATACAAAACAAAATCAATAGATTTCAACACATATGTGAAACTGTACATAGAACACTGGAAAATAAAACGAGACGTGAGACAAAATTAAAATTCTAAGAAACAATGGCTGTTCCAGTACTAATATATAGCAGTGAATTCTGGATTACAAAACAAAGAGATAAAAGCAACGTACAGTCAGCAGAGTTGAGATTTTTAAGAAGGGTTAATGGATGCACAAGAAGGGATTATATAAGAAATTAAGATATATACGGGAAGAATTAAATATATATAATCTAAATGAGAAAATTGAAGAATACAAGCGAAATTGGAGACAGAATTTAAGTCGCATGGATGAAGATAGAATATCAGTAACTGTAAACAAGTACAAGCCTTCAGGAATGGATGTGAGAAGACCAAGAAAGAAAAGGATCTGATAATGTTAAGTTGGATCAGGTACATTGCTTAATCCCTGAAATGTAGAAGAAAACGAAATTTCTTATAAACGTTTTTGTAACAATGACATTTTAATTTTAATCACATTTATCAAAATATTGTATTTCTGATTAAAGGAAGAACATAAAAATCTTCTGCAGCGTAGAAAAAATATATTGTTTTAGACGAAACTAGATTACGATCAATGACGATAAGTTTGAGAAACAGAATAAGAACTGTAGGACTGTATTATTCATACATTTTCTTCTTCTGCTGACGTTTCAACGATTGTTCTCCATCCATCTCTACCTTGGCCTTCCTCTTGTTCCAGATTAATTGCAACCTCTACAACTAATGCAAGAAAGTAAAATGCGACGGAACAAATACTGAACAGACAGACGTAAATAACGTGGTCTACTACAGAGATTCTAGAAAACAAATTACTTCAGTATTCGGTTATTTGAACAAAATGTACAATGCAAGATGTGTCAAAAAATAATAAAGTGCCCATCCGCCACCATGTAAAGGACACAAAATAGCACCAGTTTTGATGTGGTAAAGGTGGAGTTAATGCAGGAAGTATGGAATAATGGAGACCCATATGAACGAAAGGCGGGAAACATACATTAAGGATAAAGCCGATAAAAAAGATTAAGAGGAAAAAGAAGAAGAATCAATATTCTGCAAACTAACCCACTTAAAGTTCTCATTTATCATACTCTCACTCTCAAACTCTATCAGTTTTTACAGTAACACCGTAATATCTAAAACTACACATATTTGTTTTTTCTGTTACAGGTGGCAGGAAGCGTGTGGGTCGGCCGAGCCTACAGCAAGAAGGCGGTCCACACAGCGGCGGTACGGGAGGTAATTTGCTTCTTCATACGATAAGTTTCCGGAAACAAACAACATTGTGATATTGTTACCCATTCAAACTAAATTTTGTTTTTTACAACTTGTGTTACCTCTGCCTAATATCGTCTGCCTATTCCATCGTTTGCTCTTAGATTATGTTGTGTACATTTTTGTTATTAATACTATCATTCATATTGTCATTATTTTTATTATTATTATTATTAATAATACTTATATCATCACCATCATCATCATTGCTGTAGACCATTTCTGAGTAAGTCGATAAAAGAAAAAAATAGTTGGTCTGATATTTAGGAAGAGGGTGTCGGGCCAGAGAGAGAGAGAGAGAGAGAGAGAGAGTGTGAGAGACCGATAAGGGGGCAAGAGACCGAGTAAAATGTGAGTCTCCGAAGTGAAGAATGGAGAAGACGAACATTACCATCATTATCATCAACACTTTATTAATAATATTACTTTAATTTATTTAATTTATTTTTATGTTGCATATATTGAACGAACGTTTTTCAACTGATACTGGTTTTTCATTTTCAAGAAATTGAAGAGTGATGGAATGGAACTGTTTGAGGAACAATTACGAGTGAACGAAGAAAAGAAGGAACTGTTGGCAGTATTGAAAAGGTGCACAATGGAAAATGGGGCACTGAGAGCGGAGAACCGCCGCCTGGCCGCCGTCGCCGAACGGGTAGGCCTACTTTAAATCAAGCAGTGAATGTTACAAGCAACAGAAAATTACGCGTGAAGACTAACAAACATACAAAATTGTTGTAATAAAAGATCACTGTGGCATAAAATTTATGTTAAAAAATTGTTGTATTTTGCATTAAAGTTTTTTTACAAAACTTTAAACACGTTTATTTTATTTTAGTATTTATTAATGTTACTGTTAAGTACGGCCCGCCTTTTCGTTTTTAGACAATTGAAGGTGCTTAAGTCTAAGCTTAAGGTGGCCACCAACCCCGATTACAGGAACGTCGGGTGGTGCGGCTGCCACCTACGAGCCTCCAGACCTGCCCCGTGTTTTATTCGGATACCCACCTCCTAGACTATTTCGCTCTCCCCGCCGTTGCAAATTTTCCTCTACCGCCTTCGAGATCGAGTGGACAATGACGAATGGACATGAAAGTCGACTGCAAAATGTAGAGATGACGTTCCTTAGATCAGTAACCGGGTACACCAGGTTAGACAGGAAAAGGATTAAGGACATTCGTCATGAGTTAGCTGTCCGACCAGTGAATGACATGGTGAGGGAATATAGACAGAAATCGTTTGATCAAGTAGACCCAATTTAGAAGAAGTCCCAAGAAGAGATGGTCCGACTAGTTTGGAGCCGGAACAGACTAAACAGTCTAAGCCGTGACAACGAAGAAAAAGAAGATACACTGTCTCCGGTTCAGTTGTTTCTGTCATTGTACAGGCCAAACACGTAGCTTTTCTACATTTCCCTGTTTCTTCTTACATATCCTCATAGTGGTTTCTTTGATTCTACATAAATTTCTATTTATCACAGTCCATTTTGGATGTCTTCTGGTACTGGAACTTTTTCATTCCTTACTTCTTTTAGAAATTTTTAAACTCGCTCCACAGTAAATACTTACAGCTTGCATCATCTTTATGTAAGTAATAACCACTTTTCATACTCTGGGCTCATGCGTGCTTAAAGTATTGCTCCAAATCTCCTAACGCTATACTTTATAGTATAATTTTCCCCGTGGCGAGATTTTCATGTTGCACATATATTCTTGTATTCGTCTCTGTGTACATTAGATACATCAGTACATTCTTTGTACTGTGTACATCTCTGCTCCTTTAACTTCCATTTATAAAATTGTTTTTTTACTTTTTAATATAATCCGTAGACTGTTTCAGTTGTATTTTACTCTTGTCTTTCTACCTTTTTATTATTATTTTGTTTCTCTTTATGAAGCCTATTTTTGTTCTATATTTTTTTCAATTAACTATTTATTTACTGAATAGTTTTGTTTTATTTACTTCCATCTCCAAGCGCTTTTCTAACGCCGTTGTGTACACATTTTTGTGTGCGTTTGATCATATAGGTCTGTAGGTGATGATTCGTTATTTTTCTATTTTATTTCCGTGAATCCAGTTTATTCAGATATAGGTAACATATATTAACACATTCCAAGTTCTGCAAGTTGTATCGTCTTTCCTTGCATATTTCGTTTGCTTTCAACTTGTTTCGCCTTTGGACTGGTTAAAGTACTATTTTACTTCCTACAAAGAACTGCTTTGGACTTCAGTATCTAGTAACTTTATTTTTCATTTGGCGAGTTATTGTGTTAACCTATTATCTACCTACTGCCTCCCATATGTGTACGTATGGATATCCTTGTATTTGTACGAAGGTAAGTCAAGAAGTATGTGCAAACAATTTTTATAATTTATTATAACAACAGTAGCCTACAAATCTGAAAACGAGCTCATTTTTCAACATAGTTCCCTTGCTTTTCAATACACTTGGTCCAGATAGCTGCACAAGCTTCCTGATGCCCTCAGAAAAAAAGTTTTTCCTCTGAACAGTAAGCCATGTATGCACCGCTTCCTTCACTTCTTGATCTCTGGAAGATCGACGCTCTCAAGGTCTTAAGGGTTTGGACAGTGTGGGCGACAGTATGTGGGCGCGCGTTGCCATAAAAAAAACACTTCCCTAAAAAAAAATTAAAAAACAATAGGCATCGGCATTTGGATCCAACTGCAGATATCAGTTTGTCGGACAGCATCTCACTGTAACTTGCGCTATTTACTGTTGAGCCCTTCTCCAAGTACTGTTGCAGTATTGGCTCTTATGAGTAACAGAATGTTGTGAGCATTACCTACCTTTCCTACACAGGGTTGACAACGATAGTAGTCACTCTTCGGTTGGTCTGAATCATGGCATTAACGTGTTCAGTAATGACATGAGTAGCGAAAGAGGTTTGGGCGTCCTGAACATTCCTCGTCCTTGACGCTAGTCCGACTGTTTTTCAATTTTTTGATCCATTCCTGTACACTTCCCTGCGGTAAAACATTATCCCCATATTATTTTGAAAGTCTCCTATTGATTTCGGCTCCTGTTACACTTTCAACCCACAAAAACTGGATCACTTCACGCTGTTCTTCGTTGGGCAAACGAAGAGAGGAGCACCCATGTTTATCGTGCAACAATCCACAGTTGACTGATGCGAACGGAAGGTCTAACAGTCCACAACGGAAACAACGGCGCCATCTGTCGGCGTACAAGAGCACTAAGTGGTACTGCCATAGACGATTATAACAAAATTGCTGATAATTATTGACTTCCTTATCCTCCTCCTCCTCCTCCTCCTATGGCGCTACAGCCCCTCTTCCCCTGACCATCCACCTCTCACTATCCGTAGCAAAGGACTTTCATCCTCGAACTCCAAACATCTCTCATGCATCCACAGCGACAGCATCTTCCCATCTTTTTCTTGGACGGCCTTTTGGCCTTTTGCCATCCATACTCCACTTAAGTACTCTTTTATGTGTTCGTTTGTCGTCCATTCTTATGATATGGCCAGCCTATTGCAGCCTCCTTAGTTTTACGAACACTTCTACCGTTGGTTAGTTGAAGTGACAATAACTTATTTACTTACCCTCATAAATATTCAGTGCGGATTTGGAACTTACGTTGTTTACATAACTGGATCAATCTGTTTCCATTATTGTTTGTCTTACTGATTCCCCTGTTGATATACGACATAACTAATCTCTTTCCCTACTCTGGCATTAAATCCCTTTTGCGTAAAACTTATTAATTGCCTCAAGTTTACCACGTTTATGTATTCCTACCAGATTTAACCTAAATCGTAAATCGTCCAGATTAAACGTAACTAATATCTCAGCTCTTGCTTTCAAAATTTATATGCTTCTTATAATTCTTCTTGATCTAGTACTTCCCTTTTCACCCCGTGGGATTCTACTACGTATATATAAGGATTATCTAATTTCCTCTATACCCGACCCAGTTTTTGGCTTCCATAAGAACGTTCACGTATATCTAGATGTTCAATATCACTCATCATCTTTTCATTTTTGTTTGCTATCCCTTATGTATTCCATACTCCTAAGTTTATCGTCCATTTTTGTTGTCAAGTTACTTTTGTTCTAAGAAATTGACCAAGTATCTTAGAAGCTGGAATAGCTTAAATACTTTACCTTTAAATTGAATTAGACAAGTTAGAAGAAGAAGAAGAAGAAGAAGAAGAAGAAGAAGAAGAAGAAGAAGAAGAAGAAGAAGAAGAAGAAGAAGAAGAAGAAGAAGAAGAAGAAGAAAAGTAAAGAAGAAAAAGATGAAAATTATCATCATCTTCTCGGATTAAACCAAGGATGGTTTGTTCCGGTCTCAAATAGGCAAAGATTAGAGCTGGTCACTCCAGCGCTTTCTGGGAGGTCCAACTTGCGGCAGTGATCCATTCGGCAAAGATGTTTCCACCAATTCAGCCGATACTGGGCGAATACTCATATATTCAGTTCCTGCCGTATATCTGTGTTTCTTCTATGGGCATGGAGAGTATACCCTGCCACAGATGCAGCCGCTTGGATGCGACTGGCCTGGCCTTCGTTAAAGTCCAATTCTCAGACCCATAAAGAAGTGTGGGAAGAGCCATCACCTTGTAAAATTTTAGGCGTGTTCCTTTACATACTGACTGAAGGGTTCGCCTAATGCTGAACTCGTGCAACTTATTCACAGCGTCGTTGCATGCATTACAATACACACTGTAACCCAGGTATTCAAAATTGCTGACTTGTTCCAGGACTTGCCCAGCTCATTGAAAAGCGTAAAGAGTATCAGCTGCATACATACGTAGCTTTCATCGACTTCGAGAAGGCGTTTGGCAGAGTGAATCGGAGCAAACGATGGGCAGTAATGGCAAAATGGCAAGGAAAGGGATCCTGCAACATCTAATCGGAGCAATAGAGAGTCTTTATGTAGAGAATAAAATCTGAATAGAAGCACGGAAATCGAGAACAGCTCCTAGAGTTGGCCTGATCAGTTGTGGAGTACGACAAGGGTATCCATTATCACATTCTCTTTTTAATTTACAAGATATATATTGACGACGTCATACAAAACTGGCAGATGTGTCTTCCATAGAATTTTGTGATTGGTCACTCTACAATTGACACTTTGTTGTTTGCGGAGGATCAGGCTATTCTGTCGGACACTGAAAACAGATTGGAGATGGGGATACATTTGTTAAATCGAATCTGCAAAGACTCTGGATTGCAGATTTCTACACGTAAGACCAAGGTGATGGCTTTTCGTGGAACTGATACCGTACGGGCAAAAATTGTTATAGATGAAAAAGAAGAAAATAATTTACAATTTCAACATACAATAGCAAAGTAACATAATCAGAGTTTATAAATATAATAGGGGATCTACCGTAATTTCTTATATTATTTAGAATCTTCGTCTTCGTCTTCGCCTTCTTCTTCGTCCCTGTCGTCTTCTGCTTCACCTTCTTCTTCTTCCTCCTCTTCTCCGCAACTCGGATGCTGGTGTCTTGCAAATTCTTCCATTCCGGTGACAGTCTTTTATTAATAACTATTATTTAAAAAAGCAAGCATTGAATTATTTTATACTTATGAAGGAATAATTTTTGAATAAAATATTAAGTTGATTAAAATTTATCAAGAGAAATCCTTGTAATTGTTTTCTTTTTTTTTAGTAGCCCTTCTGGTCGTTTTCGGTCGATTAAAGAGCGCCGTAATTCAGGTCAGTCCACTTACACTTAATTATGTTTAATTGTGGATTGTGTTTTATCGCCCTCAGAAACGTCAAAGCTATGTAAATTTTTCTTTGTCATAATTATAAGTACGGAAGTGACAGTCGTTTTTATTTTACCCGACCGTATGGATTTTCGATGCAATTTACGGATTTGCGGTAATTCTTATCACGTCCGATAGCACGGCATCTACAGATAAAAGCGAGATGGTTTCTTTGCATGTACAGAAGGCATTCCTTAGTTATTATCTACACTGGTACTGATTGCATTGCACGGTGTATCTTGCCGAAAGATCTCGACTGTGATATAAGGTGAACATTATCATGTTGTAGGGAGACAATTTCTACCTAACGTGAGGAGAAAATAATTACTGCGCTCTTTTGAACGATCAAATTTCATCGTACTATTTAGGGCAGCTGTATTTAAAAGAATAAAAAAGGAAGAAGCTGAACTATTGAACTTAAGAAATTTACGTTTCAAGGTTTAATGTTGCATAGGACAGTATGTTATTATTATTTCCGGTTGTACAATGTTTACACATTTTCCGGAACCAAAGATTACAGAAGTGACTGAATTCTCATCTTTAACTGCTGCTTGTCCATCCAAAGATCTTCTTCAATTTCTCATTCCCTCAATATAGTATGAATTTCTTCTATCCAGGTGGTCTTCCTCTTTTTCTTCTTCCTGGTGGGGTCCATTCCATAACTCTCCTTGTCAATCTTACTTGTGCCATTCTTTTCGTGTGTCATACCATTGTAATTTTTTTGTTTGAATAAAATCAAGAATTGAATTTTTCACATTCATTCTGTCCAGATAAATAAGTGTTTGTCAAACAAATATAATACGCTGATATTTGCTGACGATCTGGTGCTTATAGATACCACTGAAAATGGTTTGCAAAGAGCGCTGCATAATTTACAACGGTGTTCGATTCAGTGTAACTTAAGAATTTCCACAACCAAAACGAAGGTGATGGCTTTGCTGGGAAGCAATCCTGTAAGAGCCAAAATAATGATTACCAACCAACTGATTGAACAAGTCTTTCACTTTAGCTTTCTAGGATATGATATCTCATATGAAAACACTAGAGGCATAGACAATAAACTACATAAGTTTCGAATGACGTGTGGCACCATAAGAAGAACACTAAAAAACAACATACCCAGCTCACATTTGCAAGGTAATGGTTGTCCCTATGCTTCTTTATGTAAGTGAGTCATGGATAATGAGAAAGGGAGAGCCGCATACAAGCAGAGGAGATGACATTTTTGAGATCGGTCAAAGATTGTTCTAAACAAGACCGATTTAGAAATGAAGAGATTGGAGAAGAGTTGGAAATATACAACTTAAATGAGAAAATAAAGTTGCGTAGAAGAAACTGGAAGGACTATTTGGAGCGTACGGATGATCGAAGACTGCCAAAGAAAAAGTAAATACAAATCAGCTGGAAGAAGAAACAAAGAAGAGTAGGGAGACCAAAGAAAAGATGGGAATAACTCCTGTGAAATCACAGAGAAGAAATCAAACAAACATTGCTGTGATGGCAGCTTGTGTGGCTAGGTGTCGCTTTGCATGCGGTGTATGAACTCCAGGATTACGCAGTACTCGTGCTTCTTCTCGGCCTTTCCAGACGTGCCTTCCACACGTTTGTCGATTGTACTACCGGTATCCACGTCAACGTTGTCACGTATTAAGGCTCCCCCACGCAGACGCGATACTCAAGGTCGGTACTGTATAGTCGGTATAGTACTCGGTAAGATTATTGCTGCTTACCGGCAAGACTACCCACATTAGCGCGACATTCGGTAAGTCAGACTCATGGCCTTGACTCATACGTGCTTTACTAAGTATACCGTGTACCGTACCAACCGAATTACGTATATATTCAGATTTGCCAGATACTCCGAAATGTTGGAAGATCTTGCGGATATTTTTAGTATTCCAGAAAATACGAAATTTGGTATGACTCTTGCGATTTTTCCTACGTCATTTACAGTGCTGAGCAACATTTCTAGAATCTTGTTTTCGCGTATGACATCAAATCTGGTATGTGTTTGCAACCATGGTTATCCTGCTTTCATTAAAAGATTATATAGTTTCTTCCTTCTGTAACAAACATTAGGACCACCCACACACAGTGACGTATTAGGCATTTACCAATTACCAGTTATTTTATTTTATTTTATTTTGTTGTCAAACTGATGATGTCAGTTTTGTGTTTACCCCATTCATCCTCCAATAGTGAGATGGTATTTTTTACTACAGTAAAAACTAAAATAAGAAATAAGTTGAGCACCCAAACGATTTTTGGACTTTTTTGTTACTTGTTACTACTTGTCACAACACTACTTGTTACTACTTGCATTCCAAAAGAAATACAAAATCTGCATCCGGCTAAGATTTTAAATTTGGCGCGAAGTTCATTACTGTTTTTTGTGACTTATCAAAACAACTTCCAAAATTTTTAGAGCAATCTCCCGAAATTTTTACAATTTTTTCGAAAAAAATTTATTTCACCTGGCAACACTGTATAGACTGTCTTCTTAAGTGTAGTGAATCAACATGAGCTAAATGGAACTTATAATAGACTTTGTAAGATCTCAATTTGCTGAAAAATAAATATTAACTTGTATAATTTATTATTCTATCGAGAAGAAAATATATAGAAAATTAGTCCAAGTTAAGTATTTATACGGGTTAATTTCGTTTTTTGTTAATAGTTACTGATAGAAGTAGAACTTCTTAAAAAGACGAATCCATGCTATCTACCGCGCGGGATACCGACGTCGCTCGGTACATCGAAATATCGAAGCCACATACCGAGTAAAAAAATAAAAAACCGCGCTCCTCGGTATCCCGCCCGTGTGTGGTGACGTAACAACATTGCTACGTTTGTTGAGAGGAAAGACAATTACGTAACGCTCCTGAAAATTCGAGAATCTCTCAACTATCCTGACGCAAGCAAACGGCACGTTGAGTCAAGGTCGAGCTTTGACTTAGTCTCCAAATTGTTCTAGCGCCTATAACTCCGCAAATTATGATCCCCATACCTCCCGGAAAATGGAAGATTATTCTGGAACCTCTTCGGAGTATATAAGCGTCAGCTGCCGGTTTAGAAGTTCACTTACACATGATGATTCTAGAAGTGCGATTCGGAGTTATTGCGGCGGTTGAGAGGAAAATGATCATTGTGTCGGTTGGTGCGAAACTGTAATAAGCTGACATTTATTCTAGTTGTTGGACAAATTTAACTTGAATCATTGTATAAGAGTTTCTTTTGTTGATTTATAACGTCTTTTTGCGTCTAATTACAGTTGTAATATTAGTGAATTCATTGGTGTCAGTTATTCTGTTTCCACTGTACCCACGACGATCCGGCGTGACTGCATAACAATATACAGGTTGATTCAAAATTGCACGGCAATCTCTCGGGACCTAATTCTATAGCTAAAAATAAGAAAAAAAAGTTCATATAAACATAGGTCCGAAAACGGTTCGTTGGCGAGTTACGGCTTGCGAACCAGTTCGCTCTGATTTCTGCTCCCCCGGTAAAATGACGCCATACTGAAATTCGTGGGGTATAAACTGAAGGGTAAATTTGATGGTTTCTTATACTTTTTGATCTGAAAAATTGAATAAAAAAGTCCCAGACCTCTATCTTAATTAGTTTTTTCTTACTGAAAAAAGTCATACTGAAATTCGTGGGGTATAAACTGAAGGGTAAACTTGGTGGTTTCTTATAGTTTTTGATCTGAAACATTGAATAAAAGAAGTCCCAGACCTCTATCTTAATTAGTTTTTCCTTAGAATTTCAAAAATGTCAAAATATCTTCACAACAAGAAGGTAAATCCTATCGTAAATGCTTACAGGGTAAAAGAAGAATGAACAATGAATTTAAAAAGGCTCCTATGACAGCAGCAGAACGAATGCGGAGGATGAGGCAGCGTCGAAAAGTCGAGGCGAGCACCAGCTGCGCAGACGCCGCGACGCCTAACGCCAGTTCACAAACAACGAATTGCGGCGGTGCAATAGAATTTACGGAATGCTACGAGCCAGATAGACTAACGTTCTCTAGAGATATAAATGTAGCATGTAAGTCTTACATAACTCGTACCACTGTCCTGTCTTTAACAAAATTGTACAAATTAGCCAGCATTATGAGAAACAAAATAAACGACATGCAAGTTCGTTCATTTCTTGTTTACCAAACCAACAAACACCCCGTCCCAGCAACTCCGCCAGGGTAAGACGTTTTCCCAGCGGCAGTGACCCCGACACTACCCACCCCTTTTTTTGTGAGAACTGTAAAAATTGTGACTTTTTTGCTAAACTTATTGAAATATGTTTTTCAGTTTCCAGTTTTGTTAGGAGTCTGTATTCTAACGTTATAATGGTTCCATTCTCTAACTTACTTAAAGCGACTAACAGTTAGGCAAAAAACAGTGGAAAACTGAGACTCTTAACAAGAAATATCTGGCTCACCTACATTAGTATATAATTCATAATATTAGTTAAATACTTAACAAACTGTACATCTTTGTCGCTTAGATTGACTCGAGTTTTGTTATCTGAAGTGCTTAAAATCGAACCACACTAAATATGTTTACCAAATTTTTTAGCAAATTGCAAAGAACGGTACAGACAAAACAAAACAGGGATCTATAAACTTTTATTCTTCATAATTTTACATTTACTATCCTCAGTAAAGCAGTAAAATATGAAATACACCGCACATTCAGTTGCAATAATATTTTAACTAGAAAATGCATTTGTCCGGGTTTTAATATCAAGACGTGTGGTAACTTAGAGAATGACTGAAACTACAAAGGGTGAACAATATACAATTCAATTTCACAAACAAATTTATTTGACGGGTTTTGATACTAGGCACCTCATTTAGTGTGGAAAATTGTCTATTGTTTGATGGTTACAACTTTGTTTATAGATTAAGTCATTGCTTTAAACGCAGTGCAACTTCAACAAGGAAGCTTGATATAATAATAGCATTTCGAAACTCGTTTAATGTAACCCACCGCAACCAGAGGTCGGTAGCTTCGTTAACGGTGTTTAACAGTTTTCATGAATTATTCAGCGACCGGACATTGCTTCTTGAGCAGACTCCCCCGTGTGTAAACTGCAAACTGTGTTTTATAGGTAATCACTCGGTTAGCTGCCAACGTAATGAATTTCTGATATCGCGTTAATTATTCAAACTGGGATCATATTAAAGACTTTGAAAACATTATACTGACAGTTAAATTGTTTTAAACGTTTTATCTTCTGCTTGAAAAGTAATTTTACCTTGGACAGGAGTAACCTCCCAGTAGGCTTAAGTAGATTTTCCAGTTTGAATTAATATTTTTAACTTTCGCGAAACAAATCTTTCACCAAAAGAAGTGTAGGTATAGAAAGAAAACGTTAATAGTAGCGACAGTCGTCACTGATCGAGAAGCTTGAACCTTGACAAGGAATAACAAAGGTTTTCAGGTTGATCTTTCCTTAACTCTATTCTCCAACCTTATTTTCCTTAAATTTCTCTATTCTTTCAAAGCGCTACAGCGCTGCTTGGACCTTGGGTTCCTTCCACTTTCGCCTCCACTCCCTTTTTTCTTCCTGCCAAGCGTCTCAAAACCTTGATTTCCGTTCTTCGTTCTTCCCAAATCCTCTACCTTCCTTCCCAAGTCCTCTCCCAATTCTTACAGCCTTCCTGGGTCCACTTCCACCTCTTGCATTCTTCCCAAATCTGCTTCCACCTCTTGCAGCCTTCCCAAGCCAACTTACACCTCTTGCAGCCTTCCCAAATCCGCTTCCACCTCTTGCAGCCTTCCCAAATCCACTTCCACCCCTTGCAGCCTTCCCAAGTCAACTTCCATATCTTGAATCTTTCCTAAATTCGCTTCTACCTCTTGCAACCTTCCCAAATCCCCTCCCACTTCTTGCGTTCTCCCCAAATCCGCTTTCATGTGTTGCAGGCTTTCCAGATCTGCTACCATCTCTTGCAGCCTTCCCAAATCCGCTTCCATCTCTTGCAGCTATCGCCTTCTCGGTCTTTCTATCCGCCTTACTCCTCTCTCGTCAATATCCAGGATTCTCTTTGTTTGCTTAGCTGTCCAATCTTCTCCACCTGCTCTATCCAGATAATCTTTCTGGACATCTTTCTGGAATCGTGCTATATCTTTCTGGTATCATGCATCCTTTGGTATTGCATGTACCTCCCAGTAATTCCCTATTCTCCAGATTTCTCCTTCTTTAACATAGCCAAAACTTTCATTATTATTATTCTTTCAAAATTTATAAACAGGGAAAAATGTGTTGTTGTGAGGTCGCAAGCTTCCTTTTCATAGAGGTGTTGCCACTTGCCTAATCAGAGTTTTACACAGTTTCATTTATGTTGGTCGGGAGTTTATTTTGAACTGAACCAGGTGTTTATTTTCATGGTAAGTAATTATTCTCGTTGCAATTACTTTCTTCCGATATCTGGTTCGTATTTTAAGTTTATTATGATAACAAATATGTCTAAGAAATATCATTTAGTTTCTAATAAGAAGTAGGATTATCTAACATGTATTTGTTAATGTTGAAAATCGTAAAATGTTATAAATTTGGGCGAAAGATGTAGTCTAGCTGAAATGATTATTTTGACACTTTTTCGAAATTTAATTTTCCTAGTTCATATTAGTGGAGAGTTATTTTTACCTTTTGCGTCTTTATTTAGTTGTAAATTGTATGCACATTAGACGCATGACTTTACACTGTAGATGTTAACATTTTTGAATGCTACAGGAGCTTCCAATAAGTGTGAATAACCAAACTTCAGAAGTTTTACTATTCATTTGTAAGTTTGAGGAGTAGTGTAATAGTTGTACTGTTACTCAGATTCTTAGGTAAAAAAAACATTGTTGGTGATGCATTGCAACTAATCCGTTGTTCGTATGGAAGGAGTAAATATTAAGACTGAAGCACGTACAGTATTTAAGAGTTCATTTTCTAGTTTGGTTATTGAAGTGAATCAGAAATATACGTACGATTATACGTATCTGAAGTGTTAAAAAGTAGGCCTACGTGTTTTATCTGTTCGAGTGTATAATATTCGTTTTGAATGTACAGTATTTAGAACACAATTGATAAAACGATCTAAGGCTGCTTCATTTAGAGAAATAGTTTTTGCATTTAGCGACTTTTTTTTACCAGACAATTACATTCTTTTTTAAAAAAATTTTCTGGAACAAAATAAATTTGTTTATTGTGGACGACTGTATGCTAAGAAATACATTTGCTCCTGGTACAACGAAAAATGTCTTGTACTTAGTTTTTCATTTCTCAAGTTTCCAGTCCCCTCATAACAATTTCTAAAACTTTTCTTGGGTCATCAAATTTGATCGCTGGTTATTTATGCTGATCTTTGTACTTACTACAAATTAGATGAAACAGCAGAACCACCATTTGTATTTGCTAGTTCCCAATGTTCAAGAACAGTATAGCATGTGAGTCTTAGTATATATATGTATATATAATAAATTGCCTAAATAATAAACATCAATTTCCAGACATTCAAAATATGAAATTAATTAAAAACATTTAAAAAGGGCAAAAAATGAATATTTCCGAAAATCTTGATATTTACAAACACAATAACAATAATCTACTAATTAAATAACAAACTCAAATAAATAAAGAACAAGATGATATACTTAAAATTAAAATTTTAAAAATAATTAAAATATAAACATTAAATATTTTGAATATAACCGTAAAACAGCTGATTAAGTAAATAAACATTATAACGATCAAAATTAAATCGACTATTCGTTTTTATATTAAAATCGAAACAAAATCAACTATTCGTTAGTTTTTATATTAAAATAGAATCAAATCGATTATTTTTTCATTCATTTGGAAGCATCTGAAGATACTGAACAGTCAGTGGAAAGTGCGTCAGTGCAATTGAAACGATAAAAAATAAAATAATACAGTCACTTGCAGAAGTAACTACAATTTAATAATATATGTATCCTGCAAGAAAACTCAGAGAATTACTTATAAAGAAAATATTTATAATATTTATATATATAGTATTACATGTCTATAAAAACTAAAGAGATGAAAATTGGCAAGCATGTCGTTAACGTATCATTGGATGACAAATGAGCAAGTAGAACCAATGAACTCAAGTACGAGCAAGGAGGGGAAACATTTGGGGAGTGTGATGACGTGGAATGGAAGCTGTAAGGAGGAAATCAGAAGTAGGATATAAATGGGTAAGAGAGCTTCTGGAAAGGGGAAAAGCATTGCTGACAACTGGAAGGATTCCGATTGGAATGGAAAGAGATTTGTTAAGCGTTTTATTTGGAGTGTGGCTTATGAGACGGTGACACATGGACGATTAGAAAAAAATAAAAAGAAGAAAGGTACGTAGAGAGCTTTAAAATGAGGTTGAGAAATGACTAAGGTGGAATTGAGTGATAGAGTGGGGAACGATGAAGTATTAACGAGAACATAAGAGGAAAGAAAACTGATGAAAGTAATAAGGACAAAAGTAACTTGGTTGCGTAGAAACTGTCTGGAACTAAGGATCATACAGGGAAAGGTGGAAGGAAAGAGAGAACGGGGAAGAAGAACAGTTGGAATAATTGATTACGTCACAAACGGAAGGAGCTATAGACAGATGCACAGGGCCAAGAAAAATGGAGAAAACTGTCGTAAGACTGTTGTATTGGTAGAGAAGAATGTGTGTGTGTGTGTGTGTGTGTGTGTGTGTGTGTGTGTGTGTGTGTGTGTGTGTGTGTGTGTGTGTGTGTGGTAGGTTTAATAAATTAAGTTTCACGTTCTATCTGAATAAGATAATATATATAGTCTTACCCTGTGAGAGCAAATCTCGAGTACGCTTGCATTATGCGAAGACTGAGATCTCTCTCTCTGGCGTTGTATTGTAGCGACATGTTAAGAGGGTGGCCGAAGACGTATTCCACTTCATCCCCGTGTATTACACCCATCCACTCGCCCCACAAACTGGTACTCGTTCTCTGCAACAAGAAAATCCATTATACAGAACTATAAGTACAACGCCTGGGTAGTTCGATAAGCACTCTTCAACAAATAAAGAGTTTATAAATAATAATAATAAAATTAATTGATTTGTGTTTTATAAAGATTTCATTAAATTTTTACAATTATTGTTGTGTCACTACTGCTATCACTGTTTAACGACCGTTTTCTGATGACAAAATTAAACAATAAATACAGCTGTTTTGACGTGTTTGTCAGCGTTTTAATCGCCTTTCATGTTTAATTCCAGAATTAGGCTATAAATGTGTTTGTTTTCGTCTTCGAAGTCGTTTAAAGCAGCCGTTACCACTGACTCCAATGACATTGAGTTACAAATAGTTTTTAGGCGCAGGGAGACTTATTTCGTAATACATTTGTTCAACAGTAACGAAATAATAACAAAGAAATGTTAATAATGAAAGTATACGTCACAGATCAACAATAATTGAAGGGTATTTAATAAAAATTAATATAATAATAAATACGAAACATGATTATCCTATATAATTATAAAGTTTTCAATATAAATATGATTGACACAAAAAACCAGTTGGGTCTAGAAAGTTTTTTCCGTTACGATGGAAACTAAATATCTGGTCTCAAATTTATAAGTATTAAAGAATATTTTTATTTTTATGTTTTTATTCTTTCAATTTAAAGAAAACAATGGTAAAAATGCCCGTTTATATAAATAAGTAGTTGGAAATAGTCACGTATCGCAAGGCGATGTGTGTTATTGAGGATTTTCTTTGCGCATATAATTCAAAATGGGACTAAGCCGGTGTCAATGAAGAATGATTGTAGACACATGACAGTTCTATCAGGGAACTCTAAGTGTAATTTAACGAGTGAAGAGAATTCTGGTTTTAACTTGATCGTTTGGCATCTGTCTGTCTATCTATCTATCTTTCTAGCTGTTTGGAAAGTGTCGCACGATAACTTTCGAATGAATCAAGCCATTATCGTAAAGCTTGGGGCGCATATTCACACTCTGAAAGTTTTGTAAAAATAAAAAAACTTATATGGGGGTACAAAATTAAAGAGAATTATAGTGTTCAGTTTAAGAAATTAAAACTTGTTTGAATGCCAGTGTTGGATTAGTGGTTTAAAATGTTGACAAAATCGCAGAAGTTTATGTGGGTATCAAATTACAAAGACTTTTAACCGAAATCTGGATATAGTATTTAATTTTTAAATTTCGAAATTTTGGAAAACCAGCTCCAGAAAAGGGGATACAAATAAACTGTAAAAATCTATTACGGGTTAAAGTGAATTTTAACGCAAATCCTAATGTAGTGTTTAATTTGAACGTTTTTTTTTTAAATTTACAGAAACCATAGGCCAAAATAAAGATGAGACTTCTACGCTGCTACATATTCTCGGTCCTCTTCTACGGTGTAGAATCTTGGACTTTGACTGGGGCCACAATTAAGAAATTGGAATCTTTCAAAATGTGGCTCAACCGTAGAGTACTGAGCATTTCATGGACAGCACATATAATTAATGTTGAAGTTCTTGGAAAGATGAAGAAAGATAGGGAAGTTATTAACACAGTGAAGATAATAAGAAAGCTTCAGTATCTGGGACATCTCATAAGAAATGAACTGAGATTTTACTTATTGCAGTCCATACTACAGGGAAAAGTACTTGGAAAGAGAGGAGTTGGGCGACCGAGAATATCATGGCTGAGAAATTTAAGAACCTGCTTAGGCATGAATACAACTGACTTAATACGTACATCAGTGCAGAAAGTTAAAATAGTCTGTATGACATCCAACATCCGAAACGGATAGGAACTATCAGAAGAAGAATATAGTTATGTATATTCGTGAAAAATATTAGATATAGACCTATAGATATCTGTGGAAACATACACAGATTTAAAAGTAGGGACTAAATTATTTGTCACTTAGGCATTGTGATTTTTTAATTTAACTAAAAGAAGCAATGCAGTAATTTTGAATGTTTAGTGTTTATTGTATGACTGTCTGCTTAAAAATCGTAATTTTCCTAAAAAAAGTATTAGAGTAGTCGGGGTTTTCGTAATTTTTCTGATATAACTGAAAATTGCCTGGTACAGAAATTTATCTAGTAATT
The DNA here is from genome assembly GCA_034769895.1 of Magicicada septendecula. Classification (NCBI taxonomy): domain Eukaryota; kingdom Metazoa; phylum Arthropoda; class Insecta; order Hemiptera; family Cicadidae; genus Magicicada; species Magicicada septendecula. The sequence goes on from CM068373.1 coordinate 388,486,577, forward strand.
TTTAACGAAGTAGTGAGCGAGTTCTGAAGCTCAGAAAGCTTACTAGTAAATTCGACCACAATACCCATAATTTCAATATAAAGTAGCCCTAATAGTTTCAACAATCGACGCTGTTGCCTAATATTTTTTGTATGCCTTTTGTACAGTAATCTTAAAATCATACTCGCGTACACACACGCACACACATACAAATTCTGGTACACATACTGTGACCTCTCTTACAATGCAGTGTAATATAATTAGCGGAAAGTGGGTAAGGTAGACAGACAGCTTTTGTATAGGGGGTAGTCAGTCAGGGGGCTGATGTGTTAAGTGGTGGTTGCCGGGCAACACACATGTCGCCTTGTCTGATAAATTGTTTTACCATGTTTGATTCTTCCACTTTATTGCTTGTAAATTATTCAGCCAATCGATACTTTGCGTGGTCGACTTGATATTACAGCAATTTGCGCCTGTTACTTCGGCGTCCGAGAAAGTACTTTGAAACACCTTCTGGCGTTCAAATGGAGTAGTTCAGCTAAATTGCGTCTATAAAGGCTCAAATGAACAGTATAGTTGAGACCATAATTATTTTTTAAACAAATTTCTATAAATTTGTATTTAATATGGATGCAGTTGTCATCCTGTAAGATCAAAATTTATGGTCAACAATAAACTTCTAAAAAAAATACTTGTTTCGGTGATTGTGATGTGATGTTACATATCAAAACGACGAGTATATAAGTAATAAATTAAACGATAATTCCAGTTTTGTTAGTTTTATTAGCAGCCATCTTAACACCAACTTTGTCAGTACTTATTGCCACACTGCCTAAATACTTCCTTCTTGACGAGGCCATTCGGTGTCTCCACCATCTTCAGGTCTTAAACGACTCTCTGCAGGTGATAAAGTATTTAACAGTGTGGCAATAAGTAGTGACAAAATTCGTGTAAACGATAATTGTTATCAGGCGATTTCTATGACCTGATTTCCTCAAAGAGCTTTTTGAGGAAAGTAATGAACAAGAGAGTGCTTTCAATACTACACATCAAATTCGATAAGAATGTTGATAAAAAGACGAGCAGATTTAAGGCGACTACAGAACTAATAAAAGTAAAAAGAAAACAAAGAAACCTAAGTAAAATTTTATTACGGCATAATGTTTTCACTCCCCTATAAAACCTTTCTAACAAGAAACATGGGTTCTGTTGAAAAAAATTAAGTCGTATGAATAATACACACTTCATAGATTAAAATCTTTGCCAGTTTAAAGAATTGCGAAAACATGCATTAGATTACATGTAACTGCACGTAACTCTAAGAATCGAAGGGACTGTCTGAAATACAGTAATTTAATTAAATAAGTACGCTAAAATAAACAGCGAAAAAATAATAAGCACATTTTGAAATAGAAATCTCTCCTTAAAACAGATGTAGCAAAGTTTCTCAGAAACAGCTTAAACAAAAGTAGTCTGGCAAATGATTACTTAAACTGGAATCTTGAAGAGGTCGTTTCTAAAATGTGTGGTGGCGTAGAAATAAGAGAAATATTTTTAGGTTAATTTAACTACGACGTTATAAAATAAAGATCTTAATCTCCAGTTATATTACCGTTGAATTAACCGCAATTAAAAAAAAAGTAGTTGGAGTAGGATCAGTTGAGGAAGGATCAGTTGGAGTAGGACCTAGGAAAGTGTAGTTTTATACAGTGAAGGCTCGGTACGAATATAATTATCTCTTAGAACAGGTTGAGTAGTTACCGCTGTGATGAATGATGATAATGACGATGTAGATGGTGATGAAGATGAAGAAGAAGGAAAGATGATGACGATGATTAACCGTACTGTATTTGAAGGGCCACATGAATAGTAAACATTATAGAGAGCACATTGCGAGCTAATCGCCGAGTTGATGAGCTGCGTATAGAACCGTGTCTGAGGTAGAACAGGACGTTTCTCATGTGTCTGCACTCCGGTTTTGGACACCATCTCTATGCATTTTCTTTAAAAGACGTCAGTGATGGGTATTGACATTAGGCCTACTAGTAGGTCGGACTGATTTTGTATATAAAGCGACGTTTCCGCTACACAAAAAAAAATTGTAGCCGTCCTTAGGCAAAAACAAAACTAAAACATCACAGATAAAAGATTATCAATACTCTGACCGACAACCGACATAGAGTCAAAACACATTAAAGTATTTACATAATATGTGTGGGAGAGGCAGCACAAAGTCTTATGGGATGAAGTGATAGTTATTTGTAAAGTATATAAATGGTTCGAACGTAGATTTAAGGAAACTGCTTTCATAACGACTAATAGTAACTATATTAGTCAAGTAAGCAGTGGAATTCCGAATATCTGGCTTCTTTCCATCAGAAAAATAGTTCAGGGGTTGTGGGTAGGTTAGCGTGTGTTACTATAATTTTGGCGTTAGTTTGTTGGATAGGGAGGAGTGTCTTCCGCTTGACTACATAAAGAGGTGAGACTTGGTGCCGCCTGTCGCAGGTCTGCAGTTGACCTTGAGGCGTGCGAGTTCATGTACGTTTTGTGCATCTTGTGTATTCAGTGTGTGTGTGTGTGTGTGTGTGTGTGTGTGTGTGTGTGTGTGTGTGTGTGTGTGATATATTTCATAATTGGTAAGTTTTGTTTATTTATTTATTTTTTTTTTTTTGTATAGATGATGCCGAAATGGAAATTGGACGCCCCCAAACAATTATACTTGGGAAAAGGATTTTATTTAAATATTTTAATGTATGCAGACGATCTTGTGATCATCCAAGAGAATGAAAATGACCTCCGAAGGTCGTTGTTTTATCTTAATGACATTTTGGCAGATTACAATCAAACCATTTCCTTTATCCAAAACAAAGGTTATGGCTTTTTCTTTGGCAAATTATATTAGAACAAACACGTACAAGACTCGCCAATAAGACAGGTGCCAGATTTCAAGTATCTAGGGTGTAACATCACATACCAAGATGATAAGGAGGCTGAAAGCAAAATTAGTCTCTTCCAGTCACTTTAAGGCTGTGTCATTAAACATTTAAAGAAGAAAACAAGGAAAGAGACGCAATTGAAATATTATAATGTAATGGCCACACTTCAGTTACTGTATGGTAGTGAGACTTGGATTAGAAAGGCCAAAGATATATCTAGAATACAAGGAGCGGAAATGAGTTTCTTGAGGGCTGTGAAGGGTTGTACCAGGAGAGATCTCATCGGAAATGATCATATTAAAATGGAGCTAGGCATAGCTGAAAGCTAAAATTAGAAAATCTCCCGGTACAAAACGCAGTGGCGGCTACACATAGAGAAAATGGATTCAACTAGATTTTCATAGATTTTCAAGAAGAGCCCTTGATTACCATTCAAGGGGAAAGAGAAGTGTGGGTAGACCCTGTAAGCGATGGTTGGATGACTTCCATTGAAATTGGAATAGGCTGCTAGCCTAGGCCGTAAAGGATGACAAAGACACGATTTTTTTGTTTGTAGCATATACAGTATATTATGTAAATACTTTAGTGTGTTTTGACTCTCTGTCGGTTGTCATACATAGTATTGCTTATTTTTTATTTGTGATGTTTTAGTTTTTGTTTTTGTGTGAAGACGGCTACCGATTTGTTGTGTAGCCGAAACGTCCGCTTTATGTTAAAAAAAGCGGTGACGGAAGAAGGAAGAAGATGGAAGAAGAGGAGCTCTCACTAGTTGCTCTAATCTCCGTACACGTCAGGATGAAAGGTTAATTATGTTCTGGCCGTGGTGGGAATATAATCCAAACCATGTGGTATAACAAAAACAAAAGAAAGAAAGAAGACACGGCAAATCCCAAGACTACGCCTATGTTATCAACTGGTAATATACTCTTGGAATTGGCGGTGTTTTCAGTCTTGAATTTAGTCTCTGTAAGTGAATTATGTCCGCTTCATGGAGGAACCCTCTACGAATTAGCCTCGGTGAATTCAAAGGTCTCTCAGGGCCCGTGGCTGTTCTTAACAGTATTTCTAGTACAGAATTTCAAGACTATTCGATTACAATCTATAATATTGCATTCCATCATTACGTATAGTCAGTCTAGTGCGGTTGAGGTATGGTGTTCAAATGTTAGACCTCAAGCTTATGCAATAAGTAGCCTATACCCTTTACAATTACATTTTCCAAATTGCGCATGTTGTTCTGAAGAAACCCGTAATGACAGGAAAAATTACTCTGCACAATTTGAAGTTTGTTTTGAAAAACAATTCTGTTCAAAATTTGTGACTCCTATTTTGGAAAACAGCGTAGAAAAAGATTTTCACAAGTAGCCCTAAAAAATTAATTTTACCAAAATGTTTCTATTTTGGAAACGCGGCCCGTCTTGGGGGTAAAGTTTTAAAGACGCAAAGGCCCGTCGCCTTATGAGATAATCTATGTTGTTTTCTCGAGACGAAGTTGCTTTTCTAAGCCTCGAGTCTCAACCGCAGGTTTTGGTCCTGTTCCTTATCTCTGACTCCGTTCCAGGTTTGATGTTGAAAGCTTATGATTTTTTCCAAAATCCCGAAAAAAAGAAAAACAGAATTTGTGCAGCTTATGAGTATGTTATTCTTACTTCTTACATTAGAACTCACAGGTTGAAGTAGCCGAATATCGTCGTGAAAACGTGTAACATCAGGATTGCGAAGATATTGTGTCAGATGCAAGGAGAACTAAGGGGAGAACTGGAGGAAGAACTAAGCGCATACTGCTTGCTCTCAGGCAGCCGGGCAGGCAGGCAGGCAGGTCTATGTATTCACTTGAAGCAGAATGGCGATAGATGGAACTGCGTAGCCGAGCAGGCTAAAGGACAAGAAGAAAACTAAAAATATTGATCTGTACATTGCCTCAAAAGCGTCAATACCAATATGCCAAACGCAGTATCCGAAAAGAAGTATTCGGCTATGCACGTTAGGATGGATAGCATGTATACACATTATTACTATCCTGCGTCATACGGCCCCCAGTCACCATTTTCTTCCAGTCTTCTCGTCTTAAATATAATTATAATTTCTCCATGGCATTTTATTTCTTTTTAGGCCACAGTATTTTCGAACGTTACGCCACCACTTTTCCAAATTAAATGTCGTTTTATGATGTCTTTTTGTGTACAAGAATGTCTTCTATTATTCTAGTATTGGCATTATTAATATTTCTGATTCGTTCGTTCTTCAGTCTTTGCAGACTTCGTATTCCTGATGTCCTTCGCTTGAAGTCTCTTTGAATGACTTGTAAAGTCATTCAAATGCCAAATTTCAAAGCCTTATAACAGACATTTGTTAATACTACACTGTAAAAACATTGTTTAAATTCTTTACATTCCGATTTCGACCGTAAGATCGAGTTGAGCATATTTTTTCCCATTGTACAATTTTCATCTCCCCGTCTTTCTTCAACTATTATTGGCTTTTGTTCCTGGATAATCGTGTCTGTCGCATTACAATATTTGTATACTACTTTCCAATACAGTTTTCTTCCCCAAAATACAAACATTTTGTCTTCATCTTACTTTCAATCATGTCCCATTTTCGTCAATTAATTTCCAGATCATAATGTCAAGGTTTTTCTTTGTATAACTCATCAGGGGTAGTATACATTGGAACTCCATCGGAAACCCAAATGCAACTCATCGGATATGGAAACCCTATGTCCGGACACAATTCCCACCAGTATTTCAGTGTTAAAGCCCAGGTAGATTCCAAATAGCTGAAGGCACAATATGGCCTTGGCATCATTCGTTATGGACAGTGGTTGATTTCTAAAATTATAGGTGCCGGAACGCATCAATTCAAAAGTTGTACAGACACAAATATACTTATATTATATATTATCGTATAAGTTTACAACAGGTTATTACAAAGGAGGTCCACATTTTTAAATCCTTATAAAATATGTAACATACGTATAAACTTGTATCTAAAAAGGTAATAAAGTTTACTGACATTCTTAAAGAGCTTCACCGTCAGGTTAGCCACACGATAATCGAAAACATGTCACTCATGATGGCGTCATCCCGGAGCCTCAATCAAAGTCTAAGTGGCGGTTTCGGTGGATAGGACATTTAAAAAAAGTTTCAATAGTTTCATCATTGTTCATATTGTTTGTTTCTTGACCTTTCCTTGTCTTTGTCTCCAATGCTGTATGAAGGCCAGAAATCAGCCCTCTCACATTCACTTGAAAATATTGCTATTGATTCAAGGTAGAAAGACTACCCGGAAAAATTCTGGAATGCACATATTCTCGGAAGCTCCCAATCAGTTGCATTTCATGTAGTTTTAGTTTTGAAGTACGTTTTTTTATTTCATTTTTTCCGTAGGTTATTGGGACGTTTTTTGAAGGGTAGTAGATAAGATAAAGATTAGTGCTGGTGTTTGATTCTGACAGATGTTTTGTTTTGTAGTTGGGCTGATGAGGGCACAATTTAAAAAAGTAGGGTTTTATTTTCATATATTACTTCCATATTCCTTAAGGAAATGGATGTATGGTGATGGCAAAAAAATCGTGATCGAGATTATTGCAGATTCTGATTGTACTACACTCAAAACATGAAAAAAAGTCGTTTTTCGAAAAGTGTCTGTGTGTGTGTCTGTCTATCTGTCTGAATGTCTGTCTGTCTGTCTATGTGTCTGTCTGTAGATTTTTTTTAATGGCAAACGATAACAGCCGCAAATTCAAACAGAATCAAATAATTTTTTGCATACAGCCCTGATTTGTAGAGTATTCACGACCTATTGTTTTTGGTGAAGATCGGTTGAGGGAAAGGGGTAGTTTACCTGCAACGGTTTTTTTTTATCAAGGTAATTTTTTTTTTTTGGCAAACGATAACAGCCGCAATTTCAAACAGAATCAAATAATGTTTCGCATACAGCCCTGAATTATGGAGGTCTCAAGACCTATTGTTTTTGGTGAAGATCGGTTAAGGGAAAGGGGTAGTTTACCTGCAACGTTTTATGTTTTAACAAGGGTATTTTCTATGGGAAACGATAACAGCCGCAAATTCAAACAGAATCAAATAATTGTTTGCATGCGACTCTGAATTGTAGAGTTGTCAAGACCTATTGTTTTTGGTGAAGATCGGTTAAGGGGAAGGGGTAGTTTACCAGCAACTTTTTTTATCAAGGGTAATTTTCTATGGCAAACGATAACTGCCGCAAATTCAAACAGAATCAAATAATGTTTTGCACACGTCCCTCAATTGTAGAGATCTCAAGGACTTTTGATTTTGGTGAAGATCGGTTAAGGGGAAGGGGTAGTTTACCTGCAACCTTTTACGTTTTAACAACAGTAAAGTACTTGAAAATTCATTTAAACTTTTTCAAACAATGGTAATTGTTAAAAATAAAATAATTTTGTTACCAGACAATAAAATTATAATTTTTTCATTTTAGTGTAAATCATGTATGAGAGAAAATATATCGTTCGTGGCAGGCAAGCATATCTCAATTATGTAATGTTTACGTTTCCATTTTATTATTATGATTACTGCAATAAAAAGGCAGGGAACACACACACACACACACACACACACACACACACACACACACACACACACACACACACACACACACACACACACACACACACACACACACACACACACACACACACACACACACACACACACACACACACACACACACACACACACACACACACACACACACACACACACACACACACACACACACACACACACACACACACACACAATTCGCGTTATTTCTGGCCTCATTCATGTTTATTTTCTTACATTTGCACGCTTTTTAAATGGAAAGTGCCGAAACCCATACCAACATAACGCGTGCAAGCCGAAAAAGTGTCCAGCGTGGATAGCGATTTGCTTCCTGTGGATCGCTGGGCAGTATAACCACGTGTTTACAGAGGAACGATTCATAGACAGACTTTTCGTCTTTAGGGAATGAACCCTCTGCAAGATGCTGAGGGTCCATGAGTGACTTCGGAGCGCTCCTTCTTTTTCGCGTGTTTGTTCTGTGAAACGTACACTGTAGATTCGCAGCTTTACTCTAAGCAACGCTCAATAGGAAATGTTGAAAATTTTTATCCACGGTGTACCCTCATACACACTAAACCTGCTCTGATGTTTTAATTACGGACATCATAATATTAAAACTTTGGAAACTTGAGCACTACTTAATGGAGATCAATCATTATCTTGTACAAACCATTAATTTTATGCATATTTTATATATATATGTGTGTACAACGTTATCGGCAACAAAGAAGTAGTTTTTGTTAAAATTCCTTCCCGGGATATTTGGCCGTAGTTTTCTACAAAACCAGACGTTTCGGCAATGCCATCGACTTCCATCATCAGTGAAAATCGAGTGCGATAATGTGAGGTGGTATACGTTAGTGACCACAGTACTGTGGTTAAGGCTGAAACAGTAAGTAGAAAGAAGTAGTTTCTGTGGTAATATTTCATTTCGAAAATGATTTTAAATATAAATCTTAGAATATGGAAGTCGTGTATGGTTCTCCATACCGATATTTTTTTTCGGTAATTTATTTTTGGATCCAAGAGGTTCCGGAACGCCGTTTCGGCGCTTTCCCCCTGAAATCAAGCTTTGGTTACAGAGGCTGCTGAGAGAGAATTTTCCAGCCCGATTACATAAATAATATAACGAAAAATAATACACAACTTCTAGTAAAGTTGTTGCAGCCGTCGAAGCATATTATTAGAACGGCAAAACGATATGAACTGGACTGTTAATATTGTCCGCATGTCAATACGTACTTCCACAAAGCCGTATAATTTAACACGCGGCTAGCACAAGCCACATCTGCTCGTGTCGGCATTATGTTTAATAAACAACACACGTATAATTATCACTTAGTAAATACCCATAGCGTGCCGTTGTAATTAGTTATCGATTGTCCACGACCGACTTCTCGCCGATGCAACGTTTATTTGTTTATACATTTTTTTAATCGTGTCTGTTTTTAGTGAGCTGTTTATAAACCATTTTTAAAAACCGGTTATTTACCCTTTCGTTGATACGTGTGTGTGTGTGTGTGTGTGTGTGCATTTTAAATTACCCACGGTTGTGTGACATTCTGATAGGATGGCGCACGCGAGCTTCTGTCCCGTGTTCATGCCTCTGTGTGTGTGTGTGTGTGTGTGTATGTGTGTGTTTATTTATTATGCATTGAGATTCGCTATCACTGCAACAGGCTATGTACGCGTCAAACACGGTGTTGTAAGAAGCGTAGGTGCGGTTGTGTGTTAGTAATTATATTTACGTTGTTGGTTAATGTTATGTCGAGTTACGTACACATTTGTGGGCACACGGTTGCTTTATACGACTGCAAGCACTCCGCTGTTAGTATTACAGAATTGCCTACGTGTATCAATACATTTTGTATTAAGCTGTAGCCTGTAATTCAACACACAACGCATGACAGGAAAGACGAATGAAATGCAGCGCAATCCGAATTCTGGAGTCTGGTGGGTGGCCATATTCTGAATTCTTTAGACGCTTATGTTGATCGCATATTCTTTAAAATCCTCGTATCTTTTCGTAATCATCATCATCATCATCATCATCTGCAAGGATTAATCCAAGGATGGTTTGTTCCAGTCCCAAACAGACAAAGAGTGCCAGAGCTTGTCACTCCAGCGCTTCCTCGGACGTGCCGCACCTCTCGGTCCCTTCGGCTTATAGTTCCATAGTTGTTTGGGGGCGCGGCAGTCATCCATTCGGCAAAGATGTTGCCACCAATTCAGCCGATACGGGGGAATCCTGTCAAGTATACTCACAATATTCAGTTCCTGACGTACATCTCTGTTTCTTCTATGATCATGAAGAGTACACCTTGCCCAGTGCCTGAGAAATGTCATTTCAGCCGCTTGGATACGACTGGCCTGGCCTTTCGTTAAAGTCCAATTCTAAGACCCATAAAGAAGTGTGAGAAGGGCCATCACCTTGTAGAATTTTAGGCGTGTCGTATCTTTCCAAATCCATCAATCGATCACACACACTCGATTCAAGAACATCTTGTTTGGTTTTTGCCTAGCATTATTTCTTTCATCAATCTTCTGACTTCCATTGTTTCTGACTGTTACCTTCTGTTTGTGATAGTCTAGTTTCCTAACCATCGGTATGGTATTTCATTCTGACGAGACATTTACAGAATCATTTTGCTTACGTATCCTTTTTACCTTATCAGAAATGTGGCTGCGATTAAGAAGAAATGGACTGACAGAGTGAAACACGATGAAGTAGTGACGAGAACAGGAGAGGAAAAGAAACTATTGTAAGTAGTAATAAACTGGGGATTGAAAATCATGTCGATTGAGGCATAAACTGCGTAGAAACTGTCACAGAGGGAAAAGTGGAAGGAAAGAAAACATGGGGAAGAAGAAAGGCTGGAATACTTGATGATATCAAAACCAAAGAATTATATACTCAGATGAAGACAAATTTAAAGGACTGAGGGAAAAGTTACTAATTACAAACTTTAATTAGACACGAACAATAGTTGGAAATCAACGAAGACATTCTTATACAATAATTCAATTTAAATTAGTCCAACACTCAGCAATAAATGCCATTTTATTACAGTTTCATACTAATTAAAAAACTAATCACTTTCCGCCAATCGCAATAACAAACACTCCGACCTACACTCTACTATCGCTGGTCTAACACTAAACTGGGGCGCTTTGAAATCCAGTAACTTGGCCGCCTTGCAGTGTATCGAATAGCAGGGCTGGGTGCTGGTGGAGTGTAGTCGAGCAACGACTGAAAGGGGCATAGACAATCCCGAACAATTTAAAAGGTTACGCAACTCTGCCGCGCACAGTGATCTCCAAACGACTGCAACAGCCTCGCGCGTCCCGAGTGCCAAGAATTACGTGACAATCAGCGGTGCGGTGCGGTACTATTCATTTCCTCAGCCTAGCAATATATAGGCATGTTATATATAAACATTTGTGTGTGTATGAGAAATATGTAACTATAAGACTGTGAGAATATAGAGAACAAATAGACTTTCAAGCTCCCGAAATTCAACACCAGACAGCGACACATACGCTAGTACATTCGATCCGTTAAACTCCGTAAAAAGTAGGTTTAGCAAAAAAAATAAGTTAAGATGCGTGCCCAGTCAGCGAGAATAGTTAGAGTACTCCTCATGGTAACCTACAAGTTAGGAGCTTTAGTTTTACACATCTGGAAATCTTGGAGTCAAATATTCTATCCCTTCTTTCCTTCCAAACAACCAGTCAACAAGTAAAATGCAAACGGAAGAAAAGCCAAACGGCGAGCGAAGATAATTAATAAATATGAGTCATAGAAAAGTGGAGGAGGTATTTCCTGAAGTGAGCTCAAAGGTGAAGGACGAAGGAGGCGCATGGACGAAGGAGGCGCATGTTATGTTTCGGAGTGCCAATATCAGTATGGGCGTTTCTACAAAGTGTAAGTAAGACTATGATAACGATTTAAATGTTTCAGAAAGCGGACATTCTCTTGAAGAACATGTACTGTAATAAATGTATATCATAAGAAGACATTAGAAAATTATGTTAAACAACTGCAAAATAATTTTACAAATATTTTATTAAATATTGCTAAAATTATTGTTATTACTAGCTTGACTGTTAAGCCGTCGTCGACTATTATTGTAGACAGACGTTAAGACCATCGGAGGCCATCTTTACTGACGGAATAGGTTTGGCAAGGAGTTCGTCAATTCACCCCAGTACTGGGGTAGAGGCTATCGATGGTGGGGCCGAAACGTCTGTCTACAATAACAGTCGACCACGGCCTAACAGGTAAGAAGAATAATTTTAACAATGTTGACGAGAAAGCTTAAGGAATGTCATTTTATTAATTACTTTATTAGATCATACTAACTAATTATTTTTCTCAACGTTAAGGAAAAGATGTAACAGAATTTATAATCAAATTTAGATCGACTTGATAATTAACTCAAATGCCAAGTGAAGTTATTCTTGAATCCGCAAGACTACCACCTTCTTATACAACTATTACTGTTTTCTTCCTTAGGCTTTAAGTTCTGCCCAGTATTCCTGCGTTCGTTTTACGTGCGGTTCTTCTCTTTCTTCAGTCCACGTCTTGCATGTTCTCAGCTTGGGCTTCGTAATATTAATTCCATCATTTTCTATCTTGTTTAGCGTCGTGCTCCTCCGCAAATTCTCTTCAATATGTGTTAGTATCCTATGTCATAGAAACATTATCCATAGTTTACAATTGTAGTCATGTGAAACATGCTTACACTGCCGATATTGTGATGCTAGCCATATCAAGACATCGGCTAGTTGAGGTATACGAGGAGCTGAATTAAAAATCCTCAGGAATAAGACTGAATGTAAATATCAGAAAAACTAAATACATGCTGATTTCTGCATCAGAAAACAGAATATAATTTATCATACAGGATAATTCATTTGCTGCAGTAATAAGTTCACATATCTGGATAAGATGTAGAGTCCATAAACACGATGATACATGACAGGATACAAATAGGGCATATTATGCCAGTAACAGACTATTGAGAAGTAGACTCATTAGTCGTAGCACAAAATAAAAATATATAAGGCGCTTATCAGAACGATTGTTACTTATGGTGGCGAGACATTAACAATAAAAAAAGAAAAAGTAAGAAGGTTTGAAAGTAAGATTGTAAGACGTGTTTACGGCCCGGTTGTAGAAGATAACGAACGGAGAATAAGAAATAACCAGGAGAAAGAAGCATGCTATTGAAGCGTGAGGACATTGTAAGAGTCGTAAAGGCTCAACGAATTCAATCGCTAGGTCACCTAGAGCGGATGATGGATGACTAAAGAAAATACTGATGGAGGAAGTCCATAAAAGCAGAAAGAGGGGTCGGACCTAGGATAAGATAGTTGGATGATGTACTGGAAGATCTAACAAGAATGGATATGAGGGGTTACACTGAGATGGAAATGGATAGCACACATTGTAGAAGATTGGTGTTGGAAGCAAGGGCTCACGTTGAGCTTTAGTGCTAAAGAAGAAGAAGAAGAAGAAGAAGAAGAAGAAGAAGAAGAAGAAGAAGAAGAAGAAGAAGAAGAAGAAGAAGAAGAAGAAGAAGAAGAAGAAGAAGAAGAAGAAGAAGAAGAAGAAGAAGTCATGTGTAACGTTGGTGCTCTATCTTGTGACGTTTAAATAATCAATTTACAGCGTGGAAAGCTTGTGTGTTCGTGTTCCTATATTATAAATAATGAGTAAAATAATGCACGTATTGCAAGCAGCCGACTTACCGGTTTCGCTTTGTTACATTCGGAACAAACGCTGAACGTACGGCTTTTCCAGCCGATAGGAAAAAATATTTAATTAGTATTTGAAAGCGGCATAATAAAAATCGTGTGTCGGTTTAACTCTAGCGCCGAGCGCGGAAAAGCGCTTTCGTTTTATTTTATTTTTCTCTCGTATATATTTTTTTCGTTGTCTAAAACGGGGCGGGGTGGGTAGCGTTGATGTCAGCTGGGGATGACGAGGAGTAAGGGAAAATCGATTTCTCCAGTTCCCTACTCCGGTTAACTCGGTTATGCCCACACACACACACACACACACACACACACACACACACACACACACACACACACACACACACACACACACACACACACACACACACACACACACACACACACACACACACACACACACACACACACACACACACACACACACACACACACACACACACACACACACACACACACACACACACACACACACACACACACACACACACACACACACACACACACACACACACACACACACACACACACACACACACACACACACACACACACACACACACACACACACACACACACACACACACACACACACACACACACACACACACACACACACACACACACACACACAATCCTCCGTCAATAACGACGTTACTTTCCTCCGTTGTTTGTTTGTGCAGCAGTCACACATTTTCTTCTTGTTTCAACCGTTTCAACAAATCGTCTGTGGCTGGCTTACTGTTGCAGTATCAATATTTTGTTACGAACACCGTTTTAGTAGTAACAGTTTGCTGTGACGCTTGTTTCTCCTTGTTGTCTTTTTCAAAGCTTTAGGTAATGCAGCTGGTAATTTGTACTAATGACCATCTTTACAAAGAGCCTGACATTGTCAAGATAATCAAAATATACAGCCTAAGATGGTTGGACACATAGAGGGAATGGAGAAAGGACAGCACACAAAACATACTTTGTACCAGAAACAAATGGGTAGTAGAAAAAGGGGAAGACCCCGAAGTAGATTCAAAGACCAGATTCAGGTACAAATCAATACAAAACATGACACAATTTTCAAAGCACTCAACATAGAAAATGCACCAAATACTAATACATACACCACAATCACACACAATAATACCACTTTAAAGTACCAGAGACCAACAAGAAACCACAATAACGACCAACCAACACACAAGTACTTCACCAGACGCAAAATCACGAAGGCTGAGAATGAGAACACAATGGTTCTCGAAACATGTTCCTAATAAGGAAAAAATATCTTGAGGTAATTTCAACATAAATATTAAACATATTATATACATCAAGAAACGGACTGTAGCAAAAAGCGTTTGAATATACATATATATATATATATATATATATATATATATATTACATTTAATATTTATAATGAATTTACCTCAAGATATTTTTTTTCCTTATTAGGAACGTGTTTCGGGTACCATCTTGTGCCCATCATCAGCCTTCCGGTTTTTGTGTCTGGTGAAGTACATATGTGTTGGTTGACTATTATTACTGTGGCTTCCTGTTGCCTTCTGGTACTTCAAATTGGTTTTATTGTGTGTGATTGTGGAGTATGTGTAATTTTTTTGTGTATTTTCGATGTCGAGTGCTTTGAATATTGTGTCATGTTTTGTACTGATTTGCATTTGTTCAGGTATTAGTTTGTTTTGTGTTTTATGTTTGTATATTTGTAAATTTTCCCAAATGTTCATTATGGTGCCTTTGCGTGGTATATGTTTTATTAGTGTCATATTGGTTATGTCTGGAAATTCATGTCCTGTGTTTATTCCATGTGTGGCTAAATTGGATTTACATATTTCTGGTTTTTGTATGCGTTTAGGTGTTCAAAATAACGTTGTTTCAGCTGTTTTTTTGTTTGTCCTATGTAACATTTATTGCAATCTTGGCATTCAATTTTCTATATACCGTTAGTTGTTGTATTATCTTTGTTATGTGGGCTATTTAGATTTGTAAATTATTTTTATTATTTTTATATGCTATTTTTATATCTGTGTTTTTAAATAGTTTTGTTAGCTTTGTCATTTTATTATTTATGTATGTGAATATGGCCCATTTTGTTGTTGTTGTTATTATTTATGTGTTGTTCAATTTGATTAATTCTTAATTGTTCAGTTTTTATTTTATATTGATTTTATTTTCTATTTTGTTTACAGTATTTAGTTTTTTTGTAATTTACAGTATTTGTTTATTTGTGATAGTAGTCCTTTTAGGAATCGTAACATGTTTTCATTTCGTTATTCAAACAAAAAAATAAAAAAATAATAATATAATAATAATATTTACTTCGCCATAAAATATTCATTATCTATTGTTTCAATGTTTCTTTGTTGCCGTACACTCATCATAAAATAGATTTTATATCTTATGTCTTATATTAGCAATTCTACGTTAAATGTTTCTTTGTTACCCTATAAATTCTCGACTATTCAGTCTGAATGTGTGCTTTATAAATTTGTTCTTATTTACATTATTATTCTATGTTTGGCATACAGCTTACGGCTTTATAATCATTTTAAAGAAACTAATTGAATCGTTAGTCTTCTTCTATATTTCCAATTACTTTACTTTATACGCTTTCAATGAAAAATTAAAATTATTAAATCAATTGTTAATTCTCCAAGCAAGGATTTAAATTATCTTTAAATTAACTGGTCATCATTAAAGAAAATTCTTACTCTAGTTAAATTACATTCTCTTATCTCTATCTACATAATTTTTCTTTAATTTAAATTTTTTTAATTATGTCTTTCAAAGTCTTTATTCTTTTATAATTATAAATTGGGTTTTCGTCACCTCAATTCTGCAGATTGTCCCATGTCCTCCAGTGATCTGTCGGTCCTCTCCTACTGGATGTCCTCTTGCGTTTTCCGGTTCCACTGGTCATCCTCCAGTCACTCGTCCTTCATGGTCCCATCGGCTGGCTGTAGAATGGAATGACGTGTTGCTCTGAAGCGTTCCTCTGCTTGATGTTCTCTCGTCATCTGTCTAGAGTGTTGATGTTTGTAGTTGTAGACTGTTTGTAGACGTCCGATAATTGTAGTTACTGTTCCTTTTTTATTACTTGAACTAACATATTGTCCGTTATACTTTACAGTTTATAAACAAAAGATCTTGTCGATATTGGACAACTATTATCATTATTATTATTATTATTATTATTATCTATTATTATTATTATTGTCGATATTTGTCTAGCTATGTCTGAAGTAATTAAAATTTCGCGTCTCTGACGGACATAGCGTACCGCTGCAATTGAAAACTGATTGAAGAGTAAATCTGGCTCTCCTGGGCTCGTATTTATATTCACCAAAAAAATAACACCTGGCGTCACAGAATTCTGCAGGTCAGAAGCTGTCCACGGCGTCTGTTCCCCCCCACTCTCGTCCAATTTCACATATTCGCATATTTTCGCTAATTGCAATGTCTAATGCGGATTTCAAGGTGATCTGACATTGTATAATTTAATTACACATATTATACGTAATTATAATAATGATCGCGTCATTAGTGTAATTACTATGCTCTAAAAATCGCACAGAATTCGCACTGAACGTCATAATCACATAGAATTCGCACTGCACACGTGTCTGATTTTTATGCATTTTTAGAAGTCTTTACACTCTTTCTAATATTTACGGTTTGCTTATAATTAAATAAAACTTTAATTTAGCATCTATTTGGGGTGAGATTGCAAACTTTCAGGCTTGAACAGGCTTCACGCACACACACTATTTACTTGTGTACACGCTCTCAGCGGCAATCGCGTAACGTTCCTGTTGATTCCTGTCCATAATTCAGCTTCCAATTTCACACCTGCTTGGCTGTTACATATTACTAAAATTAATTTAAATATTTATTTAATTTAATACATGCACATTACAGCATATGCTTGTATTGTCGCGATATAGCATATATATATATATATATATTTGTAGTTTTATTAATCTATATATTTAAGTAACACACATTACATATTGCAACGTTACAGCTATTTTAAAATGGATACACTTTTTCCCATGTACCCAACGCAACTGTATTGTTACGACGATCTACTTGATCGTCGTAAGTACAGTGGAAAACAAAATACAAGACACCAATTAAGTCACTAATCACCATCTTTAATTGTCACAGTTAAACAGTTCGTAATTAACAACACAGTCTCTTACAACAAATCAAATAAAAATTGTTCACACTCAATAAAATGTCAACTAATATAAAACACAATTGTATTACAATTATACCACCCGATTATAAAACACAACACTTCAATAATAACCACTTGCACGCACACAGTATCGCCCGACAATAAACTCGAACCGCACTTAAATATATCGCAACTATAACTGAAACTGACAATCCGGCTGCTATGGCTTTATACAGGCCCCGCAGAGGTGCAGTACAGCTTTGCCTCCTTTCTGCACGCCAGCGGCTTAATGCATATCTCAAGTGTTCCTGGAACTCACTAGAACTACCTACGTGAATGACGAAACACAAGCCACACTGGACGGTTGGAGTGGAGAATGTTCTGGATTGTTCGGTACGCTTCTCGTAACAGTATATTGTTAAACATTGGCTAGGCCGTAGGATTTTTGTGTTCGTTTGAGTTGTTAAGTATATGTGGTTGCACAATAAACGTACTTTTTACAATGAGAAGTGAGACGTTGATGACATGAAATAATTAATTAAAACATTGTAAATGAATCAAGAAACGGTTTATTAAATATTGCAAAGAAATTACTTATTATTATATTATCTGAAATTAGGAAATTCAAAATATTCTCTTTTATAAGGTTACACTCTGAAAACCTAACATATCTTTGCTGTTCAGCACACATTAATAACATATAGCCTTAAATATCTAAACATATTTGATGAACAAATTATAAAATTCTTTTATATTGCATGGGTGTCTGACTGTGTCATTATTAAAATATCTGCTCATTTATAAAAATATTATCTTTATTAAATAAAATTGAATTATTACTATTAATTTTTAATGAAAAACAACGTATAAGAATATTTATGATTTCTAATGACACACCCAATTTGTAAAAATTAAATATAACAAAATTATTATTTTTAACAACAATTTACAACTACGACTTTTACTCTGAATATTTACACTATTTATATTTAAGTCTTTATATTACTTTATTATCTCATATTCTGTTCTGTACGAGTTCTTTGCACAAAAATATAATTGTTCATTTGTCACCTGCGTATTGTTGAAGTTACCATTGCATGTGTACGTGTGTGTGTGCGTCTACTGAATGATGACAATGACGATGATGATGCTGATGCGTCCTCGGTACTTTATAGCCTGTTGTTGATGATGGTCCTGTGTTCCACCACCCATCGTGGTGTATTGCAGATGATGATGATGATGATGACGATGATGTTCAAGTCGATCGCCAGACGGACATAATGACGGCGTATGAAACTTTCTTGAGTCTGACTTCGCCCAAAATTGCTGGAGGTATTTATAGTAGACGGCTAACTGACATGTCAGATATTGTTTTTGACATGTTAAATTTTGTCAATTCGGGTGTAGCTTCTTTTTTTACTGTTCATTTCTTTAGTCCGTTTTCACGATCACGTAAATTTTATCTTTACGCGAGTGGTTGCATTGTCTTCGTAATTTCTCACCCGTCATTTACATGTAACACACTCGTTAGTTACTAGTTAATTATGGTAGTAATGAACATTAATTAACATGACTTCTTTATCATTTCACTTTTCTGCAATAATTTTTCATCACCATACGCGTTCAAATGGTGGTTTTAGAATTGTGATATGTCTTTGGTCTCTTCTAGGTTAGCAGCCCATAGGCTGGTTGGCACCAGCTCGCCATTCATCACGCTTCTCTGCTTTTCTTTTCAACTCACAATATGATGTGCAGTTCATATCGACCATAAGCTGTTTCATGTAGTCTAAACGGGGTCGTCCTATATGAGTCTTCCCTTCAATTGTTCCTTCTATTATTCTCTTAAACAACCCATTGTGTCGTATAATATGCCCTATAAACTTGGCTCTTCTGCCTTTTAAATTTCGTAGAAAGCTCTTCTACTCCTGAGCTCTCCTAAAGACTTCCTCATTCGTTATCTTCTCCCTCCAGCTTATCTTGAATATTATTCTGTAGCACCAGGTCTCAAATGCTTGGAGTCTTTTCTTGTCACTTTCTCCAATTGTTCAAGATTCTTCGTATTGTTTAAATTAGCAGCCATCCTTACTATTTCTTTTATGAATTTGCTAACTGCTATAATTTTTTTATTGTTCGACTAAGCTTTTCGTCATTACTGACATCTTCAGGTCTTAAACAACAAGGTTGTTATTGTTATTGTTAAACAACAATAAAAAAATTATAGCAGTTAGCAAATTCATAAAAGAAAAAATGTTCAAGATTCGCTCCCATATAGGGCAACACTCCACACGTATGTCTTTACTAGATTCTTCCTTATTTTTAGACTGATCGTGTTTGAAATTAAGCGGTTTTTCTGTTTTTTGAAAGCAATTTTAACCTGGTTAATTCTGCTTATAATTTCCTTATTGCTACGTCCATCACTTGTGATTTTACTTCCTAGATACTTATATTCTTTAACTGCGTGGAGAACATTATTTTATTCTGACTGTAACTTCTTCCTTCCGACTACAGACAAGGACTTTGGCCTTTTCTTCATTTATTTTTATATTGAATTCATTCTTCATTACTTGATCCAATACTTGTGTCAAGTATATTTTGTAGATCCTTGTTGCTCTCTGCAGTCACTGCTATGACATCTCCGAACCTAAGCATGTCCACTTTTTCCCCGTGTATGTTTACTCCGAGCTGGGTGTTTTCTCTTACTCTATCGATCGCTTCTATGTCTTTGGTCACAGGTAAAAACACATTTATTAATTTATTTTAATCCTGTCAATACCCGATTTAGTAATAAGAACCAACAATTCATACGTCTGCCGTCTCGTAGTACAATGCAGGTCCGTGCTGTTTCGCACACACAGACTCACAAACACTGTAAAACAATTCCGTCGGCAGGTGTACGCTTTGGGCAGGCCACTGCATGTATACGGATGTACTTACACGCACAACATATGTAAAACTATTCGTCGTATTCTTTTTACACTAATTATTTACAAAACATACCGCCCTGGGTAAATATGCAAATATATGTACTGTTGCTATACATAACAACCATACATACGTTTTCAACAGCTGTTGTTCAACAACTTGATGGAAATTATTGTTTACGCGTCTATCTATTATATTCTATAAAATTAAGATGACATTGAAAAAAATAAACTCATTGTAATAATATATAATTAAATATAAAACGTATTCTTCAATAAACAGCAATATTACGTGTTATTTAATTTTCAAAATGCAACAAGAATAATGCTAGCGATGTTTAAATTTAAATTTTATTAATTTTAATTTTATTTCGTACATTTCAAAACCTGTACGGATTTTTACAGAAAATCCTTTTAAATTATGAATAAAGTGGTTTATGTTAGTGTACAAAAACACGTACACGTCACAAACGTATCGACCGCTAGCAATGTTAAAATATTTCTCTTAGTTATACGTAGTCGGTCGGTGTGCGATTTATAAGTGTAATAAATAAAACTGCTTTGCTCACGATTACTGTGGCTAAATAGCAGTCAAAAACCTATGATACTTCAGACAAGGTGCGTACAGAACACAGCCGCTCATATATCTCGGCTCTGGATATGCCGCGACCATAAAATCTGCATATAAATAACATTGTGAGCTCCCAGTTGCGACGAGTGAAAGTGGCAAAGTAAAGAAAAAGGATAGCGGTATTTAACGGAACGGAACGATCTTTTTATCGTAGTGACAACACCTGCTTAACGGGAACAAACCCGTACGTTAGCATCCACGCCTAGCAACCGAACCGAGTTCCTGAACATATGTAGGCCAGGCGACAGGATAGAAATGTAAACGTTTGTTTACGCGGGCTTGAAAAGAATATATTACGCGGACTATCGTGTTTGAACGATGGAAACAGAATAATTGACACCTGATGAAATCTCCTTTTAAAACTTAACGATAGTTCAAAGTAACAAAGGCTTCAATAAACTGTCGTACAATAAGCTGTCCGCCAATTCACCCCAGTACTGAGACTGACTCCAATATTTTCTGATAATGAAAATGTCCTTCGATGGTGGGGCCGAAACATCCTCCGCAGTAACAGTCGACCACGGCCTAACATCCTGCCTAGTAATAACAATAATTTTAACAATGTTGACGCCGGCCGTGGAAACTTAAGGAATTGAACGCTTCTACATGTTTACACTTGTTTAACACACACACACACACACACACACACACACACACACACACACACACACACACACACACACACACACACACACACACACACACACACACACACACACACACACACACACACACACACACACACACACACACACACACACACACACACACACACACACACACACACACACACACACACACACACACACACACACACACACACACACACAAACTGATTGGCTGGCTTCGGAAACGACGCTTTTATACCCAGTGTATGTGGCAAAACTGACCTGGATACGCCGGTAAAATAATCACGGTCTGGACGCGCGCCTGGAAAGATCGAGAAGGTGAACGAGCGTTGCGTAAACCTGCCGCTCACAGAGTACATGCAAAGCGTCATCACATTAGCTGTCTCTTAAGCGTAGCGAACAGTATGTGTTTAGATATATTGTCAGTTGCTGGTTTTACACGAACCGCAAAAACTGGAAAGCTGAAAAAAGCTTCTAGATATAGTAATTCTAGATATAATTTGAAGTTAAAAATATTGTCTTAATAAAAAAACAGATGAATGTTACAGAATCATATATAATTACAGACAGGCGTAGACATTTCTTATAATGTTGTGTATAAGGAGATATAGACAAAATTTGAACATGCCTCATCAGACTAAAATATCGATGCCAGGTGAACAATTAAACAAAATTGTTATATCAATTTATTGACATAATAAATACCACCACAGAAGATAGAAATACTAGCTGAAGTCTTCAAAATATGGACATTTATATCTAAAATGAGATGTCAACGTAAAAAGATATAAAATGAGGAATCCTTTTTATAAAAATCGACTGTTTAATTGTTTCTATTAAATTACAAGTTTTTAAATAATTTAAATTGTAAGGTGAAGAAGTTTACGTTTTACTTTATAAAGAGCCACTGTACAATACCATCCATGCATTTGGGGATGGAAATCAACGTTAACAGAATTGTTCTTATAACTTTCCTAACACTATACTTATTGGACATTGTAGACTTATTAATTATGGGCTTGTCTGAATACTTCAGATTTCAATGAATGGAATCATAAGACCACATCAGGGGCCCACATCTGGTGGATATGGGCTTAGCACGCCCGATGTGTGCCAAAATTCCTTTCTTTAATCTTTCCTCCTGTCTGGTATCTCTTGACCAAGTCTTGGTCTTTTATCGACCCCGACGCTAATAGGTTTTCGAGGGCTAGGGAGTATTTCATTGTTTTTACACTTCAGCTTTACTATGTAATTTTTGTTTTCCTTTCGCACTATCCGGTAAGGGCCCGGCCAGGGTTAAAGGTTTCAAATGTTCAACGGTCTTAAGGGCGGAAGAGGAAGGTTTCTCAACGGACTTGTGGCGGAAGAATGTAGAAGGTGGGTCTCCGAATAAAGCCTAGAGCAAAACCAGAGGCTCAAAGGTAGCAATCCTACAACTGATCTTACCATACAGGTCGTTGGTAACGTCCTTAGAGGATATTTATCCTACTCGAAAGTAACAGAACAAGAAAGATGGATTGGTCATCTGAATAGGATGCCAGAAGGCAGGTTGTCTAGGGAAGTTTGTCAATACGAGCTTTTTGGACAGCGAAGTATAGGTAGGAACCAGTAGCGTGGCGTCCATGTAACCGCTGTTGCCGGCGGCAACAGTACTGGAACCAATAGAAAATAATATTAACTATATCACAGAATAAACGCTTTAGTTATTGAATAATTTGAAATCGGAACAATATTAGTAGGGAAACTTGAAGAAAAGCGTAGCATTGCTTTCGAACTGGTGGGCACTTGCACCGTCTTGTGTTGCCGGGCTCAGACATTGGCAATGTTTTACTACTGCTCACGGTCATTGACCTAGTAGTAGTTGTCACTATACAAACTTTGGAGTGGGGGACACATTAGTTCACCCAAAGTGTTGCCGCTGTATAACCCGGCAAAACGCTCAGTTGGCAGCTATGTTAGTTTCGGAACCAACGTGCAGCAGTTACCACCACTTATTTGTGTTTTGTTCTTTTAGTTATGAGTTTCTCTGTTTGTCTTTATTATTTTTAATTCAATTATTTGTGTTCTGATTTATTCTGTGTAAGTATAATGGGCGTCAGATCTCGTTGAACCGGGACCTTTTCTTCTGCCAGCGAATGATAGAAAATACTCTAAAAAAATATTTTCGCTCAAAAATGAATATTTTGGTCCTAAAATGAACACTTGGTACTAGAAATATTCGAATTAATTTTTAGGCCTATCACAAACGGCAACAGGTGTTACGTACCCACGCCACGGCACTGTTAGGAAGACATAGGAAGGGTTGGTGAAGTGTGACCAGAACAGGTGATTTACCTAGTCTCTGACAGAAGAAGAAGAAGAAGAAGAAGAAGAAGAAGATGAAGGAGGAGAAGAAATCATAAGACAATGGAATCTCAATCATATCTTGTCTGATGTTGTAAGAAAAAAAGTCTATTTGATTTACTGGGTTTTGTGGTAGCCCTGTTGTTAGAAAGAAAAATACATTTGTAATTCTGAGACAAGTAGTGCAAATGAACGAATATCGATCGACACCGTGACACCGTAAGAACAATATCATCAAACGGCCATTAGCTATCAAATTACCATGTTTATCTCGTTTCTGTTGCTGTTGATAAATGTTTCCTATAATATAAAACGAATCGCGTTTATTTTAGATTAACAGTGTAAACAATTTAAGAACGCATTACGGAAACAGAAACGGTCGATAGAGCGATCGTTAGTAACACCTGTACACTCGAATAAATAAATATTTACTAAACACGAGATTTAATAAGTAGATAACACGCAGACAGACGTTAACAAAGAAAGTAGACGTGAAACCAGAACGGAAGGAGAATATTCATGTATACTATTTTTCTATTGATTTTAAGTTGTATTACCCAACAAGGGAAACCAGTAATGTTAATGGTTGATTGAAAAAAAATGCCATGATGTGCTTCCGATGAAGCACTTCCATTACAAACAAGTGGTACAAGTACTCTTTACGAATTATGTATTGTTTTGAATAAAATCTGTGAATTAAGTCAGTGGGTTGAAACGTTTCAGTCTACTCGCTTCATCAGCGCTAGTCTGATGCTCCTCCTCGGCGAGGACGTTTGGATGGTTCTTAGACTCCCGCTGCAATAATTGTCCAACACATACTAACGTAACAAACAATAAATGTTACCTAACCGACAGTGTCGCACTAAATAAATACTAAAAGTCACCAATTACAGACTTTATGAGCCATCATGTTTTGATCAAAAAGGAACAGGGCTTATGTCGCAGTCTGAGGACTGTGTCCGTACACATAAATTTACAATTATTATGTTACACATAACTGGGATAACTCAGAATGAATCGCTCAATCAAAGATTGACTCGCTGCTTCTGGAATGGTGCTTTTATACTGAGGAGTTGTGAGGTAATATGTGACAAAACTGACGTGGTAACCGATGGATAATCCACCACAATCAGGGAGGCGCGTCTGGAAAGTTGCAGAAGCGTGAGGGTTGCGCAATCTCGTCGCTCACAAAGCGCGTGGAAGGCGTCACGTAGCCACACATTATTTGTATCTCTTTCGCGTTTTATTTATATATTTCATATTATTGTTAATAATAACAAAACTTGTTGTGCAAGAATATATTTTTGTTTATTTTGTGAATATTACAATGTTTTAATAATATGCAACTATCATCTTCACATACAAATTATATATAAATTATATAATATCATCAAATATTAATTTATATCTGATGATGATAGTTAAATACTATTGAAAAATTGTAATATTCACAAAATAAAAAAATATATTCTTCTACATAAAGTTTTATATATAAGTATTCAAACACTTTTTGCTACAGTCTATTTCTTGATGCATATATAATATGTTTAATATTTATAATTACTTTACCTCAAGATGTTTTTTCCGTTATGTGGAACATGTTTCGGGAAACTTATTGTTCCCATCCTCAGCTTTCTTAATTTGGAATCTTGTGGAGTATCATACTTTTGTTTTGGTTGGTCGTTGTTATGGTTTCCTGTTGGGTTTTGGTTATTATTGTGTGTGATCGTGAGGTGTATATTAGCTTTTTGTGTATTTTCGATGTTGAGTGTTTTGAAAATTGTGTCATGTTTTGTATCGATTTGTATTTGTTCAGGTATTAGTTTGTTTGGTGTTTGTATATTTGTAAATTTTCCCATATGTTCATTATGGTGCCTTTGTGTGGTATGAGTTTTGTTAGTGTCATGTTGGTTATGTCTGAGAATTCATGTCCTGTGTTTATTGCATGTGTGGCCACATTAGATTTATATATTTCTAGTTTTTTGTATGCGTTTAGATGTTCAAAATAAAGGGGTTTTAGTTGTTTTTTTTTGTTTGTCCGATGTAACATTTATTGCAATATTGGCATTCAATTTTGTATGTACCATTGGTCGTTGTATTACCTTTGTTGTGTGGGTTATGTAGTTTTTGTAAATTATTTTAATTAGTTTTGTATGCTACTTAAATCTGTCTGTCTGTGTTTTAAAATAGTTTTGTTAGCTTTTTCATCTTATTATTTACGTATGTGAATGTAGCCCGTTATATATAAAACACAAACACGAGAGATATAATAAATCTTGCTATACTCGTTTAACAAACATCTGTTAGACTCGATGAGCATATTCCACAATAAAAGCAAACTTCACTTCAGAACCAAAAACTCATAACACAGTAGATTAAATAAATTTAAGTGTTAGTGAAAACCAAACAAAGTTGCTTAACTTAATACAGGTATAGGAAACCATCTCAGACTAAATTTATAATGCCGAATGACTCTAACCATGCACCCTAATTTGAAATGTTCACCGGTTCCTTTTTATACCGAATGCTTAAAGTCACACTAACTGATACAAAAACAAATAAAGCAGTAACATAATCAAGTATCAAAAGTTGGTAAATTTGTAAATCAAATATAAGGAAACTCTCTAATCAGATAAAAACAGACCTCCTTCTAAATGACGGCATAGACTCCACAATATTTTCTTGTTAAAGACAGATAATTGAAAAAATACGGAGCGACGTAAACATACCAACTTAGAGATGTCTTGAAACTTAGGTAACATAATTTTAACAAATTAACACAACTAAATGCAATACTTAGAATAAGAATGTAATGATAACCATAGGACGCGTCGACTGCAATACATTTTACGTAGAACAGACAAAGGAAAACTAACTATATGATTGACTGATTCAGCACAGAAATGCTTACTTAAAGACTCGTATACAGTAGCGTATCTAAAATTTGGTCTGGGGGGAGGTCCGGTCGAGTCGGCTTGATGCAAAAGAAAAACAAGTTAAGACTAATCAACACTGTAATCTTTAAAATGGCTGAAAATCACTTGATAACGTACGGAAATCAATCCCATTAAAGTAACAACACAATAAAAGTAAGCGCTACTGAAACATTGTTTATAAGAAACTTATTGACTTAATTGGTTTTAATATATTTCATATTTCAAACGTACACGCAGACACTGTGTAATAAATTTGTTTGTAGATCTATATTTTAAAAACGGTTACTACTGTAAAGGAGAACACAGGTGAGAAATTAATAGAACAGCTTAAAAATTAAGAGATTCACAAAACGTTTCGTCGACTTTCCTCCCTCTGGGGGGAGTCCAGTTCCGTTCGTCCCCCGTAAATACCCCCGTGCTCATATAAATAAATTTTATTTAGCCATAAAATTTACAACCATCATTTTCAGACATTTAGAAATTTAAATTTAAATATACACACGCAATTACAATAATACGCCAATTAAAAGAAATGTTATTATCTATTTCAAAATTTAAATATCATTTATAATAATTATGACAAATAAAACCTTAAAGGATTAGCAATTTTTAATCCTTCAAAAGAACTCGTTACATAAAAAAAACAAAAGTACAATAAGAATCATTTAGAGAAATAGATTATTCGTTAATTTACTCAAGAAGTTTCTGGCGTTGCAGATTTAACCTGTGAAGGGTATTCGCATAAGAGATGAGAGATATTTAAATTCCTAAAATATGATGGAATTGTAATATAGACTACTGTACTGTGTAAATACAGAAACAGCAGTATACCGCAAGAAACCGTAGCAGCATTTACACATATATATATATGAATACAGGGTACAGATAAGTGTTTTTCTTTATTGGGTTAAACAAGATTGCATATATATATTTAATCCTAATACAAACAATAAAAGTATTTTAATATTTATACAAGCAAGATTAATTTTTTGCCGTATTGAAGAGTTAAACCCTACAAGACATTTATTTTTAGAGACACTAAAAGTAGGTCTATATAGTTTTTATATTTGAGTTTAATCAGATGGGTTTGGTTGTTGG
Organism: Magicicada septendecula; assembly: GCA_034769895.1. Taxonomy (NCBI): domain Eukaryota; kingdom Metazoa; phylum Arthropoda; class Insecta; order Hemiptera; family Cicadidae; genus Magicicada; species Magicicada septendecula. The sequence goes on from CM068373.1 coordinate 388,514,588, forward strand.
AGTCTCGACGAAGCATTGCACCGGTTGGTGCATTGTGTACGGCGTGGTGGATGGAGTGCTGATTGTGTTGTAAGGGTGAAGCACTTGGAGTGGTTGGCAGACGCTCCCTTGCAGGTTATACAGCAACTCGACCTTGACCTAAAAGGGTTTGCTTGTGACAGTTAAATGGTTAGCGCTGCTCCGTCTTTTGTTTTTCAATAATTAATTATACTTCAGTAGTACTTAATCAATAATGTCCGTGTTGTAAGTGTGAAGACAGCGACGTCTGATGAAATTAGGTCTTTCATATTGTTATATTTTTTTGTTGAGTTCTTGACGACCTGCTGCTCGCAGAGTTTGTTTTAAAATTAGCTGAAGGCGGTCAGAAAAAACCGCTCGCAACAATTAGTAGAAGTGCGAATGGCGTGGCGCGATCACTTTCAAAGAGTTTTGTTTTGGCGATTCGTTACATCTGAGAGTGTATGGTTTATCGCAACGCAAGTAGCCAACCCGTACTAATGGTTACCTCACTGTCAGTTCAGAAAATAAGAGGCAATTTCGAAGTAGTTCTAGCCAAATTATCCTTCACACTCATTCTGTGGTTGAAGGTACAAAAGAAATTACTATCCAAGGGATAGAAATTGAGGGAACTTTCAAAACGTGCGGGAAAGGAATTAACAAATGAGTGTCACAGACAGATAGAAGTAGAAATTCATTAAGAGAACTCAAAGACGAAGAAGGAAGACGAAGGTGCGTGCCAACATTTGTAATCAAAATATGAACAAGTAAAGTATACTATAAAAATCACCATTAGTTAAAACTATGTTATGTAATTAAAAAATATTTTTTAAATTTTGCTAAAGTTTTCTTATTACTTATCTTTCTTATTGTAAAATATTGTTATCTTTCTTATTGCCTATTAAGATTCAATCACTTTCAGATCCACCTAATAATAACAAATAGAATTCTCTCAAATGCCAAGCGAATTTTAAGCAACATATAACACACATTTTCCATATTATACATGGTTGAAAAAAATATTAATACATTTTTTTGTTTATGAATTCAGAGTAACTATGACAATTACGTTTGAGTATCATTAACTCTGAACAGCGACTGCTTTTATGCCTCCTCCTCCACCTTCTTCTTCTTCTTCTTCTTCTTCTTCTTCTTCTTCTTCTTCTTCTTCTTCTTCTTCTTCTTCTTCTTCTTCTTCTTCTTCTTCTTCTTCTTCTCCTCCTCCTCCTCCTCCTCCTCCTCCTCCTCCTCCTCCTCCTCCTCCTCCTCCTCCTTCTTCTTCTTCTTCTTCTTCTTCTTCTTCTTCTTCGTCGTCGTCGTCGTCGTCGTCGTCGTCGTCGCATCAAGTCTGTCGCGTCCATTCATGAATGATCTGCGAACGTATTCTTTCGACTTAAACGTCCTAAACACATTCTCTGTTTGGTTCGCAGTTTCTAATCCTCTTGACTAAGGTATTCTTCATACGTTCAATATGTTCATTTCAGTAGATTTTCCTGCTCATTACCCAGTTGTTTTTAGATTCAATTTTAATTCATTCAAGATTATGGTACTTCTGAATTTGTTCGTTTGTGATTATGTACTACTTACTGAAAAATTCTTATTTCTCTTCGCTGTTTGTTTCAAATCACTGTTTTTTTTTATTGATTTATATTGCGATATAGATTTTACGTTATTGCTTTAGACTCACCTATAAATGAGTGTATTCGCTTTTTATATTGTGTTTTATTTACCTACCTTAAATTTTTAATCCACATTAAAAATTTTTTAGTACCTTCAATTTTTTCTGACAGCTCACATAATATTATTAAAGCAGTCTCCAATATTGTTTGCTACTTTTCTGCTATTGTTTGCTCGGTTTGTTATTTCATTTGTTCTTTTGTTTATACTGTTAGTCTAAATTTAACTGTTTAGAGTAATATTATTACTAGTACTATTTGTATCAATGTATAAATATTTAAATTCCATCATCTATAATTACATTTTCATTTTACTCCGTTGGAGTTATTTGGCACTGCTACCACTTTTGTTTATCACTATATTTTCGTGTAATATTTCCTTTTGCATGTTCCTGTAATTGTTTGAATTTTTGAAGTAGTATTTGTAGTATTCTTTAGAACGTGTTAAGAATAATGTGTTTATGCATAATTTATTAAGAGTACAGTTGTATTAATTATTATGAGAACAACCTCATTTTTATTATTGAAAAATAATATCAACACAAATATCAATCAAAGTGATAATGATTGATTGATACCTTAATGATTTGCCATACACTATATGGCAAAGTACAGAAAACAATCTTTCGTGCAGATGTTCAGTGAATTTATAGCAAAAGGGAAAGCGATTTGTTTAAGCTAAGAAAAGCACTTATAACTGAGTTCACCTATAACGGTCAGCACACGTTTAGTATTATTTTACATAAAAATCGGTATGGAGAACCATGCATGACTTCCACGTTCTAAGATTTATATTTAAAATTATTAAATATAAATCGAAAAATCTGACAAGTTTGACAAATTGAAATGAAATCTTTCCATAGAAAGTACTTCTTTGTTGTCGATAAGGTACTACACATATAAAAATTTACACCCTCCCCCTTGAACTATCACTTTCAGAAAATTGCTCCCTCCCCTTCAACTACCCTTTTCATTTATAGATATTTCATCTGCCTTTCTACAATGGATTATTATCACCTTCATTTCAGGGTACTTTATTTATCAAAATTAAGTACTTTATCTTGTTAAAACGTAAAACGTTGCAGGTAAACTACCACTCTCCTTAACCGAACATCCACATTTTTGATATTTACAGTTTTATTGAGTTACAGTTTCATTATATTTAATTGTTAAGGTGTCTTATCTTCAAAATGAAGTAGTTTATTCGACATCAAAAAGATAATTTTCGAAAAGTTACCCCCTCCACCTTCAACTACCATTTTCATTTAGGTACAGATATTTCATCTACCTTTTTACATTCGATTATTATAACCTTCTTTTTAGGATACTTTACTTATCAAAATTAAGTACTTTACTCTCGTTAAAACGTAAAACGTTGCAGATAAACTACCCCTCCTCCTTAACAATCTTCACCAAAATCAATAGGCCTTGAGTTCTCTACAATTCGAACACACATGCAAAACATTATTTGATTCTGTTTGAATTTGTGGCAGTTATCGTTCGCCATAGAAAAGAGTTCTACAGACAGATAGACAGACAGGTAGACAGACAGACACATAGACATACAGAGACACACACAGACACTTTTCGGAAAATGACTTTTCTTCATGTTTTGAGGGTAGTACAATCAGAACCAGCCCTTATCTCGAACACGATTTTTTTCGCGATCACCATAATTCCACTTCCTTACGGAACATGGAAGTAAACATTTGTAGTTATTTAAACAGATACATATTCGTGAGTAGCACTATCGTTATTTTGAATGTGTGTGTGTGTGTGTGTGTGTGTGCGCGCGCGCGCGCGCGAGTGATAAAACATGAGGCAATGAAGGAATAGAGAGACAGGAAGAAAAAGATCGAAGTGTGAAGAAGGGAGAGGGGGTGGATTTAGTGAAAGACAGTAAACTCAGCAAAGAAACTTAATAGGCTATATACTTGTTAGAAGGCACAATTAAAGAATTCCAAATAAAAAGCCTGAGAAGTATACGATCCTACTGTTTCGTATTATAAATGAATAGGTACAGCAATGAATAGAGAGCACAAATGTCTGTGAAAATAATGCACAATTCCCGGTTGTATTCACAGTCATTCCCCAGGTGGCTCACTGTTGCCAATTCCCGTCAGTGGTACGCCATTGTTTCTAACCCTGACTAATTTGCTTCGTGAGACAGCCTCATGATACGCCTTTGCGTATCTCTCGTCTTCTTCCTTGTTTGATCTCGTCATACCACGATACCACAGAATGAAGAGCTTCTTTCCCTCGGTCGAATAAGACATACGTAGATCGTTTTAATTAAAACATCTGAAATAAGAAAGGGACCTGACTGGAGTTATCAAAGTATAACGGGTTTTCATTAAAGAGAAAATTACGCAGCCTTTTCACCAAAAGTTTGGTCTCATCTGTTACGCCGAGTAACCCATTGTCAGATTAAGGGAAGCAGTCTCTTCAGCGGAGCGCGTCAGCAATCAAACTAGAGATTCGGATCATACTAGAGCAGGCTAGCGATAATCTGAGTCCCGACTTGGCAGAATGGTGCTCATCGGCATCAGGGCGTGTATCTTCTGTGAAGGCAGACTGGTACACGAAGCGGGTAGAAAACTGCTACTCACTTACCCTAATGTAACCGGGAAGGAAATATTCCTAGGTTATCAGTTTTGAATTAGGCAGCATGACTAGAAACTAACCCTGTAAAAATAAAGTTTCCTTCAGTTCCCAAAACTGCTTAGGAAGTGGATTTATGGTAACGGAAATTGGTGTCCCTTTATGGTAACAGGACTTTGGTTTCAAGAGTACTCTGCAAAGAAAGTCAACCTGGCCTAATTAATACATTAAAACCGCTTGTACACGATACGAATTTTCGCCGGCTGCCGGGATAGCAAATTGGCCGGGTTATCAGTAATACATAATTTGATGTGTGTGTTTGCACACGAGACGGCCCGACGAATTCACAGGATGCGTCGCCGTGTGCAGAGATAGCAGCCAGACGTGGCAGTGAGATAAATTTTGATTTGCTTCTTTGTGCATGAGCCGACAGAATGGACGTCTGTAAACCCGGAAGAAGAACATACTCGTCAATAGTACACAAGCCGCCACAGTGGGATACACATCAGACACCTGCGTTTATCACGCTTTATTATTGTTTTATTTATTGTATTCATTTTTATACATTTTGTATTTAAATATCAGTATGGAGAACCATACATCACTTCCATGTTCTCAGATTTATATTTAAAATCATTTAGGCCTAATTGAATTCGGTTTGATAGTTTCTAAAAAAAAAAAATCTCCCATCCTCAATCTATTTTCACTATTTATAGATATTTTTGTTATTATGGAATAGTCGTTTAATATAATGCTATTTCCGAGTCACTTTATCTATAAAAATTAGCTACTTTATTTTTATAACGAAACTGAACTTTGCAGATAACTCTTCCTCAACCGATCATCACCATTAATGATATTTACGCTTTCATAGAGTAATAGTTTTATCATATGTAATTGCTAAGGTATCCTATGCTTCAGAATTAAATACACGTATTTTACTTGATACCAGTAAAATAATTTTCAAAAAATCACCCCCTCCCACTTCAACTCCCCTCTCCATCCATATATATATATATATATATATATTTCATTCACTTTCTGCTACAGTCCGTTTCTTGATGTATATAATACTATAATACTTATAACTATTTTACCTCAAGATGTATTTTACCTACAAAAATACATCTTGAGGTAAAATAGTTATAAGTATTATAGTAATATATATATATATATATATATACACACACACACACACACACACACACTATCCTCTCCTTCCATTTATATATATCTTATTTACCATTTTACAGTGGATTAATATGACTTTATTTTCGGGGCATTTATTTATCAAAATTAAGTACTATACTTTTGTTAAAACATAAAACAATGGAGGTAAACTACCCCTCCCCTTAACCGAACAACCCCATTTTTGATATTTACAGTTTTATTGAGTTACAGTTTCATTATATGTAATTGTTAAGGTATCTTATCCTCAAAATGAAGTAGTTTGTTTGACATCAAAAAGATAATTTTCGAAAAGTTACCCCCTCCCCTTTAAGTACCATTTCCATTTAGGTAGATATTTCATCTACATTTCTACAGTCGATTATTATAACCTTCTTTTCAGGACACTTTACTTATCAAAATTAAGTACTTTACTCATGTTAAAACGTAAAAAGTTGCAGGTAAACTACCCCTCCACCTTAACGATCTTCACCAAAATCAATAGACCTTGAGGCCTCTACAATTCAGGCACATATGCAAAAAATTATTTGATTCTGTTTGAATTTGCGGCAGTTATCGTTCGCCATAGAAAAGAGTTCTACAGACAGGCACAGAGACACATAGACACACACAGACACTTTTCGGAAAATGACTTTTCTTTATGTTTTGAGGGTAGTACAATCAGAATCAGCCCTTACCTCGAACACGATTCTTTTCGCAATCACCATACTTCCATTTCCTTACGAAACATGGAAGTAAATATTAATGACGAATTTAATATAGAAAGACAGTGATTTAATAATAATACTAGTTGAGGAAAGACCAGTCTTGAAGGACAACAGAGCTGATGATCAGAAAGATAAGCGTTTTAGTTATACAACTTGGAAAGAAGTGTGTCAAATAATGTTGAAAGATATTGGTCTCTTCATGTTTTCAATCGTTATATAAAATTGTTAGTAAGTTGTAAAGTGATCAAGTGATTATCAAACGTAAAACTCTGTTCGTGTATAAATCAACAAAGAAAGATAGACTGAAAGTTAGTAAATAAAAATATTTATTTACTGCATTGTACCGTGTTAGCTTTCTAATGACATTATTAAAGAATATATATAAAACTAAAGATGTTTTCAAACAGTTAATACGTACATATAAAACTATGATTATAGCATAGTTGTTTCATTTGGATATTCTACATCTTGAAAGGAAAATGTTCATTATTACGTATTACGAAAGAAATAATTAAAAGAAAATTTCCTCCCACCTCATACTCAAGTCGACATGCACACTGCCTATTGCCAGGAAAATTGTGAATAAGGCGCGGAAATTATTTCAACAAAGTTTAAGAGTAGATTTACGCTGTGCATACGTCTTCTTTCTTGAGAAAACTGTTGTGGATTATTTTAGCTTGGAAACGCTCGTAGTAAACTTTTTCAGTTCCTCTTGTTCAGAAACGTTCAGCTGTTTCAAATACGTTTTCTAGAGAACGCTGCAAAGAAAACACACACACACACACACACACACACACACACACACACACACACACACACACACACACACACACACACACACACACACACACACACACACACACACACACACACACACACACACACACACACACACACACACACACACACACACACACACACACACACACACACACACACACACACACACACACACACTGACGCCGCGCACTTCCACTTAGTTTCCGCTAAATTAAACTTACTATTTACATTTGTACGCAAGGAGACGCTTGCCATTATTTTCCACTCATTATGCGTGTGCTCAATAGTAGTTTATTTCCGTCCCTTCGTCGGTTAAAATAAGTCAACAGTCAGCAGTAATTACATGCGTCTGGGAACTTCAATGTTAAAATAATTCTCTCCTTAAAACTCTACCCTCCCTCAGGAGTCCACATCTTGTGGATACGGGTTTGGAAATCCCGATGTGCTCCAGCTGAATTTTCACTTTGCTTCAACTTGTCTTGGCTGAGAGCCCTTCCTTTAATCTTTTCTGTCTAGTCTCTCTTGACTGACTCTTGTTTTTATCTGACCCCGACGCTATTAGAGTACTCAAGGGTTAGGGTGTCTTCCTTTTTCATTATAATTTCTTAGCTGGTGCCTTGCAATCCGTCGTTGGTTCGTCAAAAGCTAGAGGAAGAAAATCTTGATTAAAAATTACAAAACCACTGCTTTGTGACGTGGAGGGATCCTTAAAGGTTAAGAGAGAAAACCCCAACAGAAAATCAGGCACGTTGGGAAGCCTTAAGGCGTCAGCCCCACCACCTAACTATCTAGCTGGAGGCTGGTTACCTCTGATAGAGAAACTACACCTACTCATAATCTTCACAGGAAGAAGCCGGTTTTATGGCAATAGACCTTAAACGATGAAATAAAATAAAATAAAGAAAACTAGACACAAGACATAAATAGAATGGGTGACTCGAGAATACCAGAAAAGATAATCCAGTATAAGCTTCTTGGAGAACGAGATAGATGCAGGCCAAGAAAACGGTGGTTGTGACGACGGAACAGGCCGTCACTTCCTTGAAGTGAAGAAGAAGAAGGAGAAACTCTACCCGATAACTGTAGGTTAAAATAATTCTTCTTTCACGGTTTCCACCTTTGCCGTTTTGATTTTACTGGACGTTTTAGTCTATAACATCTGAAGCCGCCTTCAAGATAGCACAGCGGGCAGCAGAAGCAGGCTATGCTACAGGCGTTGCACTTGCGTTACTACTCAGTGTAACAACGGTAAATGAGAAACGCCAAGGACTCGATGGTAGAAACTGGACTAGTTCTGGCCCTGGAACGAGGAAAGAATACGCAGGCTTTAGTTGATTGCTCTGTCATTAACTTGAAGCAGAGTTGCTGAATTATGCGACTTAGATAAAGTTATTTAATAAAACTTAGATGATTATTTTGCTGGCTCTGGTGTCTATTAATTGGTACAGTTCAAGTTCAGTTCAACGAAACGGTATTACTTCTGCAACTATTTAACTAAAAACTACAAGAGCTGACCCAACAACAACTCAAGAAAGGGATCCCACAACACCTAATTAGGGCTACACAATGTCTTTATGTACAGAATAAAATCTTAACTGAAGCAGAGAAACCGAGAACATCTACTATAGTTGGCCTGATCAAATGCGGAGTACGACAAGGGTGTCCCTTATTACCTTTTCTTTTTAATTTATATATTGACGATGTCATATAAAACTGGCAGATGTGTCTTCTGGAGCATTTTATGATTGGTCACTCTGCAGTTGACACTTTGTTGTTTGCAGACGATCAGACTATTCTGTCGGACTCGGAAAACAGGTTGCAGATGGGTATACATTTATTAAATCGAATCGTAAAAGACTCTGGTTTACAAATATCCACTAAAGAGCAAGTTAATGGGTTTTCGTGGAACTGATCCCGTACAGGCAATTTTGGTATAGATGGTACTGCCCTGGAAGAAGGCAGCAATTTTGAATACCTTGGCTACAATGTGTCTTATAATACAAGCACGACGTTGTGAATAAGTTGCATAACTTCAACCTTATCTACGGGACCATCACGCGAACTCTTAAGTCAGCAAGTAAAGAAACACGTCTAAAATTCTATAAGGTGGTCCCTTCCCACACTTCTTTATGGGTTTGAGAATTGGACTTTAACGAAAGGCCTGGCCAGTCGTATCCAAGCGAAATGAGATTTCTCAGGTACCCAGCAGGATATACTCTCTATGATCGTAGAGGAAACACAGGTATACTTCAGGAAGTGAATATTATGAGTATATTCGACAGGCCCAGTATCGGCTGAATTGGTAGGAATATCTTTGCCGAATGGATGACTGCCGAATCCTCAAACAACTATGGAACTACAATCCGAAGGGACGGAGAGGTGTAAGACGTCCGAGGAAGCGCTGGAGTGACCAACTCTACACTTTTTCACTATTTGTGACCAGAACAAACCATCCTTAGTTTAATCCTTGCAGATGATGATGATGATGAACTACAAGAACTGTGAATTACTGTCGCTATAACTTCGACGTTAAATAGAAATTTAATTACGAGCCACTCTTGAGAAATATTTATGTATACGCGTTCTAATAAAATTTAGTAAATTAAAATATATTGGCAGTATGGAGAGGGGCGAGTAACTTGAAATCACCGTAATGACGAAGGAGGAGAGTGAGAGCGGGTTCGCGGCAAAAGGTAGGGAAATTGATGTGAGGTTGGGAACAATGACGCAGAGTGAACCACTTGGGGAATCTTTGTGCTGCCAACCTCCACTGTGCATTATTTAGAAAACGTAGCGCCATTGTAACGGATCTTGGATTGTTCACCGTTATGAACGTTCTGTGTACATTTGTACGTATCGCTGTCAATTAAATTGACTGGAGTCTCGCAGGACCCTTGATTGAATTCTTGAATTATAAGAAAAGCTCACAACAGAAAAGTAAACGCTTTTCTTGGTCGCTTTTGCGCACAATGTGTCGACTAACATTTTACGATGATAAAATTGAGCGTTAAATTTTTGATTAATCAGTTACATATTCTTTAAAAAGTCGCTTGTTTTTAAACAGCGAGTGTAAGGTACCTCTTAGACGTATTCACAGTTAGAAATATGGCTGAATCTCCTTTAAACTTCAAAAAGTAACTACTTACTTTTTTGTTTTTTCTTTTGGTTTTTTGGCCGGAAAACTTCTATCTTTGTGCAAGAAGCAAGCCCCGTAACTGAAAGCTGGATAATTACACTTTCAGTGGTGTAGATAGGTTTGTAGATATCTTGGAACAGAACTCAATGAGGAAAACATCTCACAAGAAATAAATAGAAGAATCATGGCTGGCAATAAAGCATATTATGCAAATATTCATCTTCTCAACTCCAAGTTTCTATCTTGTAAAACCAAAATGAAAATCTACAAGGGCTTGATCGGATCAGTCGTGATTTACGGAGATGAAGCATAGCCACTCACGGCTGTATCAATACATTCGTTGAGACTATTTGAAAGGAAAATAGTGAGAAAAATATACGGCTCAATATTGGAAGCAGGAGAATGGAAATGCCTTCGAAATGCTGAAATTGATGAAATATTGCAGCGGGAAGATACAGTGGGTTCATAAAGGCAAGGCAGATATGCTGGCTGGGACATGGGGAGAGAATGTCACAGGAGAGACTGCCTAAGCAGATACTAAATGCAAACATGGAAGGAACAAAAAGAAGGGGTAGACCCAGAAAGCGATAGACACATGAAGTGGAGAACGTTGCACCAGAGAGAGAAAACTGTAGGCGAGTGGTGGCAGAAGCCAAGGGTCTTTCCGGCTTGTAAAGCTCCTGAAGAAGAGAAGAAGAAGAAGAAGATTTTTATCTTTGTTCACAGTTCTATTGTTCGTATTGCATGCAAAACCTGAACGAGTCTTATTGTATAATCTAATTCTATAGATCGAATTTTACCCTTGTCTTCCAAGACATTTTCCGACCCGTTTATACGATGAAATATAACGCAAACCCCATAATTCTCAATGTGAGAACTAGGAGGTACTACTTACAAAAGGCCTTCACTATACGTAGTTAAATTCTACACACCTACAGAGTCTATCTGCCCCTTGGTCTGTTTTGAAGTAACCTTCTCTCAGCTTCCGCAGTGAAGTTTTGTAACTTTATACCAAACGATAAATAAACAAAAACCTTTAAAGATCTATTATAACATGCATGTGCAAATCACTTATTTTTAAGTAACAGCTGTAATCGTTATTTCTCTACGTTTTATACAAAAAATTGTATATACAAAAATTGAGTATTCGTGATGGCGATACAAGGACATTGGCACAAACACAGCAAGAGGTAAATTAATTACCCGGGTGTGAGCTCCGAGTGGCGTTACAGTGTTCTCCACTTTGCATCTGTGTCAGTGCCCACAATACTGACACGATCTAATGGAACGAAGTGTACGAGACATACTCACGCCCTCACCCTCTGCTGATAAATTATTTTCTCTGAAGAATTAATTCCACAATTTATTCATTTTAATTTTTCTCTAGTACAAACTAGTATTAACTACATTTTTCATTAAATAAATAATTACCTTATTTTATCCACTAAGTGATCTTCTTTTTCTAGATTACATGTTTCAGGGCTTATATCCCCATCATCAGGTAAAAACAAAATCTACCCTATTGTTAGGGTTTCGTTAAAAAGTTTACGAAGACACAAACACATAACACACTTAAATAAATTAACATAGAACATTGAGTTTTCATCGGAACGCGCTACAACCGAACCAGTGCACTGGCCGAAGTCCGACTTCCAACTGATCCGTACACGCTATTCACGGTTTATTTTCATTGCTGTGTCATATAGTTTATTTGACTTGAATGACAATTGTTCATTAAGTACCTGACTTTTATTCATTCTTAAGGCCTTGTATATTTCAAATTCTTCTAGGGCATCTAGCAGTTGACCCTTTTTACCTATATGTAAAGGTTCCAGATTCTCTTTAAATCCAGTGTATGTATGATTCTCATTTATTAGGTGTTGTGCGTAATGCGATACATTAGTATTGGGGAACTTCTTAGGTAAATGTTCTTTGAATCTCTCGGAAAATTTTCTCCCCGTCTGGCCTATATAGATTTTATCGCATTCATTACACCGGATCCTATAAACACCCGAACAATCCTCTAGTAATGCTGTGGTATGAGGCTTAAGTATATTTGTCAATTTATTCGTGGTCCTGAACGACACAATAATCCCTAGCTTTTTTAGTTCATTATGTAGTATATTAGGTAGTATGTTCGGTATATCTAGCGGCAACATATTGGGTTTTATCTTTAATTTTGTCCGATCGTTTTAATTTATTAGCGTGTTTATATATTATTTTATCAATGATTTTACTATTGTAACCATTCACTATTGCTATGTGTTTTATTATATTAATTTAATCGTTATAGTCTTCTATGTCCATCGGTACATTCGTCAATCTATGTGCAAGTGCGTTGAAAGTTGCCATTTTTGTGTGTAAGGATGATTGGAACTAGCATGTATGGCTATATCAGTTGTCGTTGGCTTTCTATATATTTTAAAGCTGAGGAGGTTATTACGTTTATATGTGGTTACGTCCAGGAAATTCAACATATTGTTATACTCTACTTCCATAGTGAATTTAATATTACTGTTTATGCCGTTCAAAAAAGTAAGCAATCCGTCTATCTGTCTAAGAGTACCACCAAAAATTAAAAATGTGTCGTCTACGTACCGTGTGTACGAGATGATTTTATTATATAACTTGTTTTTGTCAGAAAGTATGTACTTATTCTCATAATGATTCATGTAAATTTCCGCTAAAATTCCACTCACCGGTGAACCCATGGCCAGCCCATCTTCTTGGATAAAAAACTTGTTGTCGTGTGTAAAGTAATTCTGTTGTATAACAATTTTCAGTAAAAATATAAGTTCTTCAATTTGTATCTGTTTTAAGACTTTTGTCTTGATTAAAAGTCTCTCGAGAATATTTATCGTCTCTAACACGGGTATGTTCGTATACAAATTCACTATGTCCATAGAGATCAGTTTATGGTTAGGCAGTACTTCAATGTTTTTAACTTTGTTTATAAATTCTATTGTATTTTTTACACTATGTATGTTGTCCATTACTAAGCTGTTTTTAATAATTATTTGTAGCTTTTTGGCTACATTATAGCTTAGGGCAGTTGTATAATTTATTAATGGACGTATTGGTATATTAGGTTTGTGTAACTTTGGTAGTCCTCTGAAAGCAGGCGCTTTCGGATTTATATTTTTGATACGTCGTCTAGTTTGAGCATCGAATAAATTAACACATTTATTTACCGCTGAATTTATGGATCTTGTATATTTAATGGTGGGGTCATTATTTAGGGTCTTAATATTATTTTCATTTATAAAATCATAGCATTTTTGTGTGTATTCAGTTTTATTGATGATGACTACTGTACTACCTTTATCAGCTTTAGTTATCATTGCGTCAAAATTTTCTAATTTGCGTTTGATGTTCTTCGCGATTTTAATTTCATTACTAGGCCTCATGTCAAGCGTCCTACCCGACTGTAATATACGATTTAATTTATAGTTGATTGCCACCCGTGTATCGTTCTGAATTTCCTGGTTTTTTATTTGTTTAATGACGGCTTCTGCATTTACGACTACTCTTATTAACATGTCCTTTCCATAATCAGATAAATTATGCTGTAAACCCTTAGATAATAAACTACATTCTTCATTAGATAGTTCAATGTTCGTGAGGTTAGCTACACGCTTATAAAATTTGTGTTTACAAATTATGTTATCTGCTTTGTTTTGCTCGCGGTCCAATTTATCATATTTCTTGTTGTGTCTTGATACAATCGAAATAGCAATGTTTCTTATCTGTCTGTGAATAACTTCTAAAACTTCGTTAATTATGATCGGGTGTATCGAGTCCAGGACCCTCAAATGCGCATTAAACAACAACTTGTTCAGATAATTTTTCTTTTTGTACAAAGCCTTAATTTCTTCCTTAAGCCTTTAGTTAAAGTAACTATGTATACATTTTTCAATTGCAATTTTTGTTTTATATAAAATAAAAGTTTTGTTTACTTGCTTGAACTAAAAAATTATTATACACACACATCTGTATACATATATACATACGTGTGTCTATGACATGATTTGTAGTTTTTAATGGATAGAAACCAAGAAGACTCACTTAACATTGGAGTATGGATACAAAATTAATTGATGTTACAGCGATTTCAGTTTGTGAGACAACAATTATACAAAACTTATAAATGGAAAAAATGTGTATGGAATGAAAACAAGTGTACGAAAAAGGAATGTGTATTATGATGATTAAGTTAGAAGAGTAGTTGAAAGAAGAGGGTAGGGAAAGATCAGGCGGATACGTACAGATACTCCCAGCGCATTTTGCCTGAGTCGACAGTAAACAAGAGTTTGGGAGTAGAATAGCAATAGCAATGGAAGCATCAAACAGGAAACAGAGAAATTTTGTGGAGAAGAATGAACTTGGTCATGAGAAAGAGACCGGTGAAGTCTTTTACATTGAGTGTTTCGCTTTAGGGTCAGAGATAAATGAACTGAGATAGGATTAGACGCAGAAAACGTGAGATTGTAACAGGTGGAAGAAATAATGCTGATAAAATAGGTAATGAAGACGAGCTAAAAATATCGAGGAGGGCAGGAAACGTCTGGAGGTTAAACAGGGGCAAAAGAAAATTGGATTATACAAATGCTGAGGGAGAAAGGACAGATAACAACAGGGAACAGTGGATGAAAATCAGAAGAGATGAAGGAGAAGGTTTTAGGTGACACAAAATGTGAAGTTTTCGTATGCCGAGACGAAAGCTCAAGCGGTGTCCTGTCCGAGATCCGAGAACTGGGCCCACAGTTATTATATTTATAAAGGTCCTAGTATGTTGCTACGTTGAGCTGAAGAATAACAAAAGTGCCTACGCAAGAAGCTGTTCAAAACGCGGCAGGATTACGTAACGCTGTAGGTCGTCCCCTTACAGACGTTATTCGATATTCCACCGGTATCGAGGTCCGCTTGCCACTACGGCGCAAAGCGGTGGAGGTGTACATACTGGATTTCGAAGCGGCCAAGTTCAGTTATAGACCAGCGATATTAGAGTGATGTTCGGAGCGTTTGTTATTGTAACCTGCGGATTAGGTGAAAGTGATTATTATGTTAATTAGTGGAAAACTGTAATAAGGTGACATTTATTGTTGTATGGTGGACAAATTTAACTTGATGCCTTAACGTGATATTGTATAAAAGCGCCTTCGTTGATTTATAATTGTTGTTTGTGTTTAAAATTAAAGTTTGTAATTGACAACTTCATTGGCGTCAGTTATTCTGTTTCCACTGTACAACACGACGGTCCCTGGGACCCTCGTAACAATATTAATATTACGTATAGGAGACGCCCGTCCCGCCTTATTTTATTGCAGTCCCCCTATCGTCGAATTTTTCTTTCCAAACGTCCTTCCTCCTATTTCAAGTATACTTATTACTGACTTGATTAGTTCAGTATTTAAGGAAATCGTGAATTCCGAAAACTAAAGTCTCCATTGAACTATTTTACCGCATTGCGAAAAAATTACGTATAGTTGAACATACCTTATAATTATTTTACTATGTATTATATGGCATTTCTTCCGCCTTGGTGAACTGCCGGATCTACGGGCTCCTTCTACTAAACAATATATTAAGTCACATGTAGACGTTCATTTGTTGTCTGTAGCATTGTTACAAAATATTTTCTGAGTGAGAGGGATGAATATCCATCTGCATAATAAAGAGATGGAGTAATCCACATAATCCACAATGCATAATATGGAGTAATTGATATGTTAAACTCATAAAGCCTAGCTTTTTCTCGTCTGAATTTATCAGAGCATAATTCTACGCGAAACATAATCAATGGATTCCTCATAAATACTATTGCCCCATGAACAAACGTACTTTTTAGAAGTACAAAAGTACTTATTAGAAGAGTAAAGTATTAAGTGAGCTCGTACTTCTTATACTCCCACAGCTACAGACAATTAATCACACTGACGTCAGAGTACTGAATTATGTTTCACCTCTCTCCTAACGTTTATTCTGCACGGTATCGTCTGCACTTTAACCCAAACTTGCAGAACGTTCTTATTCTCGTTTCCAATCAGCTCTGCCCCGTTAAAATCATTTGACCTCCAGTGGTTCCGAGAGTTTTTTTGTCATTCTTCTGACTATTCCTTCATAATCGTCTTCCTTACGTCAGGTTATTTCCTTCTTTTGTCGTTCTGTTGATTAGTTATTATTTCAACTTGATTTAACTTTGAATTTCTCAAATTTCAGTCGGTTAGCTTCCTTTCAATTTTATTGTATTTGTCGGATTCTAACACTCTTATCCCTCAACCTGGATGTTTGCTATGCAACCATAGTACTTCAATAAGATGGAGTGAATTATTTCACTCAGTATTAATGTTACCACATACGTTGTTAAGATTCCTCTGTGTAAAAGCCGTGTACCTGTTAGAAGTCTCTACCGTTTGCCTCTGTAAGATGCTCAGTTACGCCTCTGTAAGATGCTCAGTTACGGCTCTGTAAGATGCTCAGTTATGGCTCTGTAAGATGCTCAGTTACGGCTCTGTAAGATGCTCAGTTACGGCTTCTACCACGCTCTAAATATAATCTCTTTGTTACGTTTTGTCGTATACGTTTATTCAACAGCACACCATTACACGCCTCGGGTTTTCCCTACCATTAATTTAGTTTTCACATGTACCTTAGTTATGCGTGTAACTCAGTTACACATAGGCTTAATAATCGACTCTGATTATTGGTATTCGCCTACCGCCTGTGAAGGTTTGGTATTCTTATAATACTTTCGACGCAGTGTCGCAGCGAGGGGGTTTTAAATAAACTTGTTGGCAACAATGTCGGCATGTAAGCTGTATTCAGTTGCTCTAGCCGGGCAGTAAGCTCTATTCGGGGGGGGGGGTATTTACGGGATGGAGCCCCCAGAAGGTAAAAAAAAGTTGACAAACATTGTTAACCTCGTAATTTTTACGCTATTATATTAGTTTTTTTTCAGCTATGAACGATAATATAGTAGTAGCTCTTTTTTAAAAATACAAACAGGTTTATTACACAGCATTTGCGCATACCTTTGAAATATGAAATATAGGAAAATCAATTCAGTCAAGAAGTATCTTGTAAACAACGTTTCAATAGCGCGTATTTTTATTGTGTTATTATCGTTTATAATAATGGGATTGATTTCAGGATGTTATCATACGTTTTTCAACCACTCTTAACTTGATTTTTATTCCTTCCATGTTCTATAGGAAAACGAAATGGAAGTATGGTGATGGCAAAAAAATCGTTTTCGAGATAAGGGCTGATTCTGATTGTACTACCCACAAAACATGAAGAAAACGAATTTTAATGAAATATCTATAAATAAAAGGGTCTTCAAAAAGAAGGGTAGTTGAAGGGGGAGGGGGTAATTTCTATAAATGAAAATGATAGTTGAAGGGGGAGGGGATAATAATTTATATGTGTACTACGTTATCGGCAACAAAGAAGTGGTTTGTTGTTAAAATTCCTTCCCGAGATGTTTGGCCGTGGTCTAATGTTTTCTGCAAAACAAGACGTTTCGGTAGTGCCATCATCAGTGAAAATCGAGTGCGCTAACGTCAGATGGTATACGTTAGTGACCACAGTACTGTGGTTAAGGCTGAAAAAAGAAGTAGTTTCTATGGAAATATTTCATTTCGAAAATAATTTTAAATATAAATCTTAGAACATGGAAATCATATATGATTCTCCATACCGATATTTAATATGAAGTCGACTCAACCGCTCGCCCTCCCCAGGCCAAATTCTAGATACGCCACTTACACCTCTGGCTCTAGTAAGTAAAATGACTGTACTGCAATTAAATGACTGTGTTAAACATTACCACTACAATAGACTTGTAGTCTGGTACTACAAGATTTTTCTTCTAGTTATCAAGTTGTGTCCTCTTAGTGAGTAGGAAGAGATAAACCTAGCCGCAGTGTATCCTACTCGGTTAAGATATTTATAATAGCGTAATTAATTGTACAAGCAACATCTCTCTATTAAACAAGTTCTACTTGCTACCGGAATTTTGTACAGATGTATTGCATCCGGGTTTCGATCCGTAACCGATACCTTTCGTATTTTTTAATTTAGTACTTAATTACCGTTTCGGAAAACAAAATAAACAATACAATCTTAAAATACATCCTCTATTTCGTACACGTGAATAGACCAATTTAATTTATTTGCTACAAAATCACTAACACCGTCTACACAGTAAGGAAAAGCTCGTGTCAAGATGTAACCATTTATTTAATTTTTGTGGTACCATTTATTTTATTTATACTGTAATGTAAGGTGTCATCTTTACTGTTTCGTGGCTGTGAGAAATTTTATATGTCTAGAAACGTAAGCCTCGTGTTTCCACATTTATCAACAAACATGTTTCTACTCTTGATTATAACAAACATTTAGTTCCTGTGTTTTAGTTTTTATAGTTTTATTCAGAGAAATAAAAATCCCCACCTACAAGGAAATTCTGGCTGCGTCGGTGGGTTCGGATATTGTAGAACATTGTAGGTCATTTAATTTTTATTATACTGGTACGCAGTACTACAGTGTATGGTTCGTAATCTTTAGGCAGTGGAATAAACCATTAAACACCAGAAAAACCATTGTTAAAATTATTATTACCAGACGGGCTGGTAGGCCGTGGTCGGCAGACGTTTCCGCCCCACCATCGGAAAGTGTTTGGCAGCTGTCCGCCAATTCACCCCAGTACTGAGCCAGTCTCTCAAATGTAATAATAATATTGACAATGTTGACACTGGTCGTGAAAGCTTGAGAACTATAAACTAGGGAAATAAATAAATAAAACACTTCTATGAAACAATTACATTTAAATTACAACACTTTTACTAGTTACATGTGGACAATTTATGCAGTACGCATCTCACACGGCAACTATTAACAGAGGTAAATAAATTCACCATTCCGCAGTCTATAACCGTACTCCTATAAAACTATACTAACGCGCACAGTAATCACCGTAAAACAATTCGCAGAACTAATCTCCTTTGTCGCTACCTGTATTTACATAGGTCGTTTTTGGTAAAGTGTAGATTAAAGGCTTACAAACATTTTTCCATTAATCGATGGGAAATTTGGAATGTACAAGAACCTGCCCGTCGTGAGAGAAGGTACAGGAATTTCAAGTCCACTTACTGACTCAGCACTCACGTAACGAATGCATTCAAACAACAAAGCGTAATGGAATAGCATTCCGCTGGCTAAGTAGCGTCCACTTATACGTAGGTATAATATCTAATCGAAAATACTCTTCCAAAAATACGAGCGAAGCTAGTTCACAGTTTGAACTCGCCCGTTTGGCATTGTCTGTCTGTCTGTCTGTCTATTTCGGGTTATGTCTCACAGATTTTCGTAAAATTTAGCAGACGTGTCCACACCTTTACTGTACAGAACCCTATATAGTTCTTGAGATTGAGCCCCAAAAAAATAGGTGACGAGGAGCGAAAATATGAGATAGTAAAAATTGTGAAAAAACCCCAAAGCACAAGTGGGGTATTAAACTAAAACAATTTAATCATAACCTAAATATAGAGTTTATTCTGGAAACTTTAAAAATGTTTGACGTCAGGGCCTTAAAAGTGGGTGAAAATGTTGATAAAATCGAAAAAATTTGTGTATGGTGTCAAATGACAGAGAACTTCAACTGGCATCTGAATGTGTAGAGTTCAAATTTTGGGACCCCAGAGCCTAAAAAAGTGACGAAAATTTTGAAAAATTTTTGTGAAAATCCAGCGAAGTATAAATTAAAAGCAATTGTAATCTAAATGTGAATGTTTCAAATGTTTAATGTTTATTGTATGACTATATATTCTACAATTGTTACACTACTATTAAAGAAATAGTAGAGTAGTAGTAGAGTTTTGTAATTTTTTCCATAATTGAAGAAACATCTAATATTGAAATTTATGTTCTTCGTTAATATTGAAATAAATGTTCTTCGTTGAAAAGAGTGAGCGAGTTCTGCAGCTTATAAGTATGAACGGAGGGTTTGATGTAAAAACATATATTGGACTCGTTGCGCTTATCCTTAAAGTCATATTTTGGTGCTCTACCTTCGCGCTTAATGATAGAATTAATTTTTTAAATATTTGTAAAATTACAAAGCAGCATTGTTATTATTAGAAACAACTTTATTACTACCAGCTGTTTAGAATAGACCGCGCTTTTCTGTCTATTATTATAAACGAAACAATCTTTAAATAAAAGTTACGAAAGCAAGTACAAGCATGATATATCTGTGGTCGAGGAGGAGGGGGGGTCGGTAAGTAAGTAGGCTGTGCGTGCGTCTGGTTGTTGGCATAAAGATGACAGCATACAATACGTCATGGGGTATACATTTACTTCGCTCATGGTGCATAACTTGAGATTTCCCAGTCGGCCTATATTTAGCTTGTATAGTTATTGTTTATGCAGTGTTTTGTAAAGAGGCAAACAGAACGCAGTGAAACCGCATATTGAGGGTGACACAAGAGAGACTAGTCAGTGAGAGGGAATACAGTGCGTCTGCACACACATGTTTACTACTGTATTATCTCCGCCATAATGTGTGTGTGTGTGTGTGTGTGAGAGAGAGAGAGAGAGAGAGAGAGAGAGAGAGAGAGAGAGAGAGAGAGAGAGAGAGAGAGAGAGAGAGAGACAGACAGACAGACAGAGCAGAACTGTATTCACAGCCCTACCACTAGAGTCTTGGTTTTTGTGTATATCGGTTTTGCTTGACGTCATAAGTACGGTAATAAATTAGATTATTAATCATTTTATTTTAATTTATATTTAATTTACTGGTCTATTTTTGTATTGTCATTTAACATTTTTTTACTTACGATACTATTTCGTTAATGGCTTATATATTATTACACGTTAATTTTATATTTTATATTTTGTATTCAGATTAGGCCTACATTTAGTTTTTACAGACACTTGACTTTCCCTTAGCTCCTACAAACCTCCCTCCATCTTCACAGCCCACACATGTTCGGATCACGCCTTAACAGATGTTCACCACCCTTCTTACATCCTCTGTTTAGTTATTCACTGATCTCTTTGACAATGGCTTAAGAAGTCGAAACAGCTGTCAGAGTTAAATAAAAACTGTGAAACGTACCAAGTATTTATATATTTTTAAAAACCTTTGTTTCAATATTGTGTTTGTTGTTCGCAGACAAAATGATCAGAAACCGAAGATAAGAAAAGCCAGTTCAGGTCCAATTATTCAGACTTCAATCAACCGGATTCACAATTTATCTTGATCGTCTGTTCCGCACAGAACAATAGTCATTCTCAGTGGTCGGTCTTATTATAACATCTTAACTTGTGTTATAACCTAGGGAACCTGCAATAATTGGTTCTGCCAATTATACAGGCTGCCTTAGTTGTGACGAGCTGAAAATTAATCACAACAACAAAACAAAGTATATAAAAGGATTCTGGGAAGGGGAGACTGTTGATTTATGCACTCAGTTTAGTCGGTACTACTGATGACATCTCTTTATTACATATGGTATTAATTGCTCTACTTAAAATTCTCGACATATATGGTTCAACAGCTTACAGTTTACAAGATGATTAAATATTTTATTCTTTCATGAGGGCCCACAAAATAAGATGTACATCAATTTAATTAATTCCACGGATTCGGGATTGCATATAGTATGTTAATAATAGTCACCTCGCCATATATAATCTTTAAAATTGTGCCATTTGAAGAATGGACTTTATTAATCTTTTTAAAACAATAAAGCTTTCAGTTTTTAAACTTTTACTCTTTTACTACAAATAAGAATACAATTACTGTCAGTACTTAAAATGTCTTAATGTTGTTAATTTAATTGTCTTTGGTTGGATATAATATTTAGTATTTCATAACCACGGAAGCCTTGCCTCCGTGTCACCTTTTGGATGTCCTCCAGCTCCTCGTTATTCCAGTCCTCGGTCCTCGGTTGCAGCATGTTTGATGTAGGTCAGGTATCTCTCATTATCTTCGTATCCGGGGATGGTGTAAGTCTTTTAGATCATTGTGGGTCCTGGTTCTCTGCTCTTGGCTAACGGGTAGTAATAGCTCGTTGATTTGAATGATTAACACAAAAGTTTCATTCACCTGTATCCACTTCACATGATTGTTTGTTTGTTGCACTTCACTTTATGGTCTTACCACAGTTTTAATTACATAAGTTTTATATTTTAAGATTTTGTAGAGATGTCATCGGCGCTAAATTTTCATTATTCTTTCTTACTCGTTTACAACATATTTATATGAATCGCGGTTCAACTATATTAACGCAACACATTGTTTAATAGTATAAAGAATGCCTCTGTGTCTTAACTGTCGGATTAATCACTTTAGGAAACAAACTATTTTTTAACGTTCCGCATTACTTATGTGCGCAGCTTACGGGTTGACCGCTCCATTGCAAGTGGGTGAAAATAGTTTTTTGGCGTGAGAGTAGTAACCTCGCGACATTTACCAATCAACATAAAAGTAGTTCCATGTTTCTTCTTTATTTAAAGGAATAAGGTTTGACTATTTAATTAAGCAGAGATATTCTTAGTTACAGACGTTATTAAAATACATTACAGTGGTCTTATTTAATTATTTAAATAATGTCAAAATTTACAAGTATATTTAGTTTGTTAAGGGGTCGGAAAACAAGTTAATTCTGGTTAGTGCCTGTCTATGCAGGATTAATTAACAAGCTTTACCCTTTCTGTACAATCGTATTCCTTTTATTTTATTATTAGACTTTTTATTAAATATTATTATTATTAATGATAGCAATAAGATTTAGTTTAAATGTGCGATTTTATTAAAAATTTAAAATTTCTCAGCCTACACATTACCTATTTATTAATTACCATATTTTTATTAATGAAATCGTCACATTATCTTTTCACCTCCTCCTCTTATATAGTTTCTCCTTCATTTATTGGAATCGACGCTTATACAATGGTCCTCTCTTCATGATTCATAAGGTAGACTAAAATTTTGTAACGTTATGTTTTACTATCACATAAATTAGGTCCCAAACGTGAACCATTGTAAGACCATGTTAGAGAAAGAACAAAATACTAGTCCATAAATAACTTGAGTACCAAATAAATTGTATTAGATTATAAGAAATAATGAGAAAGCTAATGCTATACCTTAATAATCTCAACAATAACAAGAAATTGAATCCAGTAAACTGCTTTGAAAAGTGTTAAGAAAATGTAAAGAATTAGAATCTATGCTGCAGTAACAAACTAGACCCTCAATAAAAGAAATTAAACAATACAATAAGTAAATAAACTAGTTAGTATAAATAATACTAGAATCTTTGTAATGTGTAGAAGGTTATAAGAGTGTAGACATGTTTAAACAATATAATTAAAAAATGTATTTTAATGGAACAAGGGACTCATGAAACCAACCTTAAGAGTTTTGATGGGGAAGTTAGTAAGACATCATAAGAAAGAAAGGTCACATTAAGTGATTAAATATATTGTCAAAGTTCCTGCACATTCTAAAGAACATGTTAGAATAATAGTATGAGAGGCAGAAGGAAGTATTGTCAAGATAAAAGTGAAACTAGGAGTCACTGCCACAGGACAGTGAGCCTAAGAAAACTTATTTACATTGTTAATAATAAATAATCATTGATTTGTGTTATGTGTATGTTAGTGAAAGTTGAAGTAGACTATCAAGAACAATTTACAATAATTGTGTGTGATTAATAATAAGAATTATAAATAGTAGGAAAGGAATTAATGCCTACAAGACTATAGGCTGTGATGTCAAGTAAATCTAATTATGTTATTAGTAATCGCTTATTCTTAATTTTGTTAGTAAAACTATCACAAAGGTTCAACTGGATAATCAGGAACAATTGTAGTTACTTATATAATCAGGTAATGAAGTAATGTTTGTATAATAAGGAAAAGTATAGTGTCATGTAATCATATTTGAGTAGGCCTAGAAAGCCGACTATGATTTTTAGTATATCCTGATACTCTTAATTATTATAAATAATGTAAATCACAATATATAGTGAGTAATTACCAATTTTGTTATTATAGTTAGGTATATAAGTCATAATAATTAATATTTTATATAAAATTTGTAAAGAAAACCAATGTTTAAAATAATAGTATTTAACGACTGAACGAAAACCTATAGTGTGGGATACCGAAATGTTCAGATCGACAATTGCAGTTGGATGGTGATATTGAAATGTAAATTAGACCACAGACAGGGGAACAGTATTAATTATAAAGAATTACTAGTTTAAAATCCGTGGGCTACATATTGTAAACCAATTATTCATACTCTCCAAACCCTTTGAACGCGTCTCTTTTGCCGAAAGATTCCGAAGGAGTACGGAAATTGGGAGAATTGACCAATCAGGAATGATCATTAAACACTCGAAGCCAAATTCGGACCGAATGCAAGAGACAGTCCATCACAATATCTTGACGGAGACGCCACGCCGCCTGAGACAAGCAACAATGCAAAAGTAACCCCATACAGCTGACTGAAGGTGCTAACCTAAAAAAGTGAATTTAAGGTTAGGTCGGGAGTAAACAAATCAAGTTAACCTTATTTCATGTGAATCCTTTTCCGGAGTGTGTGCGTATAGGCTGTGATTACAAAAAGAATAAAATATTAAAGTGCTATCAAGAAGTAAAGCACTAAAAGGAATTATAGTGATTTTTGTTAACTAATAGTGTACTATACCGAACTTAGAAAATTTTTCGAACCTTTTGAATTTCAGTAAACACTGGAAACTATTTGAAGCACTGTCACAAGTTTAATAACAAATACTATTCATTATTCTCATAAAATATAACGCTTTAAAAAAGCAACTCAACCAAACGTGGTACTGTCCACTTACGGATAATCCGAACTTTATAATTTTATTTTTCTATAGATTCAAGTCAATAACAATAGTCATTAACCTCTTGTTATGTTTTGTTCTTATTAATAGACATTTTCTAAACTAATTCATGGTCAAAAGAACCTTTATAAATGTATAACCGTAATTCCACGGTTTGCATTTTTTAACGTATTTTGTATTGAGCGAATGCTACCAACGTTAAACAATGAGATTGTCTCTTAGCCGGGTCAGTCGATGTCACTGATGATTTTAATTGTTCTTAAAGATTTAAGTAAATTTCTATAAATATAAAAATGATAATAAATGAATGTTAAGGAAAATTAAAATGTGTTGGAACTCTAATTAATAGCATTAATGACCGTTGGGTCTATATTTGAAACTGGTAATGGTACACCTCCACAATTCAGGTTGGCAGCAGTTATTATGGTAAATGATTGGCACTAAACTTTAAAAATACTCCAATGCAAAATTAATTTAAATTTTTTAAACCAACTAATCATTTGAAAAAGATTTAACAGTTTTTTAGTGGATCATAATAATCAAGATATAGAAATGAGATTTTTTTTATAACCTGTCAAATAATTTCAGGTCAACATTACCCTGTATCCACCAGGAAACATTCTTGAACCACAGTTTATAATTTTAATTGGTTTTCAACCTGAATGAATTAAGATTCAGAAAACATAATAGTGCCAAATAAGATGAAATTTTAAATTTTTTTCTACCACTCAAGAGTCAACTGAGATAAGTAAGAGAAGGGGAATTCTTTCCTATGACACCCTTACAACAATAGTAACTAGAATTATCATTCAGTATGGAGGATAATTGTATTTATTTCGCAGGAAGATACGACAAATAAGGTAGGTCAACGACGGCTAAAGTCCACTGAACAACTACCAGAAAGAGCTTCATCCACATTGGTAAATCATTTTCTTGTGAATTTTATTACACAGCAACCTTGTTTACCTTGCAGTTTTTACAGCATCAACAGGTGGCCTGTAAACAACAAGCGAAGTCCACCTTAACCATAAATAATAATAACAATTTATTCTGGAGTAGTCCAGGATTGGCGCCCATTAACTATTAAATTTAACAGACACTTTGAAGAATTAAAAACAACCACCACAATTAAATGTTTTAATAATTTTTCTATTTTATTTGAAGAAGCCCGTCACTTAATAACAGAATTGATGCTACCAAAGTGGGGCTATTACCCCCACTTTAAGATAGAACGGTATTTAACAGAATTGGCGTACAACGTAAAGCGCTTCAAGACATAACCCTGAGATTAATAATTAGAGGGGAGGAAGTCCGAAATTTAACAATATATTTAAAAATACACTATCAGTATTCGGCAAAGCGATATTTTTTACTTTTCCAAAATTATCCTGTTATCAGAATCAATTCTGATCCCTATTAATCCGCAAATCGGGATTCTACTGTACACAAAATCTGTCTCAACGATTTTTCAAAATAGTTTAACTGCTTTTTGGCAAGAAAAACAGTATAAATCAGTACTAATCAGTACAAACAGTAATCACAAAAAGGAAACGAAAATTAAAATCACACCTTACAAGTAAAATAAAATAAAGTTACCAGTAACAAAAATATCAGAAAGCTATTCTTGTATTAATTTTTATGTTATTATATACTTTATAATACGAGATTCATTACACCAATCAGAAGTAACATCTAAATGTTACCATTATCATGGTACCATAGCAGTAGTTTACGTATTTGGTAAGAGTTTACTAACAAAATAAGTACAACTTTGGTGAAACTTGAGTTAAATACTTTAACGATAATTAACAAACGCTGGGTTGGTAAGGAAACTGACTAAGATTCGTGACGTGAGGCAAACGTCTTTATACTCAGTTTTGGTAAACTTATTGTTTATTTTAGTTTTAGATTTAATGCTTGTTATTATTGTTTTTACTAGCGCGTAATGGATTATAGCAAGTTTGTAAAAAGATCGATGGATTATGGACGATTTGGATCCAAATCGATGATTTAATAATACTTTAATAAGAACTTGGATGCAAAGCGTTTAATAATACTAGTCACTGTTTCCTTCCCTCTAACAGAATTAATTTTCATCGCACTAAAGCAGTATTTTAAACACCTGTTATTTACGTTCCAATGTCTTAAGAATAATTTATTTTTAAATCAGCTCATAAAACGTCTTTGGTTTGTAAGTTTTATCTTTCACATAATTCGGATTCGGATCTTATGTTTTCGAAAACAACATTCAGAGAACTTAGGTTTGAGGAAGTGTTCGCAAACTGAAATAATCAATAGGGTACTAAGGCCAACAGGGGTTTAAGAACTGGACTCCGCAGCTGCTAAGGGATTTAAATAAATTATTCTAGTTCTCAATGTATTAAGGGGGATAAACTTCCGTGCAACAGTTGAAATACGTAGATATAGGAAGCAGGCTACGCTGGATTAGCTGTGCATACCCGCAGACGGGATTCTGATTTAACTTCACAAACACAGTTATACCACCTCTGATTTTAATAATACTACCGTTTGATTTTACAAAAACAACGTAAAGCATAAATACAAGTTCGCCGAGAAGAATTATTCAGGAAATTCTTAAGTCGCTATATACGAGAGCTATCCAGAAAGTAAGTTCCGATAGGGTATTAAAGGGAACAAGGAATATATTATACAAATCATTTTAATTGCTTTTTGGAGTACACACCTTAAACTACTTTTCTATGTAGTTTTCGTCATTTTTGAAACACTTTTCATGCGTTGTATACCTTCGTCGTAGAAATTTGCCGCCTGTGACTTGAACCACATACTAACAGCTTGTTTGACATCGTTGGTTACCGAGAAAGTACTCCTCATGCTTGAAAAGGTCTGAGTTGTAAAGGTCTCTTCTCATTCGCTTGGTATGAGGTCTGAGTTGTAAGGCGGAAGATCAAATTGTTATCAGTCAAACTTTGTGAGGACATGTTGCCTTGCACTTGCACTTGCAGCGGCAGTGTGCGTGTGTGTGTGTGTGTGTGTGTGTGTGTGTAGTGGCATGATCATCGCAATGTCATCCTACTCTGGATGGGACTAACGAAAAAAGTCGTATCCAATCTCGGTACTATTGAATCGTTCACTGCTTCTTCTCCATAAATATCGAAAATCTGACCAATTGTTTTAATGCCTTTCGCATTAAGAACTGAATCACATACCTACTTTCACACACGGCAGGCATCTCTATATTCTTGGACATTATAAACACGTCCAACGAAGCTTACTCAATGCACAGTTATTTACAAATGGCGTTGGTGGCTTGCAAACGAACCAACAAATTGGCTGGGCTTGTGCAACAGCGTGACGGCATCGATACCGCGGCAATATGTAAAAACGGAACTTACTTTCTGGACAACCCTCGTATATTGTGTTGCTCATTGTAATTGTAAGCTGAGTCACTGCTACTGTATATTGATGGGATGCTCACTGTAATTAAAACTTTATATTTTAAAGTATGATTACACTGACTTTCAATCTCAAGGCAAATAGTAGTGATATTTGTACAAACAATTAATAACATAACTCCTTTACCCTTCTTTAAATAACATTCATATCTCCCCATATTATTGTTATATATTTCTTCTTCTTCTTCTTCTTCTTCTTCTTCTTCTTCTTCTTCTTCTTCTTCTTCTTCTTCTTCTTCTTCTTCTTCTTCTTCTTCTTCTTCTTCTTCTTATTATTATTATTATTATTAATAATAAATAAAACTTTTCTTACATGAATATATATATATATATTTTTTAATATTTTACAATGTTTTGATAGTTTGAACTATTACCATCAAAATATTTAAGTAAATATTAAAATCAATTGTTAATAACTGCTGCTTTATATGAAGACTAAATTTAATGTATTCTTTTTATATATATATTTATACAAAATATGGTATATAACAGATTGAATAAATATAATATAAATATGTTATTATTTTATAATATTGAAAATTTATTATTTATAATTTTGAAAATGTTGTCATATTAGGTATTAATTTGGATTTATTCAGGAGTTAATTTATTATTTTATTTTATGTTTAAACATTTATAAATTTTCACATAAGGTCATTTTCGGGCCTTTGGAAATTTATTTCAATATAATGATATTAAATTCATATAAAATGTGTTTTTTAAACAGAATTATCACTGTTGCACACCACTATAGAAAAAATTATTCCGATTAGCACTTTCAAGCCTCACAGCTCATCGTCAGATCGGAAATAATTCCGATCATCGTCAGTTATTTCCGATCTGACGATGAGCTGTGAGACTTGTAAGCGCTGATCGGGATAATTGTTTCTATAGTGGTGTGCAACAGTGATAATTCAGTTTGTGATTATAAACACTAACACAACTTTCTTAATTAAATTTGTGTTTTTTAAATTAATATAAAATAATTCCATTATGGTTTAATCTTGTTTTTAAATTTATAGTAAATTGTTAGTTCCGTTTATATCCACTAAACCGATATCGAGACTACTGCACTTCCTGAACTGTAAGATGGCTGACTTCCTGAAGTACGTACAAGTTTTTTGTTATTATGTTTTATGCAAAATGTGATTTTCCGTTCCACTGTTTATACAGAGTGTTTTTTCTGAAACTATATTCTTTAAATTACAATGTTTAGGATACTAACTAAATATCACTTACAGTATTTTGGATTAAGAAGTGTGTAGTATTATGCATCCATTGTGTCTTTCAATTCAGTGTTTGATTGGATACTTTAGAGTTGTTACCTGGCTTATATAGTATTCTACTACATAAATAAGACTTATTCATTTTACAGTTGTTTTTACGATGCTTTCTATTTAATCAATTCGTCTTTTAATTCACTGTATTACTGGTTAGGTTACGTTCAGGGCCTGATTTCAATGTTTTAGCGCCGTAGGCTGATGACGTTTTTGCACCCCCATCCCACTATTTCACCTACCAAGCCTCAAACAACGAGTATTACGCACAATTTACTCATGTATTATAGACTGCTTTTGTCACAAGTATTCCGGTCAAAAGAGATACATAGGGCCGTAAAAATCCGAATATATAAAACTATTATCCGACCAATAGCCACCTATGGCGCAGAAACCTGGATAATGACAGAAAAAATAACCAACTTTCTCAACACCTTTGAAAGAAAATTTTTAAGAAGAATTTTAGGCCCAATTAACGAGAATGGAGTGTGGCGGATACGTTTCAATAATGAGCTTTATCAGCTGTATAAAGAGCCCACAATAACAACATATATAAAAATCCAAAGGCTCCGTTGGGCAGGGCACCTAGTTAGAATGGAGAGGAGAAGAGCACCTAACCGAGTGTTCAACGGAAGAATGGAAGGCCGCCGTCCAGTTGGAAGACCCAGAAAGAGATGGGAAGATGAAGTGAGCGAAGACTCAAGATCGCTGCTACATATCGACAATTGGAAAAGAATGGCAAAGGCAAAGGATGCCTGGAGGCGTAAACTGGAGGAGGCCAGGGCTCAAATTGGGCTGTTATTTGTTATGTCTCCCATTGGAGAGAGATTATAGACTGCTTATCATTTAGAAACATTGTATTCTAAATTGTTGTATAAACAAAAATTCGTCTTGATTACATTTTATTCGTGTAAATTAAAATTTCAATATGATGAAACATTGACAAATTATAATAAGTAACGACAATATTAACAAACACCCAAACTTTACTTCTTCTTTACACAAAATAAATCAGAACGATAAGAACTAAAGATTTTTAAATAATTTTCGTGACCATTGTTTAATTGCTGAACATTTTTGTTTACTCAGAACTTACTTTTTCGGCTTTTGCAGTTGCAAATTGATGAAATACGTATTTTATTAAATGAAATGTTTTGCAGAAAATCATTTTTAATTAATGAAAGAACCAGAGGTTTAATTTTTTTCATGGCCCGATGTTGACCTTAAATAATTTTTCACCCGGTTTAGGGCTGAAAACTATCTTTCTCAGCTGCAATTTGTGACTTGCATGCTCAAAAAAATTTGCAAGACTACTTCAACATTCGGGAATCCGCACTACATGATTTTAAGAACTCAAGAATCTACACGGATCAGGATGGTTCCTTTTCTTTTGCTATCGTTGCTCAGTTTTGGTTTCAATGTTTTTAAATGAACATACTCTGCAGGAAACGATTGATCCTAGTCTGAAATATACATTTCCAACAAGTTGCTAGCTTTTTCTTCTGCACTGAATTTTTTATTTTATTTTTTTAATTTTATTGGAAACGTGAGTTTTGTTATTGTTTTGTTCTCTTAAATTTTTGCGCTTCCAGAAGCTTGCGCCCTACGCTACAGCCTACTCAACCCAATGGTAAATCAGGCCCCGGTTACGTTTACAAATTCTAATTCTTTTCACCATTTGTTATTGTTATTTAACTATTTCCTCTTAATTTAGTATTACACGCCTCTTGCTTAATGCGTTGTCGACATATGTTATAGTTGTACTTTTGAATGGCGTTCTTTTGAAATTTTTAAAATTAACAGTTGAAAACTACACTTCATTTATTTTATTTGTTTTTAGATAGTTTTACACTATGACCCTTTATATTTTTTAAATTTTGGTCTATCACTTTGTCTTTGTCTATTTCCTAAAACACCAATTTTTTAAATAATTATCGTTTTACATAGCTTACATTCCTTTCTGATATTTTACGATCATTAATTACTTATAAAATTTATTATATTAAGTACGTTTGCATAATGTCTGTGGCAACTCAATTATTCTTTGTTACTATACTTTATATTTCCTGAAAATTATTTTAATGTTTACTAAATTGTGATTTATCAATTTTTCCAATTTACAAAATTAAATACATAATTTAAATTAGTTCATTACAATTTCTTCATAGATTAATTTTTAATTTTTTTGTAACTACAAGGATTTATACATACCTGTGGAACAATAAGACGACTATTGAAGAACAAAACGTAAGAGGAGACACAGCTGAAGTTCTATAAGTTCGTGGCTGTGCCGACTTGAATGTATGGATGTGAAACATGGACTGTCTTGCAAAATGATATTTCATAAATACAGGCCTCGGATATGAAATTTTAAGAGAAATTAAGGGATGCAGTTTGAGAGATCATCTACGAAACAACGACATAAGGAAACACTTGAAGTTATAGTCGGTTTTGGAGAGAATAAAGGTATACAGGTAGAATTGGAATTCCCATGTGGAGCGCATGGTAGACACGCGTATTCCTAAACAATCGTTTGAATATAGGCCAGTGGGGACGAGAGATCGTGGAAAACCCTGGAAGAAATGGTCACAGACTCTGTGAAGTCGGAACGGGCTATAGCCCGAGCCATGTAATGAAGAAGAAGAAGAAGAAGAAGAAGAAGAAGAAGAAAAAGAAGAAGAAGAAGAAGAAGGGTATACAAGGATTATCTTAATAGCTACAGAAAGGTTCAACACATTTTACCAATTCAGTATGACCTACAGGTTACTCTTCAAACATAAAATTTTTAAAAATAATTTAGAAATTTCCTTCATTTTAGTAGTTTTTATGTAGGCCTACTGTTGTAATTTACAGCAGTACAAATATATACAATTTCTTATTACATGCCTACATAAGTATTTCTATTTCGGGTGAAGATCTGTTTCCGAATAAGATGAATGATTTGTCGTTTGTTCTTATCTACGACTTCATAAATAATTATTTATTAATTAATTATTTTATAAATTAAATATTTATTTATACAATTCTCTGTGTGCTCAGATAAAAATTATTTACTTTTCCATTTGGTTTTTATCAAATACTTTGTTGTTTCATGCTATTACTGTTTTCGTGGTCAAATAAATCGCTTTTTAATACCAACAGAATATTGATTCAGATCAAATATATGTCACAGCGATGCAAGAAACCGTTATCAGTGAACGTGTTGATTATATAGTGTGGCTCATCAAAGAACACGATGATGCGTAATGAGGTCTTAATATCATCACTTCCAGAAAGTTATTGAAGCCTTTACATTACAGTATCAATCGTTTCGCCCATTCACGGTCAGGATTAGCCAATAAGAATGCCTCATTTTAGAGTATGCGAAACGTTTAATGCTAAGAACATAAAACTCATGTTAATCTGAAAAACAATATCAATATTAACAGTAAAGGCCACGAAATGTTATGAGCAACATGGAATAAACATTGGTGGTGGCGAGATTCTTCAAGGGTGGCTTGAGTGTATGCTATGCAGGGTGGAGACAGCGCCGACTTGTAGTTGTACGTAGTTCAACGAGTAGAATGGCTAGGTCACTATCGCGGTTGGATGATTAGTGTTTGCAAAAGAAAATCCTGAAAGCGCAAGTCTACAAAAGCAGAAAGAGGGGCCGACCTAGGATTATATGGTTGGTGTTGTGCTGGAAGATCTAAGAAGAATAGATGTGATGGGTTACACTGAGAGGGCAACGGATAGGCGACATGGAAGAAGATTGGTGTTGGAAGCCAGGACTCACTTTGGGCTGTAGTGGTAAAGAAGAAGAAGAAGAAGAAGAAGAAGAAGAAGAAGAAGAAGAAGAAGAAGAAGAAGAAGAAGAAGAAGAAGAAAAGTAGAAGAAGAAGGAGAAGAAGAAGCTATACGTTTTAATTAAAGAAAAGTGATATTAAATGTTAATCTTAATTTAACTGCAGTTAAAACAATCAGTCAATAGTCACGCTATTGACATTTATGTTTGTTATTGTGATTTAGGTGAGAGGAACTAACAAAGTGGTAACTGTTTTTCTGCCTGGATCTAATTTTCTTACATTAGAGATCACTATTTATATCACAATGCTCTAATATCAAATTAAAGGATAAGAAATTAACCAGAATTTAGAATGAAAATGACAGTATTTCCAGCAGTTAAAATTGTGATATAAATAACATGTGTAGAGCTTACATGACGCTTATCTTGTAGTTATGTCTTGTAGTTTAATGACACAATAGGCTTATAACGTCTACCTTAACTTTGGGCTATAGGCGCCTGATGTAATCTTTTGTGGTCAAACGCAGATTTCACTGTGGAATCTCTCGTCAACTTTACATGCCATCAGTGATAGTGCTTCTTATAACTAGGCAACGAATTTTTAGGTAAATAAATATATTTATATATAATTACATTTTTGTCATATTTACGTTAATACTTAAATATTTTTCATTTAATAAACAATTAAATGTCAAGTTTTTCAGAAATAATTTCCACGTGCTGTACGCAGTGTTACTTCTACATGTAATGGTGTAACTTCTACGTTCTTCACTTTTGGAAGAGTACGAGTCGTTATGGTTTAGTTTACTCAGTCGAGTGCTTGTCTTTCTCATATAAAACACGCATTTCCTAGTAATTTTTATTTCTGCCCACCTAACTATGGTCTCATATTAAACACTTGACAGGTGTACTCGCTGTTGGCTATTACAAATTTACATAGTTTCATGTTTACCTGGCCCTAAGTATAAACATACAAAGAATTTGTTTACCTATTACCACAGAAAAATAAAAAATGGAAATCTTAAAAATAAATTCAAAGTTGTGTTCAGAAAAACACTGGATTTTAAATTGTAAGTAAAGTTGACCAAGTTCTAGAAGATCAGCAGGTTGATATTGAAAACGTAAGTAGCCTATAAGTGATGTTCCTCTTTTTAAGTATGCCAGACTGACTTCATGTGACGTAGAACGGCCATTTTCCCAATATCGAGCTTTGTTCCGTGATTTGTAATGGACTATTATTGTGTTTGCGTCTATCCGTAGAGATAGCATTTCTTGTGCACTGCAACTTCAATTACATTTTCAAGAAGGAAATGACGAGTTGACCAGCAAGTTTGGCGAGTAGCTACTTGTAGGCTAAACATTTTTCCTGTTATAACCTGTTTGATTTAGCACGTAAAAATCCGTTCCCTACTTCTAAAAAAAAGGCAAGGGGCAGCTGTTAGCTAGCTAGAGTTCTGCGAATAGTCAGTTGAGCTTACAACTGATCAAGCACAAGTTCAGTTCCTACGAAAACGGTGTTGATTGCTCTACAGAGTGTTAGTGAAAGTTTCAAGTATTAAATTTTTTATTCATATTGTGCATTACGGTAATTTTATAGTAATTTTGTGACTCCTAATATTTGTTGTAAGATCGCGTTTTTGAAATTTGTATAGCTAGAACTTGTGATATGTGTGTCACTGCTTCGTAAAAGTGTGAAAAAATTTGTGATTATCGAATTCTCTGGATTTCGATTATTTATTCCACTATTTGAAGATAATCCGTTCCCTTAGCAACATAGTGCAAATGACCGACGTTTGAGATCAAATAGTAATAAAAAAGAATACCGGTATACTAATAAAATTTGGCAGAGGAAAAATTGTTTGTAATTTGGTATACATTTTCTAAAATTTTAAGAACAAACCTTATATTTCTTAGATCAAAATTTATTCGGGAACAATCAGAATGACGCTTATATAACAAATGTTTACACTTGTATGGTTAAAAATATCGTGGTTAAAGAATCTCGTTTGTGGTTTAGTGGCAGTTTATATTTTAGGATTATTAGCGACAGTTAGATTCGAGCCACTGAGGATGTTTCATTGTAATGGCGACGCTTCGCCTACTGGCGAGCAGATTGAAACCGGACCGATATGGCACCAATTGGATGTGGTTGAGCCGTCAATTCGGCAAAAGGCCAACTAAATACAATAAACTTTTTAGTCCTTCTTAGGGGTGATGGTTTTTGAAGTCTAAGATAACAAGGCCGTTATCCTCGAGAAAATAACAAGTTATCGCTTATGTAGATACGGACACATAAATACTATGGACATTCCCTCCGGGTGTATTTTAATAAATGCTGAATTGATTATATAAATTTAGTACGAATTGAAAGAAGGTTTAGACCGGACACACGATACTCAGATGTTGTAGCGTTTGCCATTGGTTACAAGATATTCTCTGCTTCTTGTAAACAAACAATCATAAACAGTCAATCATGTAAACTCTATTTCCCACCAACAAAAGTTATAAAATGTAAAATATTCGCTTTAGAAATATTTTTCAGTACTTTTCAGCGGAACGGTTTCAAATATTCTCATTTGAAATACTTCTTAAAAGCAACGCGTACGTCTGGAGAAAATATAATTGCCTTCGTACTGTGTGCGGCAACGCGCAAGTGCGCGCGCGCGAGACCATTTATAGATGTGTACACATTACGTACGCTACGCAAATTATAACGTACGCAAATTAAAATGAAAAGCCTCCGTAATGTACACAGCTTTTCTCTCAACAACGGCTGTGCTATTTTCCTCTCATTATGTGGCTTTTATTTGCTTTTCTGCAAAAACGACCGTAGACGCTAAATATAGGCCGATAGGGAAATCTCAAGTTGCAACGGTTGAAGTAAATTATTGCGTTATACTCTAGTTTACGACATCCTCTTTCCGCCTATATTCTTCTTTTTACGCATAAAAGTCTCGAATTTAATCATTGTAGTGATAAAGATTATTCTTTTTTCCTCTGTCCATAAATATTACGTGCTTAACGATCTTCAGTGTGGCGAAATTAAATTGCCGTCAAAACATCAGTGGTTACAGGCCTATTGAACACTTTAGTTTAAACCACGTTATTCAACAACCAATTATACAGCCGCTGAAGTCAGTGGCGGCGATAAGGCCCCCGCAGACCCCGCGGCGCGGGGGGGCCCCGACCCTCATGGGGGGCCCCAGTTGGCCCAGTCATGGGACATAACTTGTAACATGAAAAATAAGCGTAAACGAGTTGTAAAACGCTTCTTTGTTGAATTATCAGTTGACCATAGAATTGACGACCCAGTTAAATCATTTGAAGTAAAAGTTTTCAATGCAACACTAGATATTGTAATAGCTCAGCTACAAATGAGATTCGAAGGATTGCGTTGCATTGATGATAGGTTTTCATTCCTGACGCCTCAGAATTTAGTAAACTTCTCACAAGAGACAATAGTGGAGAAAAGTAAGGCTCTGGTAAATGTGTATCCTGGTGACCTTTCCACATCACTGCCTGACCAAGTAATATCCTTCAAAGCTCTGATGGCCAAAGAAATTGTACACAAGAAAAGAATTCGAGAAATGATGAATTTACTGGTTGAAGAAAACAGCTGCCTTATGAGTTGCCTCCCAGACTTAACTACACCTTTGCAGCTTTATTTAACCATACCTGTCACAACAGCTACAGCGGAAAGAAGCTATTCAAAACTTAAATTAATTAAATTAAGTCATACTTAAGAAGTACCATGGCCCAAAATCGGTTGAGTGACTTGGCACTGTTAAGCATTGAGCATGAAGAGACACAGAAAACTAATATCAACGAAGTGGTTGAAAAGTTCTTAGCTATAAAAAAAGAAGACTAGGCTTAGGAAAACAGTGAACTTTGGTTGATCCTCATCTGTAAATATTGTACTTTACTTGAGTTCGAGTGTTATTGAATTGGATTAGACTTAAGGAGAACTTGTATAGAGTATATTCAAGAATTTTACAAATTCAGTTTCAAACTAATTTAAATGTTTGAAAAAAGCTAGAATGTTACTTTGATATTCGTTTTTAAATAATAAATTTTTAACACTCTGTGTGCGGTACTGTTTCATAGTCCGAATTTAAATCTTTGACGTAAAAATAAATCATTCTTTTTATTTTGGTTTTTTTATAGTTTGTATAGAACTTGGTCTATTTAGCAACAATGAATTTTAAGAGTTTGTACACGTGTAAAACATCCTTTGTAAATTGCAATACGTATACAAAATTTAACCATTTTTATAGGGCCCCCTAATTAGTTTCGCGGGGGGCCCCCGTTTCGTTAGCGCCGCCACTGGCTGAAGTCATTATGTTTACTAAATCGCGACTAAAAAGAAACATAAAACAGTAGACTACTTCCCACCAACTATAATGGACAAAACTATGAGTATAGCTTTGATTTATGTTTATAACACATTATAAAAGGTCATATTAATGCGTACTTTAACCATTTACTTGGTTTTTGTCATATTGAGTTGTGCTTTTTCAGCTTCATTGAATGACAGTGCTTCATTTATTGTTTACGTACTCTTATTGTTTATACAGACCCCAGGTTCTGTCCCCACCAAAACATCGCAGTGTTTCTTTTAAGGCATCCTCCACTACTACGGCTAGACGTACGTTTTTTAACGTAAGATTTTCCCGTTAAATAACGCAAGAAATATGTAGGTCTACCATAGTGGCATGAAATAGGAAGTGGCTAGACGCTATTGAATTTATCGCACCGTCTCGAAATACACGTACGTCCTCAAGGTCATAACGCAGACGAACGGAACGCGGCCCATTCGACTTCCGTTTAATGACGCAATTTTATGTAATTCATGTACTGCTTTCTGAGGAGAATAATTGCTGTCTATAATTATCGTTTGGTCACCTGTAAAGACTGTAGTCATTACAAATGTTCTACGTTCATCTTGTTATTTGAATTAGCAGTCTCTGTAATTCCAACTTTGACGTATTTATTTGCTGAACTGCTAATTGACATGTTCCGGACGAGGGCTTTCAGTGTTTCCACCATTTTCAAGTCCTAAACCACGACAAGAATTATCCCGCTGGAACCAGTATATATAGGCTACCCGTGAGTCCGCCTTCACGTCAGGTCAATTCGTAAACAAGTCTACTTGTCACTACCGAATTACCTCAGCTCCGGTAGGGGACGTCCCTGCTACTTACTGCAAAGCTTTATCACTCCCTATATTACCTTATTAAGCCGTACCCAACTTCGTGTACTTACCTAACACTGACGGAGTAACACGAGTTAGAAATTTTAAAGGGAAAAAAAGAAGAACAGTAATATACTAATGAATATACAAACAGAATTTAGTAATGAAGAAATATTTTATCATATTTAGAAGGGTGAGATAGTGTATTCTGTCAGAGTGTTAGGTAAGTAGACAAAGCTGGGTGTGGCTTAATAAAGTAACAGAGGGAGAGATAAAGCTTCGTAGTAAATAGCAGGGGCGTGGCCTAACGGAGCTGAGCCAATACGGTAGTGACAAGTAGACTTGTTTACGAATTTACCTGCCGTGAAGGCGGATTCATGGGTAGCCTATATATACGGGTTCCAGAGGGATATTTTTTGTGGTGGTTTAGGACTTGACAATGGTGGAAACACTGAAAGACCTCGTCCGGAACATGACACGTAGCAGTTCAGCAAGTAAACACGATAAAGTTGAAATGTTCTACGATTTAAATTATGTGTATAATTTTCTATTTTTTTAACCCACAACAAAACAGATATGGATATCAAAATAAATAGATGGCCTTATTTATGTACAACACATTATCATTCTTGTTGTCAGATGAGCGCGTGCCCAGTAATAGCGCGCGGGGACCTGTACAACTGCAACTGTCGCACATCCGGGCGCCTCTGTTGATTGGTGACCTCATGAACGGAGAAAAAACACACGACGACGGCTTTGCCGTGAAGGAATTAACAGATAATGTGGAGACTCTAAACTAAAAAGACAGACTTGCCTCAAACCGAAGGTTTTTGAAAAGTCACTACAGTAGACTATAAACCAAAACCTGTTTTTAGTTCTTATATTTAAACCTATTATATGCTTGCGGGCACACACACACACACACACACACACACACATTGGATAGACTAGGAACATTACAATGGGCCTAACAGCTTACCTTGGTAGGGCCTACATGCTGTTAATGGAGGAGATGAGAATAAATCTAAAGAAGATTAAAATGGCAAAGAAGGTGTAAAAATGGAATTTAGAACTCAGATGGAAAGTTGGAGAATTGTTAGTGAAGTCAATCGCTGAAAAGTAAAACAAGAGTGAAGAAGCAGAAGAAACATGACAAAGAATACAAAAGACATGAAAGTCCAGCAGACAAAGAAGTAGGACATTACGTGGCCAATAGAACAAAGAAACCTAGGTAAGTAACCTAGGAGATTAAGAAAATGTAAGAAAGAAAATAATATGAAAGTAAGAAAAGATGAGATATTAGGGCAAATTATCACAAACTAAACAGTTAATTAAGGAGAGACATACAGAATGTTAAGAAAAGGTGTTCGACATCTAAAGTGTAAAAATGAATCTCTTTTGATACCTTTAGCTAAAAAGGAAATATATAACAAGTTTATTCATGTTTTGTATCCTAGATTCCATAATCGTTTATCTACCGTCATTAAAAGAACTTCTCAATTATTTGAATGCTTGGCTAATGAACAGAAGGTCAGTTGAATGCCTTTATCATCCTGCATATCGTTAATAATAATATTAACCACGCGAGATACTATCATTAACAAATGATATTTAATTTTTTTTTGTATTTTATTTGTAAACAGTATAGCTAGATTTAGTTGTGATGTAAAAGTATTCATGATTTTTTTATTAGTAAAAATTGTAAACAATTGTCATAGTAATTTCATTTTACTTGTAAAGATTAGGCCTATATCACATTTAGTTGAATGTGAAAGTGTTGATTTTATACTGAAAGTGTTGATTATGTTGCAAATTGTCATAAATACCAGATATTATGTTAATTATTATATATTATTAATAATAATTGTTAATACTATATCGTAGTCGTAATAATTGATGTGAATTAAGTTTAAAAAGCTAAAAAGGACTGTTTCAGTTTTGGTTAATTTTGAAATGTTAAGGGTCTACTTTCTAGCATATGTTAATGTTTAGTATAGTCTGGAAAACGTTTCAGTGACTGCACAATAAATATGTGACAAAAGATGTTGGCGATAGGCGGTAATCGGACCTATGATTCTTTTTTGTTGAATTAAATATATATAACAAGGAAATGAATAAAACTTAACTTGTCACTGCTTACAGTATGTGGTGAGCAGATAATTCCTAATGCTGTGAATGTAATGGACATCGTAAACTTCAATAACTTTTAAAAGATGGCTGTAATGAATCTACAGTGGAACGGGCAATACGGAGAAAGTACGTTTTTAATCTCATCGAGTCACAAGTTGTAGTACGGTATCTCTGTATTCTATAAACGACATAATAACTGTTATAAAAAGACATTGTTAAATTATTTCGCGAAGTACACAGAGCACAAGGGAGCTGTCGGAGTTTAACAGAAGTTCGACGTTTGTACTGATATAAAATAAAACGCAATAAATGTCAGGCACACTGGTACTGCGCTCACTGTGTGCCTAATACCTTCTGTTTGCAGTATTTATATCACAAGGGTTTTTCAACATCATAACCGTCACCATCCGTCATAGCAGGGAACCAAACCGATCGGCTATAGGTTTATCTCTAATATTAATTCTAGAAAAAATCAGACATTTGAATACAGGCTCGTTCGCGCTAACACACACACACACACACACACACACATACACACCAGCGTTGAACCGGATTTCTGCAATAGAGTTTTAAAGTTTGATAGCGTGTTAAAATATGCGAAACGAGTTAGCTATTAAAAGTCTAATGTTTATTTATGCTCTTGTTCCATGGGAAATAAAAGTATTTTATTGGTATCAGGAAATCGTGTACCGGAAAACCATAGAACAATAAAATTTTTATTTTTTAGTGCCGCGCTCGAGTGTGGTGTTTTTACAGTATACGCGGTCAGTAATGGAGGACAAGGTAGGCGGGACGAGGGGTACACTTCTCGTAGTCTGCTACATCTTGTGCACGCTGCGGCATGTCGTCTTTGTAATTACATTTTACATTTTACTTTTACATTTTAATTTTCTAATTTTAATGTAATTTACGCTGACGATGTTGTGGTAATAGCCAATCAAGACAATGGCTAGTTAAGGTACACAGGGAGCTGAATCAAAAATCCGTTGGAATGGGACTGAAAGTAAATATCAGCAAAACTAAATACATGGGATAATTTCTGCATCACAAAGGAGAAGACATCTATATACAATCTGTGCATAGAGGATAATTCATTTGATGCAGTCAATAAGTTCAGATACCTGGGTAACATGATAGATAATGAAGGGTCCGGAAACACCACGATACATGACAGGATACAAATAGGAAATGGACATATTATGCCAACAGTAGACTACTGAAAAGCAAACTTATAAGTCGTAATATAAAAATAAAAATATATAAGACACTTATGAGACCAACTGTTACTTACGGAGGCGAGTCATGGACATTAACATAAAAGTAACAAGAAACACTAAGAAGGTTTCAAAGAAAGATTGTAAGACGTGTTTATGGCCCGGTTAAAGAAGATGATGATGTAAAATAAGAAATAACCAAGAGATAGGTGAGCTATAGAAACATGAGGACATTGTAAGACTCGTAAAAGCTCAACGAATACAATGGCTAGGTCACCTAATGTGGATGGATGATCAGCGTATGCCAAAGAAAATCCTGATGGCACAACTCTATAAAAGGAAAAATAGGGGCTGACCTAGGATACGATGGTTGGATGATGTGTTGGAAGATCTAAAAACAATGAATGTGAGGGGTTACACCGAGATGGCAATGGATAGGACACGTTGGTGTTGGAAGCCAGTAGGGCTCATGTTGGGCTGTAGTGCTGAAGAAGAAGAAGAATTGCGTTATTTAACGTGTGGTGTAGCCTGGGGTGAACCGAATAAAATGTTACGTTAATTTCCGTACAAGAAAGCTACGATAGAATACGTTCTTCTAGCCGTAGCGTATTTGTCTTTCCGGTTAGCATATTCTTCGTAACTATTTTGACGAATCGATCGATCGATCGTTGATCCAGATGGTGTTGGAAGCCAGGGTCACGTTGGGCTGTAGTGTTAAAGAAGAAGAAGAAGAAGAAAATAAGAAGGAGGAGGAGGAGGAGGAGGAGGAGGAGGAGGAGGAGGAGAAGGAGAAGGAGAAGGAGAAGGAGAAGGAGAAGGAGAAGGAGAAGGAGAAGGAGAAGGAGAAGGAGAAGGAGAAGGAGAAGGAGAAGGAGAAGCAGAAGCAGAAGAAGAAGAAGAAGAAGAAGAAGAAGAAGAAGAAGAAGAAAAAGAAGAAGAAGAAGAAGATGAAGAAGAAGAAGAAGAAGAATTCGGGGAAGATTAATTTGACAATTTCCAAAACATGCGAGGAAAATTGTGGAAGAACTGAATCCTATTTGGTGAGACAACAATATTTCTTTACGAATAAAAGGAACATAATGGATAACGGTCACAATACCAACCAATGGCAATGAAGCGCAGGCATCAAGGAAGAACGGTAAAAGGAGATCACTAGAAGT
The DNA here is from genome assembly GCA_034769895.1 of Magicicada septendecula. NCBI lineage: Eukaryota > Metazoa > Arthropoda > Insecta > Hemiptera > Cicadidae > Magicicada > Magicicada septendecula. Next base: position 388,557,748 of record CM068373.1, read on the forward strand.
TTAGATGGATTGCCTTCGATGGAGAGTTAGGGTGGTCCAGTTTTATTTAAACGCGTCTTCAATTAAGAAATATCTTTACGTTGTAATGGTAAACATAAGGTAATATCATGGCAAAAACACTGGAGGTGCTGGTAAATGGAAAATGGTATACAGGGCGGATGAGATGCCAAATGAAAGACGATCTACTGATGCCGTATCACCAGATGAAGTGACGAGCCCAGGATAGGAAAGCACGGAGGGAGAATGCATTATAAGGCCTGCGCTTGGACAGAAGACACATGATAAGTGGAGAAATCAAATGATTGGAAGCGCTTGATAAGATAACAGACGGGGTAAAGGGCAAATGTCTGATATGGTTTGGTCATATAATTAAGAATACTGGTGTTCTAGACGGCCAAAAATGTTATTGTCATGGATAATACTAGGAAGAAGAAAACCTCGCAGATCGTGGTATGAGGGAATATCGCGCCCTTTTCTGGTAAGGAACTTGGCCGAAGAAACAGCCTATGACAAAGAAGCTTGTCGGAGGGGACTGGGTAGACAACAGTTTCTTGCGTAATTGTTGTATGTTTGTATACTGTATATAATTAGTCACTCTCCAGTACAACCAATCCCACACATAAAGACAATGTGTGTGTGTGTGTGTGTGTGTGTGTGTGTGTGTGTGTGTGTGTGTGTGTGTGTGTGCGTGCGTGCGATCGCGTGTGCGTTTGTCTGTATTTAAAATTCAGTTTGTTCCATTGTTTTTAAATTCTCTTGGGGTCTCACAAAGTTTAGACTTATGTTCCCGCATATTAACTTAGGTTAAATTTGCATTATTTAACAACAATAATAATGATAATAATAATATTAATAGTAATAAGAATGGAGTTTGTTTTTATCCATGTGGTGTTGGAGAAGCAGCGCAGGAACCACACACTATACAGTGAGTTTACACCATGGGACACGACCTTCATAGTGTCATTCTTTGGGCATGGGCGAACGTGCAGAAATATTTTGTCCTTTTATAAGAGTGACAGCGATAGATTCTTGAGTACAGTGATCATTACTATTGTACGGGCTACAGTCATTAAGTTCCTGACCCCAAGATCCGAAGACGTCATGCATGCAAACGACAGCAAAGCCCACAAGCGCTTCAGAAATTTGAGTAACTTAAATTATCTATATTACAAATTAAAAATAGATTTAATTTGAACCATGGCAAAAATTATTCCGAGTAGATTGGTTTCTACAACAGATAAAAGAATTAGCAGAGACGGCACGCTGGCTGTGTGAAGACAAAAAGGGCGTTAGAAGAAAAGACTTGTCGGATCGAGGGCTCTTATGCGAACTCTTCACAAAGAGACTGTTTCTTGATTTATGACGTATCGCTAACCTCTGTTCCGGAATCCTTCCCCTGAACATTACCACAGAAACGGGTAGTTAGATTCTAGTTTTCAACGTTATATTAAGCAATAACTACCTTCTATAGATAAATTATTCCATTATAATTTCAATTTATTCTTGCCTTCTTTTGCACACAAAGACGTCTCTTTCTACTGGAAAGCGCAGTTATTAATGTACTGTCAGACGCCAGACGGGGGTCTACTATGTATGTGCGTGCTTGTGTTGGTGGCCTATTACTGGTTCTGCAAACACTACTTAGTTCTTCAGAAGACTGTTTGGTTGTGATTTGGTGTGCGTCTTGGATTAAACGTTCGTACATTTTTAGTGTAATTTGTTGAATATTTTGTTAAAGCGTGTTTTCTTTATTTACTACGAATTTACTGTTAGCCTATTGTTAAACCAGCAATTACTAAGCAAGCAGTTAATTTAACCTTAGTAACTACATTTCTATGATTAGTTACGTTAAAAAGTAATATTAAAATGACTTCGCAAAAAAGTAACAAAACAATTCATTCCGAAGAACGTGAAATTATATCGTCAGTTACTGAAAAGTCTGACAAAAAATCAAGGAAACGGGAATATTTCTGTATAAAAACTCTACAGCAAGGTCAGCATATTATACTGGCATTTCAGGATTCACAATTTAAAAAATCAGAAAAGAAAATAATATGCGAATAGAAGACTGCCCCTGTCAGCGTTTCAGTATACTCCAAGAAAACGCAGGACCGAATCACGAATTTGACAGATGTGTAATCAGAAGAATTATTAATGATTTTTGCACGGTGCAGAAAAAAAGTGCCGACCGTGGCAAAACTTCTACCTGTTAATTACTATTTTTGTTACTATTTGACTGTATTTTATATTGCCGTTAAATTCGTTTAAGTAGCGTATAGGATAATTACACTTTCTAAAATAAAACATTTTTATCGGTAGTTAATAATGATCTGAAAAGTATAAGTAATAAATGAAACGGTTTAAGATAAAACATAATGGCTATATGCAATTAAAAAGTGCAGAGACAAACTCAGACATACCGAAACTGTGTTAAACGTATTTTAAACGTGTAGTATGATGAGGCGTGTAGTGGGATGACGTCACCATCCACATTCTTTGCTCGGTAGCAAACCTGCAGCGACAGTAATACTCTTTTTCTAAACGGAGCGTCAGGCTTTCGAATCCAACTCAAAGTCAGTCGTTTTCACGTCCAGGCGGGCTGTGGGATCTCTCAGACCTGGCGTCATCAGCTGGTCAAGCTGACGCGGTCAGTATAAGTTAGTATTGGTTACATTGTCTTACGTGTACGATACCATACGGCTAAATAATGTGGCGTGACCTACGTCAACAGAAAACCGTATTAAGTGTATGCAATGGGTAACTTTAACTAGCAATTGTGTGCAATAATCGTTTTCTATCTTGTTGGAAACTATTTGTATCCCATAAGTGCCATTAAGCGTAGCAGTAACTTGCTGTCTCCGCGTATTTCCTTCTCGAATTGTCCCTCCCAGCGCCTCTAAGTATAAATTATTTTTATTCCTATTTCATGTATCCTGTACAATGTATAAGGACGCAGTGACTTCGTATACTGACGTGATTAGGTTTCTGTTGGATTGAAACGACAATAGATGCGCAAAATATAGCGATCACAGAAAGATAAAAGTTTTTTAATTAACTTATTTAATTTCATATTAGAACCAACCGCACGAAGGATAACAATTAGTTTGTTTGTGTAACACAGATAAAGTCTTAAATCAATATTTTAAGTGTGCTGGGACTGGATACAATCTTGCCCTGTTTTTCATCCTCACGCTGTACATTATATCAGTTCAAACGGTTTTAACATTGAAAATGTTTATAAGGACGTGTCGCACATTTGCGGCCGATCGCTGATGCGTGATCGAAAATGGGAACCGGTGAGTTTCCATAGAAACTACTTCTTTGTTGTCAAAACGTATTACACATATAAAACTTTGCTTATGAAAGTGACTACTTTTAACTTATAATCTGTACATTGGTAAATGAAGAATGAATTCATTGATTGGTGAATGAAGAATGAATGCATTGATTGGTGAATGAACATATATATATATATATATATATATATATATATATATTATAACGATTCATAATAGCGTCCTATCTGAGCGTTATATGAAAGTGTTAGACTGTACGTGTATAGCAGCGTAAGCAAGAGAGAGAGAGCGTACAATCACAGCCATCTCACTCTAACCTCGTCACAGCGACGTCCGCTACTGGTACGATCATGAAACTTTACTCAAATCAAATTATCAGTTCAACCTGCAATAACTTCCAAACTAATAAATATAGGGTAATTCTGAAAACAGCATTGCGTTCAGCAAGTAAAGATTTATAAGTAGCCGCAATCTCAGTTAATATAATTAACAATTGAAGAAGTTATACGGAAGACGAACGCCAAAAGGAATAACAAGAGAATTATGCTACATAGGAATTAGGTGTTCACACACACACACACACACACACACACACACACACACACACACACACACACACACACACACACACACACACACACACACACACACACACACACACACACACACACACACACACACACACACACACACACACACACACACACACACACACACACACACACACACACACAGATAAAGACCTAAGCAACAATATTCTGTGGTCAGATCTTTGAAAACACATTTGCAAATACCTGTAATCAATCAATTTGCAAACACAGGAAGTACGGTTTTGACTAGAAATTCTCTGCCGTTTCAAACCTGTCATGGGGTGTTTGCTCGACCTGTTTGAGATTGTCGAGACTGGAAAAACGTATGATTTATTTGAACAACCAATCAGAAGCCCGTATTTAAAACAGACGCCAACTCAAACCGAGGGGTAGCGTTACTCTTCGATCGGATCTTCAATGCGCTACTCGTGTATAAATTACGTGCAGAAATTTTACAATCACGTAAAGTTGTATTTAAGTGCGAAATTCGAGAAGTAGTCCGCAGTGTAGATGAACTAGTACCGTTCAACAACTTTCGCTGTGTAAAACAACATTAATTAATTAAATTATTAATTAATTAATAAATAATCAGCCGTGAAGTGACCTGAGCAACAGAGAGCTACAGCATCTGTAATTGCCAGAGCATCTTTCTACAGGATTGATCAACATCATTTCTTCTGTGCTAAACCATCAAAAGGAGGACCTCTACGGATTCCTATCTTCGGTCGACGCATCAAACAGTAAGAAATAGATTCATTGATCAATGAAATAAGCACTAAACAAATAATAAAAAGCAATAAACAATTTTTAAAAGACACTAAGAATCACACACTTTGTATTTAATGTGTAAGATTAGTCATAACATAGTATAGGAGTGTAGAATGGACAGTGAGGTGTAGTATTGGACGTACAAATTATTGTAGACCTGTTCTTTAGCACTGGTTTGGGAGATATCAATCTCTTCATTAAACCAGATAAGAGCAATAGGTCGTTTGAACGTCTTAATCTTTACTTTTCACACACACTCGTTAATTATAAGTGTTAGGGTAGCAATAAGTCCTACAGTTAACATTTTCAAGAAGTTTAAAAATAATTAAAACATTAATTAAACATACTCAAGCAAATTTTAAAGTGTTGTTTGTAACGATTCCCCTTGAATCCACAATCACTGAACGAATCCTGAGAAATTTGTGTCTCTATGCTTTGAGCTAAGCTGGAACCGTGTCATTAGTATCTGGGATTTGTTCTGGCGCCCAGGTAAAGTAAAAACACGGGTAAGTAACGTTTTATCTAACATTCAAAATATTAGATAAATGTGTTAGATGAAAAGTAGCGTTGTAATATATATATATTTTAGATTTATTGAAGCATTTTCAATGCCCTTCTCTGTGCATTGCATTTGTGCAATGCCTGTAAATTTTTCTCTCGCCGACGTTATGATTAGATTTCGGATACCAGTGAATCGAACAACCTCTACAATAACATCTGGTGGCAATGTGAGCTTCATGCTTGGCAGTAAACATTTTCCCAAAAGTCAGCTCATATCTCAGTCACACATGGCCAAGAAGTAGTGCCCATGTTTCGTGGAAGGTTATTTTGGAAGCTTCTTTCTCATACATCTTACGAATTTGGTTCTCTTGGCACAGCCCCAGAGTTGTACACCACAGGCTTTACTGTCCGGTTGTAAATCATTATTTTGTATTGACCCTTTGCTGCGTTGCGATGAATTACATTAAAACTGACTACATACAATATTATGACAACGCAATTGCTAAACAAATTGGCCAGCAAGTGTCTGCTAAAACGTTTAAAGCTTCATAAAAATTAAAAATTTCTAAAAATATTTCTAAAAATTATTTTACTTTTTTTGTGCTATATAAAATGTTTATTACATTTTTTTGTTTCAGAGTACGAAAAATAATGGAGAAGTTGTAATTAAATGTAATACGTGAAAGGAAAAAGCGAAACGTAATAATTAGAAGAGAAAGAGAGACGGACAGACAGAAGAGAGTCAGTTAGGCATATGGACGATGATAGGCAGATAGAGGAAAAGAGAAACTTGTGAACTGCTTTAAAACACGTAAGAAAAATATGTCATTGATAAACTAATTAGGTTTTAATGATTGCAATGTCGTCTACTTGAACATTGTAACAATTTACGCAGAATTTGACTTATGAAGTTCAGGACTCTACGCTCGACAAATAGATCAAATGAGTCTTCTCGATGTTGTGTATTCTGGAGATGGAAAGACTCGTTTTAATAAAGTTATACGTATTCGTAATAATAATATGTATACAAAAAAAAAACAGACTGAAATAGTTGATATCATTTACAGAATTTAATGAATTTACCTCAAGATATTTCTTTTCTTATTAGGAACATGTTTCGGGTGCCATTTTGTACCCATCCTCAGCCTTCCCTGAGTTGGGCAAGACTTTTGTCTATGTCAGAGTCTTACAGATGTCTATAAAAACTTCTAGATTTGAAGCTAAGTAGCTTAAAGAAGCCACAACAAGAGAACAATGAGGTGGTGAAGCAAAGAGTTGTTCAGGCAATTCACTGGAAAAAAACAGGTGGCACTCGGCCTGCAATGGACAGACGTGTGATAACCATGGTATTGATGAAGATGCTGATGACGATGACGATGACGATGGTGGTTGTGGTTGTGATGATGACGACGACGACGATATGTTCGTATAAACTTTTATAATAAAGGAATTACAAAAGTGAAGGTTAATCCTTTGTGTATCATACATACGATTGGTGATAGCTTGTGAAGGGAATTACCATGTACAACAAAAAGTAGACATGGGTTTTACAATAAAACGATCGATGATTACATCACCAAATTCTCTGGAATAAGGAAGCTTCAACTGTTACAGATCTCTGGTGTAGTGGAGTGCATTTATGGTGCACAGTCTAAATCATCAAAAAAGGTCGAAGAAGAAGAGGAGACTGGAAACGTTAACGCCAATTCATTTATTGGTAACAACCAACATTATAGTAATACACAAGAATTGCACTCATTTTTAGCAACGTGTTTTTCACTTTGCCCCTTTTTAGCGTTCTCTTAGTTGGAAAATTTATAAACTCCGCTCAACGGAAGAAGTTAATAAATTTTAGTTTATACAGAAGGATTTTTATTCAAATTAATCGCGAAGAACGTGTAAAGGGAGGAAATTAATGGCAATTAATAAGCGTATAATGGCGTTGTAAGAGACGTGCAGTACCGTTGGCTGCCGCCGCACTAAATAATGCAAACTTAGTGCTGGCAACAAAGTGGTGAGTAGAGTAGAGCAGGCCTTGGAAAGTTGCACAGCTGTTAACTCTCCACCGTCAGTATCACTTCTATCGGAGTAATCCACGGTTACAAACTTTTCACTCTGCACTAAAGCAAGTGTTCCGTCGCTTGTCGCTGAAGCGCTTTCGTTGAGCAGTTTTTCTCTGTCTTCATATTTTAAAGCAAATCTCAAGGTTTCTCTGTCTTGTCCCGTCCACTTCTGTTCACGTGCCTGAAGACCTCTTCTCTCGTTAGCTCTTTTAATGATTATTCCGTTTCTTTAGTTTCTCCATTTTATGTGATTTTTTTTTATCACTACTTCTTCCTGTTTCTTAGTTTGAACTGTGTAGTGTCACTGTGCACTTACAATCTACGAGAACTGTGAGGTAAATGGTAAATATTCGTTAGACTAAAGTAGATGTAATATTTCTTAAACCTATTATGGGAAGTAAGTACATAATTGACGAAAGTATCTTTCTCGGGGCAAACAGCCCGTTATATTGGATTCCCCTTATCGAACTACCAATTAAACCCCCCCCCCCAAGAATTCTAATAGAATACTAGCTTGGGACAGTATAACGCTTTACTTCGGGCTAGGATACCATTTTAACGTCCACAGGGCGTTCTAGGCTTGAACTACTACTGCCTATATCCCTATAAGAGCAAGGTCGTACCTTTTCCAGACACACGGCCCCCCACTGCTCTTCCCCCTTGAAGCATAGTCTCTGCAGTGGTGTGACCCAAATCCGTCTCCAGCTGTGTTCTATGTTGCGCCCAAGGTCACATTCAAGGAAAGTGTACTTGGTGTCGTCCTGTACTCCCAGGCAGTACAGTCAATCGGCTGATGCTGTCTCTCCTATCCAGTGCACGTAGGATCGAAAACACCAATGACCACTTAAAATTGGGTCATGTAATACTCGACATTGTCATGCCGCCTCTCGGTCCGTGATAGAACATCTGTAATCAATCTCGCGGACCGTCGTCCTCTCGGCTCACGCTTCCAAAACCTTTTCCAGTCGGCAGGTGGGTGGGGTCCTCTCCTCCTTACTGGCTACTTCCTTTCCGACCTCAGCTCACTGGTGCTCCGTAGCGACGGAAAAGATGGGGATCATCCCGACAATCACCATAACAGGTGATTCTGAAACAGTACGATATGCGGAGGCGATTCGGAGTGCAGCTCACTTCTGTACCTGACCGAGTCGCTTCCGGTACTTGGCCTTTCTAAAGGCGTCCGTCCACACCTCCACCCTACATAGAAGATCCGACTGGCCGCAGTCAACATGAGCCGGCAGCAGGTATCCCTACTAGATCTGAGCTCGGTAGCAGGTACCAATTCAGGTCATGAGTCTGCTAAGGGCTGTCACCAATATGCAGCCTTAACTGATGGGCTGTCGATCATGATACCGATATATTTTTCTGCCGGCTTTGTCTGCAGCACTACCTCATCTACTTGGTTAGAGAGTACGGCAGAAACCCTTTACTCCCTCGGGACTACAATCTCTGCCTTGCTCAGTGCCAACGACAGACCGTGGAAGGATACTGTCATTTTCAAGACATGAGTACAATGGAATGAGTGCTGCAACATAGTCTGCGTACCCAACTAAGAACGTCGCACCGAGCATATCCAATCTTAACAGGTTATCGTAGCCAGCATTTCAATGATCAGGCCCCAAGAATCCGCTTGGTCGCCCCAGCCGTTACCGCTACTGCTCGGTCTTGTGGAGACCGGTGCCACTCTCAAGGTAGTTACCGATCGTTACTAAGAGGTACCGCGGCAAGCGGAATGTTAATTCCAACGCGTGTAGCATGTCATTCCACCTTACAGAATTAGGCGCGTTCCTCACGGCGTCGAGTGTAACTAACAGTACGATTCACCGAGAGAAACGGTTATAGTTATAATAAGCCTAGTATATAAATACGAACCTTTAAAAATCCGAACTCCTCACCAGACGTTGGGTTAAATTAATTGTTGTTTGACTTTTACTTAAAATAAAGGCTGTACAGGTATTGCCGTGGAGCACTGTAAACGGAAAACACAAGAATAGTTCAATGCCTTTGTTTGTAATAATATACGGTTATAGAGTTTTTTAATATTCATAATTGCTCACATTATACTAAACTCTTTTATATGAAGTAGTAAAGTCAGTGCCTAAAGAAACGAAGCATAGTGACACAGTGATACAGTGATATTGTGTATTTTATGTTTTACAATAATAATGACCGATGTTTACGTTTTGGAGACCAAACGACAAAATCCGTACCTAAGTAAAATTTATTTCCATGTAAAATACGTGCTTGTTGACATTAGGCCTACTAGTGAGACGGTCTTCTTCCATCACAGCTTTTTTTTATTAGAAAGCGACGTTTCGGCTACACAACAAATCAGTAGCCGTCTTCAGGCAAAAACAAAACTAAAACATCAAAAATAAAAGATAAACAATTCTGTGTCCCACAACCGGCAGGGAGTCAAGCCACGCTAAAGTACTTACACAACGTATAGGTAACAAACAAACAAAAATAAATAAATAAAATTTACCAACCCTGAAATATATAAAACACCACACACACACACACACACACTGAATACATTACACAAGACGCACAAACTCATATGAACCCGCACGAGTCAAGGTCACAGTCGCATTCGCTAGATCATAGTTGCGGTTGGCTATTTATTATGTATCCGGAAAGTCGGTTTTTAATAAAAAATCAGTGGTAGAATAATTCCATCTCACTGGTAAGCCTAATGTTGATAAGGACGTATTGTACATGTAAATACGTAACTTTTACTTAGGTACGGATTTTGTCGTTTGGTCTCCAAAACATAAACATTGGGCACTATTATTGTAAAACATAAAATATCACTGTATCGCTTACTATATTGTATTTCGTTTCTTTAGGCACTGACTTTACTACTTCATATAAAAGAGTTTAGTATAATGTGAGCAATTATGAATATTAAAAAACTCTAGAACCGTATATTATTACAAACAAAGGCATTGAACTAGTCTTGTGTTTTCCGTTTACAGTGCTCCACGGCAATACCTGTACAGCCTTTATTTTAAGTAAAAGTCAAACAACAATTAATTTAACTCAACGTCTGGTGAGGAGTTCGGATTTTAAAAGTTCGTATTTATATACTAGGCTTATTATAACTATAACCGTTTCTCTCGGCGAATCGTATACTGTTAGTTACACTCGACGTGAGGAACGCGCCTAATTCTGTAAGGTGGAATGACATCCTTCAAAGACTCTGACGTCTTTTGAGGAAAACGTGTCTTTGAACACCAGAAAATTCGCATTGTTGTTTGTACTGTTCCTGTCGTATAGTCGTTACGTTAGAAAATCCGAACATCGGGAACCTGAACTTCCCTAGTCCCAGTTAATTAGGATTTTTTACCCTCTACTGTAAATAATTACATTCGTGAGTAATGTACCGTATTATGTCTGAATCACACTTACATATTAAGAACATATATCTGAAAATTTTTTTTGCCTATTTCTTTTCTTCCCTGCAGACATAAGTGTATTTTCTCTCTTTCCATAGTAGCCAGGTAATTTATGATAAAATGCTCGTTTCGTATTTGTTTTAATGTGTTAGTGGGAAAAATGTAGCGTACATTTACTTTGTCGAATCCCGATGGATACAAAATTGACGCGTGGCGCCAATATATCGACGAACACAATTTATCTCTCTGCGTCCCTTCCAACAGATACACCCACATTACGCTACCCTTGCCTCTCTTACTCAAGTCTATTCATATGGAATAACTTTTAAGGCTATTTATAATTTAACAGTCATCTGCTAATGGTCGCTGAGCGGAAACAGCGGGTCGGGGTATGTTCGCTGAATTATTAATGCCTTATTTTTCCCAGAGTATTACACAAAACAAAAAGCTCACGTTTCACAAAAACGTACAAAATGATGAAAAACGTATACAGTTTACACACAATAGTCTATTCATTCAGATATCGAACCCAGAATATACTACTCATTCGAAAATAGGGCTTGCAAAATTTTTCATATGTTATTTCATGTTCATGTTTCATGTTATTTCATGTTTATGTTTCATGTTAGTTGTTGGCTTAAAGTTCGGGTAATCGGGATTTTCGTAACTTTTGTGATTATTGAAAAATTTCCAATATCGAACCTTGTCTAAAATAATACACATGATCTAGTAACTTAATTTTTCTGCTTTGTTTAAAATAGTGAGCAAGTACTGCAGCTCAGGGAGCTTTCTCATTGACGGAGGAATTCATTAGTATTCATATTCTTAGTGTGAGGTCAATTATCTGAGATTTTTTCCTTTTTAAATTTAAGAACTTCTACTCTCTTGATCCCTTCGAAAACTTCATTACTTCATAAGCTTTTTTCTCCAACGGGAGCATATCATTTTCTATAGCATTACGTATCGAAGGTTATGAATTTTGCCTTTTTTTCCTATACCATCATTCACGATTAATTTTCTTGCAGAATAACGTTTCACCTTGCACTTCGTCACAAACTCTGTTGATTGATTCCTGATTATAAAATAAAATCGTTTAAGTTTAAGTTTAAGAAAGTGTTTAAAACTTTAAAAGAAGTTTAAGTCTTCTTTTTAAAGTTCCATAGTGTTCGATCGCACAACTGAGCGCTCCAGTTTCACGCTGGTAAAGGTTTTGTTTTTGAATTTATTTATTGTCTGCGTACAGTACTAAACAGATTTCTTGTTTGTGTACAGTACTAAACAGATTTCTTGTTTGTGTACAGTACTAAACAGATTTTTTGTTTGTGTACAGTACTAAACAGATTTCTTGTTTGTGTACAGTACTAAACAGATTTCTTGTTTGTGTACTGTACTAAACAGATTTCTTGTTTGTGTACAGTACTAAACAGATTTATTGTTTATATACAGTACTAAACAGATTTCTTGTTTGTGTACAGTACTAAACAGATTTCTTGTTTGTGTACAGTACTAAACAGATTTATTGTTTGTATACAGTACTAAACAGATTTCTTGTTTTTGTACAGTACTAAACAGATTTATTGTTTGTATACAGTACTAAACAGATTTCTTGTTTGTGTACAGTACTAAACAGATTTATTGTTTGTGTACAGTAATAAACAGATTTATTGTTTGTGTACAGTAATAAACAGATTTCTTGTTTGTGTACAGTACTAAACAGATTTCTTGTTTGTATACAGTACTAAACAGATTTCTTGTTTGTGTACAGTACTAAACAGATTTCTTGTTTGTGTACAGTACTAAACAGATTTCTTGTTTGTGTACAGTACTAAATAGATTTTTACAACTGACGTTGTAGAATAATTTTTATAAGCCAACAAATGAAATAAATATGTATAAATATGGTTTTTCTTTCCTTAACTGCTTTTTATTGTCTGTTATAAAATCAAATTAGCTCCTAATTTCCAAAATTATTACTAAATACTGGACTGTTAGGTCGTGGTCGGTTGCTATGAATGCTCGACATCGTCGACATCTTTTCATATCCCTCTCGGGGATCTTCTTCAGGCCGCAAAAAACGACAGAGTGTACAAAAACATTAACGGAAGTGTCGACAAAAACAGTTACCAGAAACAAGTGTCGGGTATCGTTCGGCCGAATATCTGTCGTTACTGTTTTTGTAGTCTGTAGCTTTTTGCGGCCTTAAGAAGATCCCCGAGAGGGGATACGAAACGATGTCGACGATGTCGAGCATTCATAGCAACCGACCACGGTTAATAGTAAAAGCGGCATTTAGTAATAATTTTGGAAATATTGCAACCGTCAGTGTAAGCTTTACATAAAAATGAATAGCTTCGTAAAATTTAAATTTAACAAATTTATAAATAATTGTCCAAACTCTTTAGCCAAACTCCTTAGTAAGTATTTACGACAAACTAATTATAACAAATTGTAACAAATAATAACTACACACACGCACGCCCGTGAACGTACATATAACGGACATTGCAGTTAGGGAGATAATGGTGCGCGATAAACTCTGCTATAAATAAAGAATCGGGGGGGGGGGGGGTTATTATACAGTATGCGGCTACGGGGCTAGGTCAGGTCAATCCGTAGATGAATACACGGTCATCAATAGCAATATACGCGGTGACAACTGGCCGCAAAAACCAATATTGATTATTTCGTAATTACTCCGGCGGGTTCAGTTAACCGTGAATGGTATTCGATGGGATTTTCTCGCACATCCTGTTCGCTGCAGCTTATCGCAAACAATACACCGGACGTTATTGTTTGTGAATTCTCTATCCTTCCTTCTCTGTTCTTTTACAAACAGGTTAAGTTTGTTCATTCCAAAACACCTTATACTGCTTCAAACATTGACTGCCATGTTGGTTCTCTAATTCTTTTCCCCAGTGGCTGGGACTTTGACTTTGTCTTTAACTTTGACTTTAACCTAACCTAACCTAACCTTCATTTGCAAGTTTTTCCTACTCACTCATTCTTCTCTGTTTATATAAATAAGCTAATCTGTTTTAGTGAGCTATTTTAATTGAAGTTTATGAAGTAGAAAAGTATTAGACTATTTCTGTGTTCCACTTTTGACATTCTAAGAATCGATTATCAGTAGATCCGCAATAATGGGTGAGAATTTAGACTTATCAAGGGCGAGTATTTTAATTACTTTATCAAAGAAGTGATTGACGATAATTCTTCTTCTAAAACAAGGATTACGCCTTGGCGACTTGTTCCTGCTTTATAGGATTTATTACCGTCTTCTCTTTGGTCTCCCTACGCTTCTTCTTCCAGATGGTTTGTATCTACTTGCCGCTTTTGGTAGTCTTCAATCATCCATACGCTCCTACAGATGGTCCTTCCAATTTTGTCTACGCAACTCTATTTTCTCATTTAAGTTGTATATTTCCAACTCTTCTCCAATTTCTTAATTTCTAAATCAATCTTGTTTAGAACAACCTTTGACCGATCTTAAAAATTTCATTTCCGCTGCTTGCATGCGGATTTTATCTCTCTTTTTCAGTATCCATGACTCACTTACTTGCCTTAATTGTATGACATAATTATTGTAACAGAATTTTCCTTTTCATTATAATACAAAAGTTCTCAATGATGCGATTACCTACAAAAAGTCAACTTAAAATTAATTATTAAATTAAGCTACTCAGTATATTATTAAGCCGAAGGAAGTTTATAACTATCTGTAATTTTATGGCCTGTAAAAATTTACACCACGTTGTTGTACAGTGTCCTGTTTATTGTGTCTTCTGTGACCATTGCTGGGTTAATTGTTAAATGTTGTCACAAGAATCGCACAGATTGTCGTGTTGTACAGTGGGAAACAGAATAACAGCATAATTAGTCGCCAATTAAGTCACTGTTTACAAACATTAATTAGACACAAACAACAGCTAGAAACCAACAAAGTCACTCTTGTGCAATAATTCAAGTTAAGTTTGTCCAACACGCAACAATAAAAGTCACCTTATTACAGTTTGCACTAATTAATACAGTAATCCCTTCCCACTAAACCGCTCACTTCGATCCGCACTTGTAAAATCGCCAGGTGTAACTGAACTGATCGCTTTGTAATCCAGTATTTGTACTCCGCCCGCTTTGCACTGTAGTGACATAGTGGGCCTGGGTGTTGGTCGAATAGTGGAGTAACGTCTGGTAGGGGCACCTAGCGTAATTCAACGTGCAAGGTGTCACGTCAGCCAGTCAGCGATGCGACACATTTATTTCCTCAGTGTTGCAATATGTTATAGCTATACATTACTATGAATTGTTAATTCTTTAAACTGATGAAATAACGACTAATAATTTATCGATTGATAAAACACTAACGATGAGAATTATAAAAATTGGTCAGAGTACTCGGAACGTAGTACGTCGCTCAGTTACGATGGCACGGTATCATAAACACAATGTGCCTAAACTACGGTGATTGCCATCAGACAAGACCTTCATGTGTCCTCCGCTAGCACCAACCAGCCACTTCTTTCCACTATGGCTTCATGGAACAGTCGTAACAAGCTACCATCAACATACAATCTACGTTCTCAGAAAAACTACCGTTTTCCAATAATTTTTAGTAACTTAAAGGACGTTTTTGGGAATATTTTAGTTTAAGTTCTACGTCAATAGCACTTTTCCTTGAAAGGTTACTCGCAAATGTGGTGCGGTTATTGTTAAAGTTACCTAAGCCCACTTATTTGAATTTATGGAAAACTGAAATTAAAGGTTTTCAAGTGCAATGATAAATGCAGCTTAAAATCGTTAAGCTGACTTTCAATGTCAATTTTTATTATTGATAGAGTTTTTTTATTGATTACATAGATTTTAGAATATGAAATTAAATATAGAATATAATAAAATAAAACAAAATGTCTTTTTGAAACATCATTGGCCTTGGATAGTTTTATCACTAATCCCTCGATATGGTTTCCAAATATCAGCTAAAATGAAAAGAAATCACTATAAATAAAGTCAAATGGTAAAGAAAATATTAGGCCCACGAAAAACTTCTGAAGGTTGGAAATTAAGAAGTAATGATGAAATATACCAAAGTATAGAAAATATAACAGAAACAATAAGAAAAAGAAGACTATTATTTTTTGGACATTTATATAGAATGGACGACAATAGGTTGACAAGGCAAATCTTCAAATATCTGTGGGGGAAGAAGTGAACATCAAGTTGGATTAAAGAAGTCCAAAAGGATTTAGAAAAAAATAATATAAATGCAGAAGATACAATTGAAAGAGATGTTTTTCGGGCAAAAATGTTAACAATGGAAGGAGTCCAGGGTAGGAAAGAGAAAATCGCAGGTTCAAAGTGGACTGAAGGCAGGAAGAAGAGACACAGTGAAAAGATGAAAGAATATTGAAGAGAAAGAAAAGAACAGAGAGTTAAGAATTGAAATTGGCATGTGGGTCTTAGATGGCCGATACAAAAGAAAAAAGTAAAATCGTGCAGATCCTGTCCAGAACCAATAATTCACTGGTCCAGAACCGTAAATCATTCACTCTGAACTCAATGATTTGTCACAGACTACTAAATTCAAAGGAGATTGTAGTAACATTTGTTGATTTCAAAAAGGCCTTTGATTCTGTTGATAAAGAAACTATAGATAAAATAATCCTAGAATTTGGTGTTAAATCTAAATTGGCAAATCTAATCCGTGAAACCCTTACGGACACAGTCTCAAAAATAAAATTCATGGGAGAAATATCTCAACCGTTCAAAATAAATACAGGTGTAAGACTGGGTGATGGTTTATCCTCAATTCTTTTCAACTGTGTTCTAGAGAAAGTAGTGAGAATTTAGAATGAAAAATTAAAGGAATGCAAAATATCACCAATCATGTTGGGAAGAAGGAACAAACTGTGTCGGTGTAAATCCGGCTATCGAAGGTTTTAGTTAAAGTTTTTTTTTAATTGTAAAATAACGCGAATGCGAGAGCGCTGAGGCGACCCTTGTACTGCGATGTAAGTGGACGGTTGCGCGCGCATCTCGTTGTGAGGGGTCGCTTTTCTCTGCTGCTGACCGCAGTTGAACTCACCGCCCCGCTACGAATACGTCGGCTCTCTCTCTCTCTCTCTCTCTCTCTCTGAGCAATTACGGCGTAGTTCTCCGCATCTGTATGGCTGGCTGAAGCGTAAACGACTCCCGGTAAGAATTGCATTATTTTATGTCTCATAAGTAATTCATATTAAATGGATGATTAATAACTAGGTGTATGCAACCGTAAATAAAACACGTAATTATGTGTGTGCGACCCGACAGTTTTTATATTAAGAGAAAACTCATTGTTCAGTAATTTACTTAATGTTCAGTATATAGACAATGTTCCGTTTATTATTACTAGAATAGTGTGAGAGGTATTGCAATTGTCATTGTCATGATAAAGGTGTACAACATTAAAAATTAATGGCTAAAGTTAGTGCGTGGTCAGGGAATGAACTGTCCATGCATGCAGCAGACTGTCGGGGAGCTCTTTAATTAGCTTAACAGTAGAGAATTATTTGTGAGAACTTCCCTAGATGAAATTTTATTAATGTTAAAACATTCTTAATGCTGTGAGTGCCTTGCAGTTGAATTTTTTGGTCAAATAATGATTATTGCTCACCACGTGGCTGTTTAACCTGCAAATTTCTGTCGAAGCATGTAGATCTGGTGCCGATGACTTTTACATTACGCCACTTTTGATGTAGTCGTTTCATTATTAAGATTTACGTATTCCATGGCTGATTTTCTACACTTTAAGCAGGTTGCAAAGACTTTATTAATGAAACTTGTGCATTTATTGAGAGTTGGTTGAAGGCCCGTTCTGAGGTTAATTACCTGAACTCGGGTGTACATTTTTGGTGAACATTTCTCTAATTTATATGAATTAACAGGGTTCTTGATTAAGCCGGAGATTTGGCCTTGCTGATTGCCGTACACCTGCATCAGTCATGGACCATTAGACAAGATCCTGTCCGGAGAGGGAGCTGGTGAGCTGTTCACGATGTAGCACCTTGCCAGCAGTATTAAGGTGATATGCACTCTTTATTTTTCTTTTGGGGCCGGGCCGGCAGTGCACCTGTTTTACAGTAATATTCATTTGAATCCATGTGACCACGTGTCCAGACTGTCTGCTATAAATGGGAACAGCTGATCATCATGAGTTAATTTCAAGAACACTTTTTATAACTGAATTACCTAACACTAAGTGCATTGCTTGTAATTGTGTGCTGCACTGGGGGAGCGTGCCAGAGATATTTTTCTTACACTTGCACATTTTACCGTTTACATTTCATTATTATTTTACTCTTTACAAAAATTATAGAACATGTTATGGACTCTGTTCCGGCTGGAACAGAAATGAGTATATATTAACTTAACCTTGGGTTTAACATTTAAGGGTTGGGGGTTTTCTTTTTTTTTGGGCCGTTTTCTGGAGTTTAAAAAGGGAACTTAGTTTTTGTCTGACACATGTTTGTGCAGCCTGAGGCAGGTTAGATGCCTGTCAAATTTTGTCAACCACATGCTGGCGCGCTTCCACAGCTGCTAGGGCACAACCGTTTTATTGTACTTTCATTTCAATTATATTTATATAGCCCGTCGGGTTTTAGTAGAAAATAATTTGCACATTTTTCTGGGCATATATTAGTTAATTTTGTACCTCACAAAAGTCTAGACTGATTGTTTTTCTTTTACTTGTAAAACATATAATGATCAATCTTATCCACTTGTAGCATATACTGATTTATTTTTTTTTTTTTAACTGTAAAACATACTGATTAATATTTTTGACTATAGAACATATATGATTAATTTTTTTTACTTATAAAACATATACTGTTTGATTCCTTTTTCAAAATGTTGTAAAGCCTCAACTGTTTAATTTTCCACTGGTAAAGTATACTGATTTATTGAATCCTTCTGAAATTGTGAAGCAAATTAACCTTTTAGAATTGTATAACAACTGTTTAAAAATCAGATGATGTAGTTTCCGTAAATTTTTATTTAATGCTGTGGAAGGAACTTAAGGTTCATACGCTCATGATGGGTCTGTGATCAGTGGAATGCTATACAAAGGGGCGGTCCGGTCTTACTTATGCGTTATGTGTAATAATCATCCTTTCTAGGGGTTCTGGCTTTTATATAATTATACATAAACGGGTTGTTGATGGGCGAACATTTTATCACTGCTGGGTTCTGAGTATTGTAGTTACACTGCCTGCAAGGCTGGTGCATTCCAGGGGCATTCGTGTTAGAATTAAATGTAATTGTGAGTCTATGTGCCTTATGTTTCTGTGTGTGTTGTTATGTTTGTCCGTGTCTAGCTAGTCACAAGATGGGGGAGAACTTTATATTTATATATATATATATTTACTGAATTTATACACACTTGTTATGATATACATATGTTGTTTTTTTTCTTTAATACTGTTAAAGCAGGGCTTAAATTATTCGTGATATTTATGATTCATGGGGGGGGATAACTATGTCCTAGAGTTGGACTGCATGTATGAATTCTCGGCATAAAATAAAATTGTTATTGTTATATTACAGCTGAGTTTCATTGCAAGTCCCGTCATACTGGACCCGGCACAATTTTTGCTTCTCTAGGCTCCAGCCTAGTCCTAATTGACTTGTGACTTCTCTTTCAAAAAAAATATTAAAATAAAATAAGTTGTTTTATACTCATAAACAAAAAGGGACATAAAAGGAAAGAGGGGTTACAAAACATATTGAAATAAACTGTTTGGCATTCGCAGATGACTTTGCTATACTTTATGGACATCTGATGTCTGCAGTAACACAAGTTAATTTTTTAGAGGACATAGCAAGTAGAATAGGCTTAAGAATTTCTACAGAAAAAAAAACAAATTTATCACTAATATTAAAAATGTCACAAAAATTCCTGTTAACAGATATTGGTTGAACAGAGAGGGTTAGAAAATTTAAGTATCTAGGGAAAATAATTCAATAGAATGGTTTAGAAAAATCTATAGAAGAAAGGATTCATAAATGGAAAGAGCATATGGTATAACTAAAGATATTTACAATAAAATCTGCATATCTAAAAATGCGAAAATAAGGCATTACAGTACAGTAGTGAGGCCAGATGCCTGTATGCAAATGAATTCTAGCATTGAATTATAATTTAGACAAACTAGAAATACTGGAAAGACAAATTATTATTAAAATATTATGCCCAGAAAGTTGGAAATTAAGAATTAATGATGGAATATATCAAAGTGTAGAAAGTATAACAGAAACAGTGGGTAAAAGGAGACTAGTATTTTTTGGATACTTATGTGGAATGGACGACAACAGATTAACAAAACAGATCTTCAGATATCTGTGGGGAAAGAAGTCAACATCAAGTTGGATTAAAAAAGTCAAAAAGGATTAAAAAAAAATAATATAAACGCAGAAGAAGCAATGGAAAGAGACGTTTTTCGGGCAAAAGTGTTAAAAATGGAAGGAGTCCAGTGTAGGAGAGAGAAAAACGCAGGTTCAAAGGGGACTGAAGACATAGACATAGAAATAGACATAGTCATAGACATAGAAGATGAAGACAGGGCTGAAGACATAGTGAAAAGATGAAAGAATATTGGAGAAACAGAAAAGAACAAGGAATAAAGAATTGAAATTGCCAGGCAGTCCTCAGATGGCCGATACAAATAGGAAAAAGTAAAAAGGTTTTACCCGGGGATATTTGTAAAATAAAAGTATATTTTACGTTCTAAATAAGAAGTGAAATTCAAAATTGACTCGTTTAAAACAAAGGTCATTTAGGTTGGGAAACCAATTAATTATACTGTAGAAAATTGTTTCCTCATAATTTTAAGTCATTGTTGGTCTGAAGTATTTTAATAAGGTAAAAATAAATTCCAGTTCGGTTTTTTGCTCGATTTGTAAACAGAAACAGAGTAATAAGAAGGAAATAGGTTCTACGTATATGGAGAAATAACCATTACGGGATATGCTTCAAGCGTCATGTAATCAGGTGAAAGTATGATGTCAAGTAGCGGATAAATGTCAACACTTGTTACGTCTGTAATGCTTCCTTTTTAACGAGTTATTCTTCCTTCTGTTCGTAACGATCGTAAGAAACTGTCACAATAGAGAAGACTGTGTGACAGTTCTCCCCCCCTTCACACACACATTAAAAAACAAGAAAACTTTGTTTTAGGATTCTATAGAAATATGTACAGTTTAATAATCTTCTCTGCGTGTTTTATGAAATTACTATCAGCTAAATTCCCATGTCCTATTCGAATAGGAATAGTTTCTGTGATACCGAAGTTAAACGTAATAAGTAAGTTTCAAAAGATATGCATAGGCGAGGACCTGAAAAATAAAAGTGTGTTCATGAGCAGTAACAATGTTGCCAACTTAGGGTAGAATCCACGGAAGATTGAACGCTACGATCTTCATAGTGTTGAAGCTTCAACTTTCATAGCAGAAGCAGTATCGACAGCACACCAGTCCGACGCTCTGTGTGTATAGGTATTTAACAACACCCGCCAACAATGTTTCTTGGTAGTCGACAGTATTAATTTAATTACTCCTGCTCGTCTACCTACAGGTTTTAGTTAAATAAACGATGGTTAATATAACTTTATATTGATACTTTCGTAATTGATAATTTCGTACTTTCGTCTTACATTACGGAGAACACTCAAAGTAAAGACCACGAAAGAAACACAAATAAAACTCTATAAGGTGATGGCAGTCCTCATGCTATTATACGGGTCCGAATCATGGGCACCAAGAAAGAAAGATTACAGACAGATGGGAACGTCTGAAATGAAATATCTTAGAT
The DNA here is from genome assembly GCA_034769895.1 of Magicicada septendecula. Classification (NCBI taxonomy): domain Eukaryota; kingdom Metazoa; phylum Arthropoda; class Insecta; order Hemiptera; family Cicadidae; genus Magicicada; species Magicicada septendecula. The sequence continues at coordinate 388,579,204 of CM068373.1, forward strand.
CTGTGAAAGGTTGTATAAGATTAGATCACATAAAGAACGTAGATATAAGACAGTAAATACAAGTACAACCAATAACTCAACTAGCGAAAAACTATAAAAAAAGATGGAAAGAGCATGTTATGCGCATGTCTCCAGAAAGAATTACAAGAAAAATCCTGAATTATAAGCCAACCGGAAGAAGAAATGTTGGCAGACCGAGACGGAGATGGTGAAGCCGGAACAGGCAACCTGCCTAATCCTGGACAGATAGATGATGTAGACGATTGATACTTTCAGCCAAACGATCATTCTAACTTTACATTTATCAAATGCCAACCTTGAAAATCCTGATTTTTCAGAGCAGCCGTTGCAAATACCATGCATAGGCAAAGTGCTGCCTGTTCCGCTTTCAAAAATCCTCCAGCCTTCCTGAGTCTACCCATACACCTGTGTCCTACAGTTTTATATTACTAGACATGTATGGCCAGTCTGGGATCTGACATTCTTTCTAAGCGTTCTTCTCAACGTTGTTTATAATCTTTTAGTCTTTTATTCAAGTTAAGAAGTTGTAATTCTTCTCTTATGGCCTCATTCTTCATAAGATCAAGTTTAGAAGATCTTTTCACTCCTCTTAAGAACGCCATTTCCGAGGACTGTATTTCACTTTTTTGCTTCTTGGTTGTCCTCAATAATTCCCACCTATATTACAATGCAGGGACCGCCATAATTCTGTAAAACTTTAATTTCGTATATCGACGCACCTTGACTCTAAAAATACGGTTAATTGTCCCACACATCGTTTGGAAATTACCCAACTTAACACCAACATATAATTCTTATCACAGCCATTATCGTTTCCCAAATAGTTAAAATGGCTCACCTGTTCTACAATCTGATCATTAATTATTATTTTTGTTCTTATTAGTTACTTGCCTCAAAATGTCAGCGAAAACCCTTTGCTATTGTAGTGGAGACTTCATTTTGCATTGTTTGCAAATCTGATGAAGCTTAAAAACACATTTTTGTAAAGCAAATTCTGTGTTTTGAATTACAAGCAAGTCGTCAGCAAACAACAGCAATTCAAATATCTATCTCGTGATAACATAATACCAGGGTTCACTAGATGTTTTAATTTCCTTACATGATCGTCGGTATAAATGTTATAAAGAGTAAGTGATATACCGCACCCTTGTCTAAAACCTTGATTGACAGATATTTGTTGAGATATCCTACAATTATTTTTAATAGCTATTCTTGTTCCGTAATACACGTTTTATATATTTCTTATAAGTTGTTGTGGGCATTCCCGTTCTTCTAACACTTGCCACAGCAAACTTCTGTCTACTCTATTAAAGGCCTTCTGAAAGTCTAAGAAAACTACATGAATTTCTTTATTAAATTCACAATACTTTCCCTAAAATAATGCTGATCTGTGTAATAATAAAATCAGTGTTTATACAAGACCAGCTCTTCCTGAAACCGTTAAACAATCCTGAACCCTGTAATCAAATGCCAATTGACATAAAATCTAAATATATAGCCAACAATCTCTGGATATACGCAAAAGGTCAGGATACACCCTTACCCGAAATGGGATGCACCACTATTAAGTGGTATGAGATGCACAAGGCTTGGGGAATCGTTGGATGGAAAATGCTGAGGACTGAGGACGTTTCATGTCCTGTGAGGCATATGGATAGAATTCCTGTTATATGTTTGCAGACACATACGAGGCTTGATCAAAAAGTTCATACAATTTTCGTTTACATGAAGAGCTATACCTATACTCATTTATTTTTATATCGTCCTATTAAAGTAACCTCAATCAAATATAAAACACTTTGTGCCAACTTTGCTTTCGGTGTTCAAAATATTTCTGGAATTTTTGATATAATCTCCAGTCAACTCAGCGAATATTTTGGCGATTAGTTTATGCCAAAATAATACAGCTCAGCTCAGCGATTATTTTATGTTGTCAACAGATACAAATCGTTTGTCTTTCATAATCTTATTCATTATTATATAGAGAAAAAGGAACATGGGACGTATCTGGTTAATACAGGGAATGTAGGATTGCCACCCGTCTACTACATGTATTCTTTATCATGTGACAAGGGAATGTCCGAAATAAATTTTTTGTCGAAACTGCAATTTTATCGATGTTTAATAGACGGTCGATGGTGTTTTAATTTTGCAATTACATTTTAAATCATGAGATTGAGAACGAGCTCCTTAATGAATTGTGTAAACAGATGGTATGTTATATGATCTATACAAGAAGTTTGATGGAAGAGTTTGTCCAGTTTTTGAATTTCCTGGATTACAACCATTGGTATCAAAACCGCTTTTATGTAATGATAGTATACATTTCTGTAACAGATGTTTAAATTAATACCCATACTGTATGCACACTATAGAATTTACAATTAATAAAGAAATTTTTGTTTCGGTGTGTTGGTTGAATTTTGTTTGCACTGTCAGTTTAAAATAACAGAAAAGCAATCTAATTTTTTCAGTTTATTTTTCTAACTAACAAATAACTTTTATAATTACAATTTTTCCTACATTAATAAAATATTGTTTCAGTTTAGAAAATGATACCAATTTACAATTAAAAGCAGTGTATTGATGTGCATAAATTAAATTTTTTTCTCCAAAACAAAAATGATTATGATAATCACATCTCTTACCAATATAGTAATTTTATTATCACTGACAAGCTAGTGATATATCAAACGTGACAGGCTTGTTGTTGTAGTAGATACACGAATTCACGTCGGGGATTGTACAAATTTTTGAACCAGATTGACCTACGATTTCATTTTAGCAGATAACAATCCCAGGGAATTCAGTATGATTACCATATTATTTCTAGCTTGACGTGCTCGAATAAGTAGTGACTTGTGTCCTGACGCGTTATCATAGTGTAATTATATTATGGTGTTATTGTCGGCTAAACATTGTTGAACAGCCAATGACCTGTGACCTGGTGCATTATCGTGATGCAATTTCAATTATTCTTCCTTAATTGTGGCCGTTTTCTACAAATTGCTTCAACGCAGTGATGTAAAATTTCCAAATATTACTCTGTACTGACTGACCAAGTTGTAAACTGTTGTAATACATTAACACGATCTTTATCACTCTATTCGAATAACTAACGACGCTTCAAGCTTTGTATCATTTGTAAATAGCTTGTTCATTAGTACTAATGCCTCTTGCAACATTTTCACTACGTTAGAGCAGTTTACCTCTACACAAAAGTTAATGCAAGATCATTAGTCTTCAATTCTAGAATTTTAAAAATTCATCCAATACAACAAAACAAAAATTACTTAATTAATTGTAAAGTATTTATACTCAAAATCTAAAGTATGGATACATTATGGGTATTAATTTAAACATCTTTTACAGACATACCATCAGTATGTATTATGTATACCATCATTACACAAAAGCGGTGTTGAATAGAATGTATCTAATGCAGAAAATTAAAAACTGGATTGAACTGTTCGATCAAACCTCTTATATATCAGATGGCATACGCAAAATATATAACAATTATCCAGTCGTCTGAGTGTGGTACACAGACAGTGATTGATAACAGAAATTAGGCCTATAATAAAAAATCGGTATGGAGAACCATACATGACTTCCATATTCTAAGATTTATATTTAAAATCATTTTCGAAATGTAATATTACCATAGAAACTACTTCTTTCTACTTACTGCTTCAGCCTTAACCACAGTGCTGTGGTCACTAACATATACCACCTCACGTTATCGCACTCGATTTTCACTGATGATGGAAGTCAATGGCATTGCCGAAACGTCTGGTTTTGTAGAAAACATTGGACTACGGCCAAATATCCCGGGAAGGAATTTTAACAAAAACTACTTCTTTGTTGCCGATAACGTTGTACACATATATATAAAATATATGCATAAAATTAATGGCTTGTATAAGTTAATGATTGATCTCCATTAAGTAGTGCTCAAGTTTCCAAAGTTTTAATATTATGATGTCCGTAATTAAAACATCAGAGCAGGTTTAGTGTGAATGAGGGTACACTGTGGACAAAAATTTTCAACATTTCCTATTGAGCGTTGCTTAGAGTAAAGCTGCGAATCTACAGTGTATGTTTCACAGAACAAACACGCGAAAAAGAAGGAGCGCTCCGAAGTCACTCATGGACCCTCAGCATCTTGCAGAGGGTTCATTCCCTAAAGACGAAAAGTCTGTCTATGAATCGTTCCTCTGTAAACACGTGCAGTTACATTGCCCAGCGATCCACAGGAAGCAAATTGATGTCCATTTTTTCGGCTTGCACGCGTTATGTTGGTATGGGTTTCGGCACTTTCCATTTAAAAAGCGTGCAAATGTAAGAAAATAAACATGAGTGAGGCCAGAAATAACGTGAATTGTGTGTGTGTGTGTCTTACCTGCCTTTTTATTGCTGTAGGCATAATAATAAAATGGAAACGTAAATATTACATAACTGAGATATGCTTACCTGCCACGAACGATATATTATTTTATACATGGAGGAGTTCAGTGACATACACACATACAGAAGTCATCTTCAAAAATACTAGAAGTCGTCCACGCTTTTATGTTGGCAGTGTAACTTACAGGAAGTTTTTTGATGTTTTTAAAACATCTAGGATGCAAACTTTTCCCGATAACTAAAAGTTTCCTTTTTTCGGTTCCCGTCATGTTCGCACAAACAAAAACTGTAACTCTTTGTTTAGAGAGCTTCCCACCAACGCACTTTTCATTTGTAAATTTGAAAGTCTTATCTGGAGTTAATTTATAAAAAATTCCGGCTTCATGTCCATTAAAGATGTCTTCATCTTTATATGATCGTCTAATTTCTGGCCAAGTGTTATGCACCCAATCGCCTGTAACGTTCAGATCTACGCATTTTGCCTCACCACAAATTTTTGCAAAGGAAATCGAGTGTCGGGCCTTAAATCGATCTAGCCATCCGTTGGAGCACGGAAAATGGCTGGCGCCGGCAGTCCTGTTACAGTGCTTATCGCTTGCATACAATGTATGTCTGTAGCCATGGGCTAGCGCGCGCGCGCACATATATACGTTTATATGAAATTTAGAGTAAAATATCTGAGAAATATTTGACGCTATAACAGAGTAGTACAATAATTAGGGACGTTAAAACCGGGAATTTTTATAATGTTAAAGATATCAGTTTGACCGGACTTATGACAAAATAACGCTACACCAGAGTTGACGTAACAGCCGAGGCCGTAATAACCAAGTTCCACTGTATATATAAAGATATTAACTCAAACATAATTTACATTAAAATGAAAAAATTATAATTTTATTGCCTGGCAACAAAATTATTTTATTTTTAACAATTACTATTGTTTCAAAAAGTTTAAATAAATTTTCAAGTACTTTACTCTTGTTAAAACGTAAAAGGTTGCAGGTAAGCTACCCCTTCCCCTTAACTGATCTTCACCAAAATCGACAGTCCTTGAGACCTCTACAATTCAGGGATGTATGCAAAAAATTATTTGATTCTGTTTGAATTTGCGGCAGTTATCGTTTGCCATAGAAAATACGCTTGATAAAAAACGTTGCAGGTAAACTACCCCTTCCCCTCAACCGATCTTCACCAAAAACAATAGGTCTTGAGTGCTCTACAAATTAGGGCTGTATACAGAAAATTATTTGATTCTGTTTGAATTTGCGGCTGTTATCGTTTGCCATAGAAAATACCCTTGTTAAAAAAACGTTGTAGGTAAACTACCCCTTCCCCTTAACCGATCTTCACCAAAAACAATAGATCTTGAGAACTCTACAATTCAGGGCTGCATGCAAAACATTATTTGATTCTGTTTGAATTTGCGGCTGTTATCGTTTGCCAAACAAAAAAATTTCTCTTTATAAAAAAAAACCGTCGCTGGTAAACTACCCCTTTCCCTCAACCGATCGTCACCAAAAACAATAGGTCGTGAGTACTCTACAAATCAGGGCTGTATGCAAAAAATTATTTGATTCTGTTTGAATTTGCGGCAGTTATCGTTTGCCATAGAAAAAAATCTACAGACACACAGACACACAGACACACACACACACACAGACACTTTTCGGAAAACGATTGTTTTTCATGTTTTGAGTGTAGTAGAATCAGAATCTGCAATAATCTCGAACACGATTTTTTTTGCCATCACCATACTTCCATTCCTTAAGGAATATGGAAGTAAATAAAAAGGCCAAGAATTTTTTTTCACTAACTGCCTGGAGAACTAGATTTGAAAGGATTCAGTACGGATGATCAGACGATTTCAGACTATGGCCACTCACTAACCATCAGATCAACGTTGCAAGAAAAACATTAGTGTTGTATAATCTGAACGTGAAACCTAGCAGATAATAAACGGCTTAAGATAGGCTAAGTAATTTATTACATGATGGTTTATTATATGCTTATGCTGACAAGACTTATTAAGAAGACAGATGGTTTCTTGAAGACCGTCGGCAATATCTAGAATACAAAGAATAAGCTACGAGAGAGTCAGGCTAATAATGAAAGAGAGCCTTGCGAAGCTGCGATAAAAAATGTATGAAAAAGAGGGGTAGTAAAATAATAACAATAATAATAATATGTCTTCATTTTCATTATTAAAGTTTACGATATTTACTACCCTAACAGCACTGGGAATTAGCTGCTCGCCACCAAACTGTGACTAGTGACAAGTTGAGGTTGTATTTTTCAGTCAACTTAAGCAATGTTTTGTAAGTCCGAATAGATCTTTTGTCAACAATTTTTGTCTAGTATTCATTGTTCAGTTACTAGAATCCTATACAGATTACACCAAATACTTAAGTATATTCAAAAATATATCTTTAACACTTCACAACTAATCCTAACTGAACAATTACAATTAAATTGTATTATTGACTTTACGAAATGATTAACTTAATATTTTACAGTTATGGCAGCTCTAAGCAATACAAAATCACTACTAAATCTAGAAATAGGCCTACTTTTTGGAAATAAAATGAAAACATAAATTAAATTTCTGTTAATGGTAGTATCTCGTGTGGTTAATTACTAGTTTTTAACGGTGTGCAGAATGAGAAAAGTATTCAACTGAAGCTACTGGACAAGATTTCAACTGTTTAAGAAACATTGTTTTATTCTTTATATTAATGTCAGTAGGCAAACGATTATAGAATATAGGATGAAAAACATAAATAAACGTTTTATGTATTTCCTTTTTAGCTAAAACTTATGAAAAGAGTTTTATTTTGGCAGCTCAATTGTCAAATTTCCATTTCTCTATAATCTCCACTCATATTCAAATATGTTTAAAGTACTTTATATTCATAAAATATCTTAGTGATAATTAATTAATTTTCTGAAGAAAATGAAATGAATTATGTCTTGATTTTTTTTCAAAATATCGAGGTTTCAGATGGTATATGGCGTCATACATAGAACGTCGAGGAATAAGACAAGAAAATAGACAAGGCTTAAATTTTATAAAACAATGGCAGTGCCTGTTTTACTATGTGGATGTGAAACATGAGTTCCTACAAAGAAGATTAAAAACCAGGTTTAAACTTCACAAATGAAGTTTCTGGGAATGACAAAGGGTTGCACGAGACAGGATCGTTTGCGCATTGAGGTTATTACAGAAGAGCTACAAGCATTCTCCATAAATGTTAAAATCCAGACATATCGCAGGGAATGATGACAGCATCTGGACAGAATGGAGGATGAACGACTAGCTAAGGATGCGTTTCGATATAGACCCTTTGGTACAAGAGATGTAGGAAGACGGAGAATGCGATGGAGAGATACTCTGTGAAAACGGAACAGGCAAAGTACTTACTCCGTGAGATGATGATGAAGAGGAAGAAGAAGAAGAAGAAGAAGAAGAAGAAGAAGAAGAAGAAGAAGAAGAAGAAGAAGTCTTTTTCGTAGCAGAATTCGAATATAATATTTTTCTAAGGTTAATAAAGGATTCAAATATGGTACGTACGTCCCCGGCACAACATACAACTCCATTTGTTATTTTTGAATGAATTAAAGCGAAATAAATATTTGTTAAAATATTCTGCGGCCATACATATTTTAAGAAATAAAATATTTTTACCTTGTATTGTTTATGTGAATTGTCCATCCACTTTATTTGTATGCATCCACCTGTCCTAATTTGATATAACCATAATCTGTTACCATATTGGACTGCTCAGTGTGAAATGTTATAGGAACTGCGAAAGACTTCTGTTCTTTCAAATAAAATAATGCATATTTTGTTTAATAAAGGTTACTGGATTATGGCGAAAACGTTTTAGCAGTGACATCGAAAAACTCGTATAACGCTACGGTAAATGTGTAGATAAAGTTGGCTGTGTCGTAGACAAATATATCTTCGATTGAATTTTCACATAAATGAAAAAAAATTAGTGAATATTTTACGTACTTTTTTCGTAGTGAAAATAAATTTTTGAGTGGCCCTCTTAAAAGGACCCGTTCAAATCAAGTAGAATTTCTCAGACACCGCACAGCCAAAACTACTTTTACAGTAGTATTGGCTTCCCCAGAAAGTGGTCCAGAAAGTCAGCCGAATGGGTTCTGGAGATAGGCACCAGGAAGAAGCAACAACGGACGTCCGTCTTTGAAGGTTCTTTAATAATGGCATCAAAGAAGAAGTTTCAAACACAGTGGCTACAAGAACATGATTGTGATGAAGAAATCAAGTTGATGCAACGCAAGTGAGGTACAGTTTGACCGCTAAACATCGCATATTTCTATGTATCTTTAATCAACTCCTTAAGTTGAGAAAAAGGACAGATTTATAAATGAAAGTTAGTGTCCAGCCGCGTGGTAAATTGGTGTGACATTTACATAAGTAAGTCTAAGCAGTTATTACCGTTTCTCGAAATATTTACACAGCGTCAATTTAGCTCCAACTCAATAAAAGACTGACTGCCTATAGACTGTCTGGCGCCCAACACTGTCTGCCTTTTGTTGGAATCGAATTATTCAGTATTAGTTATGTTCATGTGCGTGTGTGTCTATGTGTAATTAAATACTTACGTACTTATGCTTTTACATATGATAGTGTATCGTAATGTACATAACCAAATATTTTTTGAACACTCAAGATTATTTTTGCGTTCAGATAAAATATAACTCAACTTATCACGCTGGTGGGAAATTTACAAACTTCCAGTGATGAAGATAGTGACTGTATCATCTGTCTTCGTCCTTATCGTCATCACTGCACCTCTTTCCCTACATTGAGGGAATGCGTTCACAATCTTGTGCAGTGAATTCTATTCTACATAGCACACTTTGCACAGTTCACTGAACCGTACACCTTAAACAGTGAATTAATCGTATCGTACCACGGCTAAATTGTTTTATACATGTCTTGGGCTCCCGTCTTCGTCCCGCCGTCTTGTGGACACCCAACTGTTATACCTTTCTCAAGATTTTAAGACTACTGTTACGACATAACAGAACATGCTACGTGTTGCTCGGCTATTCCAGCGGAGCCCGGCTATAATGTGCGTGTGCGTACGTACGCATTGCTGCTACTTTGAGATGAAGGACAATTACGTGACACTTGTCACGCGTCCGCAACGAGACTGTTCCAGACCATACCGGTCCGCGCGCGCTATGTTCAAGGCCGCAATCAAATACGCTTTAGCGTTTTCTAGTAGACGCCTATTATGGAATATTCTGGAATCTCAGCGGGTTATAATACAAGACTTCAGCGACGCTTAGTTTAGTTTTAGTGGCGATTTATTCCAGTGGGGTTCGAAGTATTGTGGCGAAGTGTTATGTGTTTACACTTGTGCGAGACTCGTTGACATAATTAGTTGACATTATTATTGCGTGTGAACAATTTTTATTTGATTTGTTGTAAGAGACCAGCTTGTTGATTACAAATTGTTTAATTGTGATAATTAACGCTGGTGATTAGTTACTTAATTGGTGTCTTGTATTTTGTTTTCCACTGTACCATACGACGATCAGTTAGACCGTCGTAACATTATACTGTAAATATATGCCTATAATCTATTCTAGTTTGATTGCCTTCCTGCCCTCATATTTAAATCCTAACATTACCTTTTGTGTATTTTTCAGTGCAGGGGCGTATAGCTTATAGAATATTCTTTAGGTCGGGGTATGGGTGAGTTTTGTCGTGACTGGTAAATAATGAAACTGTAACATGAGCAAAACTAATTAATACATAAACGATTTTAAAATCACACACACACACACACACACACACACACACACACACACACACACACACACACACACACACACACACACACACACACACACACACACACACACACACACACACACACACACACACACACACACACACACACACACACACACACACACACACACACACACACACACACACACACACACACACACACACACACACACACACACACACACACACACACACACACACACACGCACGCACGCACGCACGCACGCACGCACGCACGCGCACACACACGCGCGCACGCGCGCGCGCATATATATTTATCAAATTCACTATTATATGTCTTATCACATAATTATGCCTCAGTAATATTTGATCGTATTGAAATTCCTTTACTTCTGATGTACCGTATATACAAATAATATATATGTTGTAACTAATTCTCACGCGGGAGAAACGGCAGCGGTGTGACGTAAACAAACTACTTTCTAACCTGCAAACATCAGTTTGCCCAACTTTTTTCCGTAATAGGCTACTAGGCTACACTGACGGCTGCTATTTTGTCTTTACAATAAATGTGAAGTGAGCGAATTTGTTTTGAAGTATAAAATTAGTTTTCCAAATAATAAAAAATTTCCCATCACACCACGTGGTCTAAGCACTAAATGTTTGGTGTTTGGAATAGTCACTGGCGCTTGCGCAGAACGTATGTAAAACTCTCTTCCGGCGCGGCGTGAGAATTCTATTCGCGACCACTCTATAGCAAGCGACAGTTTACATACCTATTACTCTACCCAAAAATATCAGTCTTATGCAAACGTTTCTGTAATACAATATATATATTGTAACAAGTCGTGTGGTTACGCGGTTACAAATATAACCCTTGTCTTGTACAAAAGTAAAAAAAAAATTTTAATTTAATTTTAAAAATAAAAAAAAAAAATTTTAATGTTTCGTTTTAATGTTTAATAATTTAAATAATATTTCTTGTATTGTGGTTTCGTCGGAAATTTAAAATTCTGTAAGTTATTTGTGTCATATGTATTTGTGTAAGTTATTTGCTATAGGTTCTTAGCGCGAGCTTAAATCAACCGTTCGCTTCGAATGTTAATTAAGAACTGTCTTACTTCCTTCGTCTTCTGAAACATCTTGCCAAGTTAATATTAGAAAAGTATTGTTTCAATTATTATTCACTTCCTATGCATGTGATTACAGTACATTATATTCAGAATATATTTTGGTTATTGATTACTTTCATGAATTAGTACATACATAATCGGTTTCTTTAACTCCTTCTGCTTAATTTGACATACAATAGTCCATCTTTATAAAGTTTTTGGTCAAAATTGCTATATTTCTGTCATTTTGGAAATATAGGCTGTATATCTGCTTCCTGTTCTTGTCCAAAATTTTAGCCATCTTATGTGTTATAAATATGATTATAATAAATCTCAGATTGATATAAATCTTACTTTTCCTTAATTTCTTACAAATTTATCAATTGATCATTCTTTTAGTTATAATTCATGAATTTACTATTCCTCCTCTGAAATTGTTAGATTTTACATTTGCAAATTTTTTAATAATTTTATACCTCCTTTTATATTATTCTTTTAAAGTATAGTTTTAGTTATAGTAGTTGGTGATTGATCCACCTTATATAAATCTCATTAGTTTACTTGGTTTATTTAGCTTCCTTACTCAATTATAATGTTATTGGAATTTCCTATTTGGCCTAGATTTTATGGTTTTACATTTACTGTGTTTTGCATAATACTATTTCTATACCCCTTCTGACTTTCTAAAGTTAACACAATATTAAATAAAATCACCTTATATAACTATTGGAACATGTAGCATTGTATTCATGCTCATAATACTAAAACAACATTGAAAATTAATTACTAGTCTTTAAAGTTAGACATTTTAGTTTTAACTATTTTTAGAAATACATAACACACATTTTATAAACTAGTATGGTATACATACAGAGACATGTTAGTCTGTATGAACACTGTTATACATAATAAACATTCTTATATTAATTATAATTCTTATTCTATACCCCACCTTGAAATGTGGAGTTCATAGGCTTTAAACACAAACATAATTAGCCATTTAATTTTTATTTTTTCTTAAACTTAATTTGATTGCAGTCCTTTCTGTTTATATGGTGTATTACATTTTAATCCCTGTCACAGTAATTATTCCCCACCTGCTCTCTTTATCATTTACATTTCACAGAATGTTTTTTGATAACAGGTGGCCTCTTCTATGAAACATTAGAAATATTTTCATAATAATACTTCATGATATGTCATCTCTGTATTTATATAAAACATTAAAGTTATTTAATTGTACATAGTTAACGTATCCGTTACACCTTTACTTGAAGTTTATTATATTGAAATCACTTGCACTGGTTCACTTACACTGTTGGGTCTGATTTATATTTGAGTTTTACAATATTCTAAGACCAAACCTTTAGTTATAATGGACTGTGAAGATTTGTTTATTTTATTATATAATAACTTTAGTTGGTGCACTTCCATTTACACTACTAAACACTTTTGTTTATAATTATTTTACATTTCTATGAGGTTTAGGGGTGTTATACTTTCTTGGGTGACATTAAAATTTGGTTCGGGGTTTGTTATTGTTAGTAATAGGTTTTTCATGGGTATTCCTCGTAGTTCTCCCATCCTACATCTTCTTTTCTTCACTTCTTCCTTCTTGGGTTTTCCAAGGTAAGTTGGTTTTATTATGTGTCCGTTGGTTGGTTCGGGGTATTTTCTTTATTACCTGCTCCTATCCTACCTCTTCTTTTCTTCACTTCTTCGTCCTTGGGTTTTCCAAGGTAAGTTGGTTTTATTATGTCCGTTGGTTGGTTCGGGGTATCTTCTTTATTACCTGCTCCTATCCTACCTGGGTATTATCCTGATTTTATTTTAGTTTCTTCGGATTTAATTTTCTTGATACATTTTTGTTGCGTTTTTATGATTTAATTTTACTTTTTCCTTTATGGTGGTATTTTCCTTCGATATTTAATTATTTTCCTTTAAATTTTCTTTTGAGTTAATGTAATTTAAATTTATTTATGATCAGAATGGAATTATTACTTAGTGGATTATCTGTCATGCTACAATATATATATATATATATATATTATAAATATATTATAATACTACCCTCTTTCCCGTAGTATCTTAATGGTATAATATATTACGTTCCTGAAATAATGACGCATGGATATGATTTAATAACATAATGGTTTAATCTCTGTAACATAAATTCAAATTATTGGAAAATTCCATTCGATACATACGGTTGTCACAATCGATATTTATCTCAGGATTTAATAACTAAATAATTTTAATATATTTCGTGGGAATTCTTGTGGCTGCTACGAAAAGTTCCTTTACATGTTAATTAATAATAGAGAGTACCTTTACAAACAATATATTACTTATAATCTAAAAAATTACAAAAATTATATATTAAGTTACATACAAGTTTTGACGATATTCAATACGCTTCGTAAAAGCATGTAGGTTAGAGTAACATCAACATCTCATGACTATTTGTCCGTCTCAGAAAATAATGTAGTTTATTAATGTGTACAATAAATGTTTTCCTTGTAATCACTGTTCGCTTAGATATTGAATTTGGTTGCACTTTAAAATGTTTACTAGTGATTAGTGTTAGTGTAAATTGTTATATTGTCTAGTGGTTGTTCCTTGTTGGATAAAATATTGTCAAATTATACTTTACACATCTAGACGATATTCTGAAGGTTTTCTGGTTTATTCTGAAGATTTTTCTTGATTGTGTGTATTACTTGTTCATGAAAATTGTAGTGGAAGGATTATTATCTTCGATGATTGTCTTTCAGATCTTCTTTCACAAACGGGTTATCTATTTTTATATTTTTTTAATTACATCTAGACACGCACTATTCAACTGTTTTTCATCATGCTTAACAATTAAGTGTTATTTCTTCTTTTTTAGTCACAGAACTCATACAAGTTTCTTAAATTTTGATTGGTCATTTATGTACAGGTTAAATGTTATAGGATCAACACCCATTACCTACTTTATATTTTATAAATTACCTTTAATAGATAATTTTATTATTATACTCTAATTATATATGCAATGTTTATACAATTATTAATTAGATAATTATAAACAATTTGATACTAAACATGCCTCAGTTTATAACTGTAAAACCTTATTAATTTGAATTTCTATGATATGTGGTGGAACAATTTGTTATGGTTGATTGTAATTTCTACTTTGAATGCCTGAGATAAATATATTTACATAAATTAACTGGTGACATAAAATCTTATAACATATAACAAAACTCTTAATAATAATAATTGTTTTTGACAGTTTTAGTTTATTTATAGGCTACTGCTAAACTATTGTCTGTATGATAAACTAAAATTCTGTCTAATAATAACAATAAAACACTTTTCATAAAAAAATAATTAACACTGTTTAACAGTAGTCTGTGTCACTATTTGTATTATGTCACTCATATAACTGTAAGGTTTGTGTCCCTTTTTCTATCCTTAAAATATGTCGATACAATTTTGTTAATACAATTTTAATTTATGATTAGGTACTCTTTATTGGGTTTGGTTGTTATTCAGGGTAAGTTGATTATTTAGGCTTACTAGGTTTATTTATTTAATTTTTGTCTGTTTACTGCCCTATTCTACTGGGTTATTTCTGGGTTTCTTGATAATATTAAATAAGTCAAACCAACTAGGTTTCCTTTAATTTGCTTCAATTATTATTTCTTGTTTCCTCTCTGGATCGGATTTCACTATTATTTACTATTCTTTTGTAACATTTTGTTTCGTTACAAATTGCCTCCCTTCAGAAGTAATTATTTCTGAACACTTCATTAGGTGTGAGGACATAATTACTTATGTTATTTTTTCCTTTTCTTCCTCGTGATATTTTTTCATGGATTGTTGATTATAATCTTCTGAATTGCTACTATTGGGCTAGTATATGGTGATTGGCTATGCTCAATTATATCATTTAACAACATTTTATTAATTTCAGCTCTAACCGCCTCCTTCAATGAATATGGTATAGGATAGGATTTTCTGTGGAATTCTGCTGGTTCTTTAAATTGTATTCTACACTGATAATTTTTTACTTTTCCTGGTTTTTCTGAAAATACATGTTTATACTTCTTATATATCATAATGAGATCTTCTACTTGTTTTGCTGTCAAATTATTTGTGCCTTGGTGTCTAAACTCTCTTATCTCCTGTAATTTACTGTTCCACAGGTCTTCATTTGTCATATTATAGATTATTTTTCTGCATTGGGTGTCATTCTTTAAAAAATTTAATTCCCTAACTTGGTAATGGGTACGGTTCAAAGGGGCACCATCGCTTCCTATTAACTCTGCCGTCCACATAACACCTTCTGAGTTCATGGACACCTTCTCCTTGCTCAAATCAATAATGGCTGAGTATTTCCTCAGCATATCGCATCCGATTAATAATTCGAATGGTAGGCCGATTGCGACCAAACATATAATATTAATTGTAACACCTTTGCTTTCTACTTCCAATGACACTTGTTTTCTCACTGTTTTATTTTGACGCCCAGTGGCACCTATTAAAATAACATTATTGACAGGTAAGGTAGGTATTATATTTTTATTTGTTTCTGTATTCTCTCTAGTTCAGCGTCGTTAATAAGTGATACATTTGCACCAGTATCTATCATTATTCGTGTAGGAATTCCTTCAATTTGAGCGGTTATGTATAAAATTTCATTATGCTGGTTGATTCTACTTGTCACCGTTTCCTCCAACAGTTCTTCTCGAAGATTTTTCAAATAATAATTGTAAATAATAGTAAGATTTTGACTATCCGTCCTTAAACTTTGGTTATTGTTATACTTCAAAATTCTTTTATTTTCCATAATTAGCTTTTCATAATTAGTTGGTAGTAATTTGTTATTACTATATTTTTGAATTTGGTGGTTTTTGTACTTTAAAATTCTGTTTCTTTTCCATAATTACTTTTTCATAATTAGTTGGTAGTAATTTGTTATTACTATATTTTTGAATTTGGTGGTTTTTGTACTTCAAAATTCTTTTATTTTCCATAATAAGTTTTTCATAATTAGTTGGTAGTAATTTGTTATTACTATATTTTTGAATTTGGTGGTTTTTGTACCCAGTAGTTAGTAGCAGTAAGGGGTCGCGAGGGTTTATTACTGCCTCACTCCATTTAAATTAAGGCTATCATGATTATTTTCCGGGCCTGACTGTTGATTTGCCTGGAATGGTGTGCTGGTTCCTGGTTGTTCAACCTCTCGATTGTCTAATTGTTCGCTTCCCCTTGATTCTCGGAAGTCCTCCTGGCTTCTACTTCTTACTCGGTTATAATGGTGACTCATCCCTCTGGGATTTCCTCTTTGATCGTAACTGTTATTAAAACTGTTCCTCCGAGGTTGATGGTATCTCCAGTAATCCCCTTCTTCTGCACTGATATAATTTATTCGGGGTCGGTACGGACGATTGTTATTATAATTACCCTGATTATTATTGTTATTAACTCCTGAGTTACTCCTAAAATTATTATAATTTTGGTTTGTTCGGTAGTTATTATAATTATTATTATTTCTATTACCCGGATGGTAATTTTGATTGGGCCTGTTGTTATTATTATTGTTAATTGGGTTTCGATTGAAGTTTGCTGGTTGGTTATTATTTGGAGTAAAATTTTGGTTGGAACTACGATCGTTGACATAACTATTCCGGTTATTCATGTTATTATATTGATTATGATTCATACCATGGTTATTATTTTTTGAACCGCACTGATCCGTTCGTTGTCCGCTTCTTTTGTAGTAACCCTCGTGTTCATAATTTTCTAATAAGTCAGTCATTGCGTGGACCGTTTTAATCTGGCTTCCCAGGCGTGCTCTGGCAATTCCTGTGTCATAATGGTATGCCATTTTAGTTACTAGGGATTCTTCTGGTATTCTTGGCTCTAGGTGTCTCGCCAAACACACCTTTCCCCAGAAGTAAGTAGTTGGAGATGTACCTCTATTTCCATCATATCTTCCCTGACAAATGTTGTCCCTTATAATATTTTGTATCGCTTCGGACCAGTATTTTTCTTTAAACAGTTTTTTAAATTGAGCGTAGTCCACTATCTTATTCCTGGTTGCTGTCCACCAGTTGTTCGTAATCTCCCTAAAATGCTCATCCAACATCTCTCTAATCGAGCTCCAGATAGTTATTCGGTGTTTATTAAAATGTTCCTCGATTCTGGCCAGGAATTCCATGGGGTTTCTACGATAATTTTTGAAATTAATCCCTTCTCTGGTTTCATTTGTGGAAACATGAGTAATATTATTTTGTCCGGTCCTAATTAACTCAATTTCTTCTTGATTTTGGCGTACTTGACCAGTTAAATTATTCACCGTAGTGTTAATATTGTCACACCTTTCTCCGGTTTGTTTCTGTAAATTAACTAAATTTTCTTGTTCCTTTTGTATTCCTTCTATTTGACTACGACTATTTTCTTGGACCTGGTCTATTCTGGTATTTATCACTGCTTTATTTTGTGTGATGGTTTCGTTAGCTTTTCTCAATCTCTCATTAGTGTCAGCTATTTCTTGCTTCCTTTCCTCATCGATTTTGTCCATCTTCTGGTTAATTGTATCATTGACTTGTTCAATTCTACCATTAATTCTTCTTAAATTCTCTTCATTGATTTGTCTGAACTCTTCCTTCATTTGGTTATTATTTTCACTTGTAGTTTGTCTTAAAGTTTCATTAGTACTTTCTTTAATACTGTCGATTTTCTCATTTATCCGTTTTAAATTCTCGTTAGTGTCTTCTCTGTTTTGGTGAAATCTCTCCTCCATCTGTTTTATTAAATTTTCACTCATTTTCTCATTTGTTTGTCTGTTATCTTCCTTGATGCTATCAATTTTCTCACTCGTTTGCTTGTTTTGTTCCTCCATTTGTTTTAATAAGTTTTGACTCAAAATTTCATTTTGTTTCTTTGAGTTTTCAGTGAATTCTTCCTTGATGCTATCAATTTTTTCATTTGCTTGTCTGTTATCTTCCTTGATGTTCTTCAAATCTTCCTTCTGCTTCTTAAAATTGTTATTCGTTTCTTCCTTATTTCTGTCCATCTTTTCACTCATACTATTCATTAACTCCATCAATTTTATAAGATTCGGGTCACCTCTATCGTCCTTTCTTGCTATCGTCTCCACATCCTCCACCGATGTTACTTCTTTCTCTTCCATCCTGACTTCTTTCTCTGCCTCCTTCGTCCGTCTCAGTGACGACGCCCTTTTATGCATGTTTATTATTCTTTGGAACTTATAGCAGTCGCCAGCTAAAAATTAGGAAATTAATTTGTTTGTTTCAATTTCTTCACCTAATATTCCCTAATTTCAGCCTCACTAGTTGGTGCGCCAATTTATAATACTACCCTCTTTCCCGTAGTATCTTAATGGTATAATATATTACGTTCCTGAAATAATAACGCATGGATATGATTTAATAATATAATGGTTTAATCTCTGTAACATAAATTCAAATTATTGGAAAATTCCATTCGATACATACGGTTGTCACAATCGATATTTATCTCAGGATTTAATAACTAAATAATTTTAATATATTTCGTGGGAATTCTTGTGGCTGCTACGAAAAGTTCCTTTACATTTTAATTAATAATAGAGAGTACCTTTACAAACAATATATTACTTACAATCTAAAAAATTACAAAAATTATATATTAAGTTACATACAAGTTTTGACGATATTCAATACGCTTCGTAAAAGCATGTAGGTTAGAGTAACGTCAACATCTCATGACTATTTGTCCGTCTCAGAAAATAATGTAGTTTATTAATGTGTACAATAAATGTTTTCCTTGTAATCACTGTTCGCTTAGATATTGAATTTGGTTGCACTTTAAAATGTTTACTAGTGATTAGTGTTAGTGTAAATTGTTATATTGTCTAGTGGTTGTTCCTTGTTGGATAAAATATTGTCAAATTATACTTTACACATCTAGACGATATTCTGAAGGTTTTCTGGTTTATTCTGAAGATTTTTCTTGATTGTGTGTATTACTTATTTATGAAAATTGTAGTGGAAGGATTATTATCTTCGATGATTGTCTTTCAGATCTTCTTTCACAAATGGGTTATCTATTTTTATATTTTTTTAATTACATCTAGACACGCACTATTCAACTGTTTTTCATCACGCTTAACAATTAAGTGTTATTTCTTCTTTTTTAGTCACAGAACTCATACAAGTTTCTTAAATTTTGATTGGTCATTTATGTACAGGTTAAATGTTATAGGATCAACACCCATTACCTTCTTTATATTTTATAAATTACCTTTAATAGATAATTTTATTATTATACTCTAATTATATATGCAATGTTTATACAATTATTAATTAGATAATTATAAACAATTTGATACTAAACATGCCTCAGTTTATAACTGTAAAACCTTATTAATTTGAATTTCTATGATATGTGGTGGAACAATTTGTTATGGTTGATTGT
This sequence comes from Magicicada septendecula, assembly GCA_034769895.1. Classification (NCBI taxonomy): domain Eukaryota; kingdom Metazoa; phylum Arthropoda; class Insecta; order Hemiptera; family Cicadidae; genus Magicicada; species Magicicada septendecula. Next base: position 388,599,010 of record CM068373.1, read on the forward strand.
AATTTCTACTTTGACTACCTGAGAAAATATATTTACATAAATTAACTGGTGACATAAAATCTTATAACATATAACAAAACTCTTAATAATAATAATTGTTTTTGACAGTTTTAGTTTATTTATAGGCTACTGCTAAACTATTGTCTGTATGATAAACTAAAATTCTGTCTAATAATAACAATAAAACACTTTTCATACAAAAATAATTAACACTGTTTAACAGTAGTCTGTGTCACTATTTATATTATGTCACTCATATAACTGTAAGGTTTGTGTCCCTTTTTCTATCCTTAAAATATGTCGATACAATTTTGTTAATACAATTTTAATTTATGATTAGGTACTCTTTATTGGGTTTGGTTGTTATTCAGGGTAAGTTGATTATTTAGGCTTACTAGGTTTATTTATTTAATTTTTGTCTGTTTACTGCCCTATTCTACTGGGTTATTTCTGGGTTTCTTGATAATATTAAATAAGTCAAACCAACTAGGTTTCCTTTAATTTGCTTCAATTATTATTTCTTGTTTCCTCTCTGGATCGGATTTCACTATTATTTACTATTCTTTTGTAACATTTTGTTTCGTTACAATATATATATATAATGATATATATATATATATATATATAATGTAAGTACAGTGTAAGTACAATACGTACTTATAGTACTTCTACAAATTATTTTAATAAATCAGTCCGATTATATTTTTGTAAAGTATTATACCAGCCTGGTACGTATCAGGATGGCAAATGAACCGAACCGTACGTATTAGCATACCGACAACCGAATGTTCATGTATCTCACAAGTTGTACACGTTATTGGTAGAAGTACACACTGATCATGACTTTATTTTTTAAACAAAAGGACAATATCGTATCCTTTATGATGTTATTCATATACCGAAAAGTCTTTCTCGGATTTCCTATAATTATCTTTCTTCTTGTCGTAGCATACAAAAAGACATACTTTTATGATACGAAATGTTCTACTGTAAGGAGACTTTTTAATATCGTTTGGCTAAGGCATGTGGTTAAAGCATCGTTGCTTCATTTGCCAAGTCAAGAGTCTCAAGCTGAATACAAAAACGACCTGAAGGGATGATCACTCGGCGGCTGTGACCGCGGACCTTTACATCCCCAAGAGCAGGCAGAGAGAGACAATATTATTATTATATTATTATTCATTTTTTAAATTTTCAGATCTTGTCCGATTAAGTTTTACTCTTAACGATTTTGTAGTAAAAGTGAAAGGATGGCTACAGTGGAAGGCGATCTTAAAAGGGCGTATGTTGGGAACTAGACCACAAAAAACAAGACGCGGAAAGATACTCAGCTTAAGTTTTACAAGGTAATGGCTGTTCCTATACTTCTTTATGGAAGTGAGTCATGGATAATGAGAAAGAGAAATACAAGCCCCATACAAGCAGCGGAGATGAAATTTCTAAGATCGGTCAAAGGTTGTTCTAAACAAGATCGATTTAGAAAGGAAGAGATTAAATAAGAGTAGGAGATATACAACTTAAATGAGAAAATAGAGTTGCATAGAAGAAATTGGAAGGACCATCTGGAGCGTATGGATGATTGAAGACTACCAAAATCGGCAAGTAGATACAAACCAGCTGGAAGAGGAAGCGTAGGGGGACCAAAGAAAAGATGGGAATAAATCCTACGAAGCCAGAACAGGTCACCAAGGACTAATCTTTGTTGGGGGAAAAAAAGAAGAAGAAGAAGTTGTGAAGTAGAAAGAGTTATTCAGGGATAGATTGGAAAGGGGCCTTGTAGAAATTTTGTTTCAAGTTAAATTTACTTGTTATCTTCTAGGAATCCGTTGAACCTGACTCAACTGTTCGAATTATTATAAAAAGTGTAAGCTTTTGTGTTTGCATAATATAATTCGTAAAAAAAGGGTGGTGTCAACCCCATTCCCCTTCATATCGTTTGAATAATTTATTTGTAATTTAACTGCTGTACTCTATTTAATTCAGCTTGTTAAATTTAAAGATAAAGTGTATTGAATCGAGTACTGAAAAATAAGGGTTGTAAGTACAAATTAGTAGAAGCACTGCAGTTTTCCATCTGTAATGGACGAATATTCTTAGCACTTCGCCCCACCTCCAACACACTTCTTTACCCAGTCTTCTCTGTCATATTATTTTATGCAAAAGTTCTAAATGGATGAGATACTTAGAATAACAGGAGTCATACTTCCTAAAATAAAATTAGTTTGTAAGTCAACAATATTTTATTATTTTTGCTCATAAAGCAATTAGCTGAACGGAATGAACGCAAACAAGGTTAAATTCCTTTGTGACACAATTTTTATCTGGACACGGCCTGTTTCCGAACTCACCTCTATAGAATGGGGAAAGTGGACAGACCACACTGCACTTTCCGTTGACATGAAACAGATGACGTGCATCATATCTTTTTCGTTTGTGATAGATTTTTATGCGGAGAGGCTAACTCTGGAGTATGAGGTGGAACAGATCACACCCAACAATTACACTGGACTGGCATTATAAAGCGAAAGCCATTGGAATCATGTAGCAATCTACGTAGAGAAGTTGTTTAAATTATTATTATCAGCTGGGCTGTTAGGGTGTGGTCCACAGCTGTTGCTATCGACAAACGTTTCCGCCCCACCATCGAAAGACATCATCAGTGTCTAGATTGAGACGGTGTGTGCCAATTCACTTCAGAGGGGAGGTAGGGACTATGTATTTTGCCTGAGAAGGGCCGCTTATATAAACTTTGTACCAGCGCGATGTAAGCTGGAAAGCAGCACCAACCAATCAGCATCAAGTGTTATCTGACTGGCTTGGGTAGTACAGAATGCCAGATCCCATTAAATAGGAAGCTGGAATACGTAGGGAAGGCTTTACGGGAAAAGAAGAAAGAAGCCAAATGATCGTGCTAAAGCCGCTGATACAATAGCAGAAAACAGGTAACGTGGGACCGCTGAAGGTGTTAAGCAGATGAATTTGCACATGGACGAAGAACAATTAGCACTTTCTTGAAGTACTGGGAACGCTGAGTCTACGGGGGGGGGGAACAGGGAAGAAGGGCTTGCCGTTTTGGTGTGTGCGAGTCCCACACACTGTGTGGATCATCCTGCGGAAGACATCAGTTTACACAGTTTCCTCGTAGGAAAACATTGTTATATCCTGTGTACATTATTATTATTATTATTACTACTGTTACGTAATACTGAAAAAGTGTTACATCATTACAGAACAGTCTACGTGTTTCTCGGATGTTCCAGTGGAATCCGGCCGTAATGTTGTGTACGTACGTGATCTTAACATGCGTTAGCGAGAGTTTTCTAGATTCCGCCGGCCGCGCGCACTGTGTCAGGGCCACAATCAATAACGCTCTAGTGTAGCGCTAATGCGTAGTATGGAATGTTCTGGTGTTTCAGCGGGGTATAAATATAGGCAGTCAGCGGTGCTTAGTTCAGTTATTGTCGGCGATTTACACAGTGCGGTTCGAAGTATTGTGGCGAAGTGTTATTGTGTTTCATAATAGTGCGGGACAATTGTAATACAATTGTGTTTTATATTAGTTGACACTTTTTCATTGCGTGTGAACAATTTTTATTTGATTTGTAAGAGACTATCTTGTTGATTATAAACTGTTTAATTGTGATAATTAAAGCTGGTGATTAGTGACTTATTGGTGTCTCGTATTTTGTTTTCCACTGTACCATACGACGATCAGGTAGACCGTTGTAACAATATTATTATTATTATTACTATCATTACGTTATTTCATTGGGTGAGTCGTCATTCCCAGTCAGCTAATACCATCCTGCGGCTATATAAAACCATCGTTCGGCCGGTTTTGGAGTAGTGTTCAGTGACTTGGAGATATACAAGACACGACACCTATCGGAAGAGTAAGGCAGTTCAAAAACGAGTTTTCCTTGTCTACAATACGTTGGCATCAGTCAGCGTTTTTCTTCATATGAGGCCAATTGTGAAGATTGGGGGATACATTATGGCCCTTCAAAATAGAAGGCCTCTACAAGATGTGTAATTTACGTATGAGAGTATTCACGGCCTTATTGATGTAGACATCTCTGATATCGGTTAAAGAGATACACAGTTACAAAGTGCTGTATGTAAGACAGAAAGCATGTCTTGCTCAGGTACTTGTGTTGACTCCATTGGCGAGATCCACTGAAATGATGAACACAGTTTGTGACAGTGAAGACATTTACATTTTCCCCAACTTTGTCACCACTTATTGCAACACTGCTAGTCGCTTCGCTCTCGACGAGCCCTTTCGGTGTCGCCCCACCTTGATCGTTTAAGACCTGAAGATGGCGGAAACACCGAAAGTCCTCGTCAAGAGCGAAGCGACTAGCAGTTTTGCAATAAGTGGTAACAAAGTTGATGTTGAGATGACTGCTAATAAAACTAACTTGACTGTTTACAGTCTCAATCAGAATATTAATACGTTTACGAAGAAATTCCTGAAGATACTGGAATGAGAGTTTTGACTAGGATATCCACGCGTTTTATAAATGTGTATATGTTCACCTTAATTTTTGTGTTTTTTTATATATGTGTAGAATATATCCTTTTCTTATATGGCATAATGTCGTTCCCCCTGAAATACTTTCCAGTTGGTACAGTGCATACATCAGGTACTGACACTGTTCTATGTACTCTATCCGCGGCAGATACAGTAATTCTGCTTCCCTGTTAGACATAAATCTTCAAGCAGGTTGGGACGGCTATACGGAGAAATGTGGAGGCCATCACATAAAAACAAAAGTATTATTAATTTGAAGTCACGGCAACTTTAGCAAGATTCTGTCAAAATACTGAATACAATTTAAAATATTTGTGTGATGTTTTGACAAAATTTATTGTTATATTCACAGTTTGTCAATATATTCACAGTTTACAGAACAACGAATTAAGTACAGTATTATACTATCGAATGTGTCAGAGCCTGTATGGTGCACATGATTACGGTGTACTGGTGGACAAATGTACACAGTAATACTATAACATTAATTACGTTAGTGCTGTACAGAATCTAATTGAATTTGTTAACATTCGATATTGCGTGACATACACATAATAAAGTTTGATTAACAATGAAGTTTGGTAATAAATAAATTAAACAATTAATTAAAATATTCCATTAAATATACAAACATTTGACGTATGATATTAATACAATAAATATTCAAAAATATTGTTTGCAGCAACACAGTGGCTACATGTATACTTCAGTTATATAGGTGTACTAATAACTCCATTGTTCGTTATGTTAATGTAAACTAATTTTAAAATCAGTAATTGGATTATATTTTCGATACTATACCGAATTATTTTGTATCTAATACAAGTGTATGGATTTATCTGGTTAACAACAACACTTTTTTGGGCTGATATCCACGTTATTATAGCTGAGCTCTTATCATTGATGATCAGTGGCGTATCCAGAATTTGGCGATAGGGAAGGTCCGGCCGTATCGGTTTCAAACAGATGACCAAACAAATTAAGACTAATCAATATTACCACCTTCAAAGTGGCTGAATAATTTGTGATAATAAATCCCATTAAACGGTAATAAGACAATAAAAATACGCGTCAAGGTTGTTGTTATACTTGTTTATAACATATTTATTAACATATTACATTTAATTTTAAAATGAAAACTATGGTCATCATTAAATAAAATAAAAAAAATAACCAAGGAAAGTTTTTACATCATAAAAGAACAAAAATACAATGCTAGAAAATGTTTTAGAGTTTAATTTCTATTCACCTTGATTTTTTTGGCCATTTCATTGACAATTTCTTGCGGTGCCAATGACTTGATTTTATTCTTGGATTTCGTTGTCCATGACGTGTCCGTTACTTAACTAAATATCACTATTACATTAACGACTCGGAACACTAGGTTTTTTATAAGTAAGAGCATAAAGTTTTGCTTTACAGCCGGAACCGGTTTTCTCCTTTAAAAGGCTTCTTCAGAGGCTCAGAGTTCCGAGTCGTTAATGTAATAGTGATATATAGACTTGATTTTATATTTCATACGTACTTCATATTTCAAACGTATACGCAGCAAATGTTGTGTGAAAACCTGACTTATTATTAGCGTGCCCAACAGAAAAAAAATTAAACAGTCTAAAAATTAAGAAATTATCAAAAATCCCCGTCAGCTTTTTTCGATTCTCTGGGGGTGGGGTCTGGTCCCGTTCGTTCCCCATTCTTATATACGCCTCTGTTGATGATGCCACTTTACAGAATCAACCACTTTTGGTGGCTGTAACAATATCAGTAAATTGTGGTTGTCGATCGAAAGAATTGTCGCTATTAACTGTTCCGACCACGAAAGTCTTCGAATGAAAATGGATTATCTGGTTAATTTAATAATCGGTTTCTCTAGAATACCGGCAAGCTCACTGAACTGCAGAACTCGGTCACTGTTTTGAACAAAGCACATTTATTATTAGATACAATTCAATTTAAAAATATTATTTTTTTTAACACGTGAGTAAAGTTTTTCGTGTGTATAATTGTTAGCGTTATCCGTCGTACTATGTTACCATGGACGATGGAGGTTTTACGGTACCTTTAAAACTAAAAATGTGAAAAAAATATGATAACCACAATGGAAATTATGAAAGTACGAAATTTTGAAAAATGACAATTGTAAAGCAGACAATCATTGTTACTTGTTTTTATTATTAATAAAATGAAAGTAAAAACCACGAACACTGGATTGTTTATTTTAGTAGATTTGTAACCATAATGCTTAAAAGAAAAATAGTTTAGCCCTATATTTTAAGTGTGTGTGTTTCCATCAAATAATATTCGTATAGGTATATATTTACATGCCTATATGATAAGTTTGATAAAATCGAAAGATTCATGTAGCGTGTTAAATTAAACGAAATTTTTAATTAAACCTGAATGTAGTGTTAATTGTTTGAAATTTCAAAATTTTGGAACGTCAGGGCATAAAAAGTGGGTCAAAATTTGATGAAATTGCAAATTCCGTGTGAATTATAAAATTATATAAAATTTTAAACAAAATCTAAACATAGTGTACACTTTCGGAAATTTCAAAATTTTCTAACCCGAGGGCCTGAAATAGGGATCAAAAATTTGTAAAAATTGTACAAAATCCGCCGGGTGTCAGACTGTAGTGAATTTTAATACAAATCCCAATGTTTGGAATTTTTAGCGTTGATTGTACGATAGCTCTACAATTGTTATTTCACTAAACAAAAAATAGTATGGTCATAGGGATTTTCATAATTTTTATGTTAATTGAAAAATTATCTAATATCAATATTTATCCAATAATAAGTGTACTTCGTTCAGAATAGTGAGGGAATTCTGCAGATCAAGAAGCATACTCTTTTAATTATATAATCGTCTTTGATAAAATTATCCATAGCCTGGCTGTTAGACCGTGATTGACTGTTGGTGACAAACGTTTCGGCCCCACCATCGGAGACCATCTTCAGTGTCGCGATAGATTCGCATATATTCGCCAGTTCAATATAGACCAGTACTGAGGTAAGCTAACTATGGATTGCATAATTTTAACAATGTTGGCGCCGGCCATGAAAGCTTAAGAACTAATCGTCTTTGAGTTTCGTAAATACATAATAATACTATAAGCTTCCTGAGCTGCAGAATTCGCACCGAATTACATAATTTTTGAAAAATTTTGACTTCAATTTTTAGCTTATGGTACTCCCAACGATAAAAATTTCAAATCAAATTCTATTTGCTTTAACATATTTGGTGTAACATCATTTCCTTTAGGCCTATTCTAATGATCGGCACAATTTTTTCAAAATTGTAATAATTTTTGGTCCGTAAAATTTTATATTTTTAAACCTAAAATCTATATTCAAATACTGTGGTTGAAATTATCTTTAATTTGAAATCCCACATGAATTTTTGAGAATTTTTCAAAATTCTTGTACATTTTGTGATCTCTGGTGCCCCAAAATATTGAAATTTCTAAAACTGAATACTTTATTCGGATTGTGGTTAAAATTCTGTTTAATATGTTTTATATGGAAATGTAATTTTTTCAAAAATTTGCCCTCTCATATTTTTACCCTCTGCCACCCTACTTTTGGGGAGATCAATCTCAAAAAAAAAAAAAAAGATTTCTGAAGTTTCTCGTATGGATACGAATGCCAAGTTTGACAAAATTGGGTAATATATTCAAAAGTGACTAGTGTATCCCCAAACAACTATGGCACCATAAACCGAGGGGACGGAGAGGTGTGGGACGTCCGAGGAAGCGCTGGAGTGACCAGGTCTGGACTCTTTGAATTTTTGAGACCGGCACAAACCATCCTTGGCTTAATCATTGCAGACGATGATGACGATGTCATTCGAACGTTATCGTGAGACGTAGGCCTACTCCAAACAGCCAAATAGATACACAGACTGACAAATTCAAAACAGTCGAGTTAAAATTGAGAATCTCTTCGCTCGTTCAAATACGTGCACAAATTTATTATTTATAAGTAAACAAAATGTTTAAAATTAAAGCAAACAAAAGACTTACCTGTGTGAAGTAGTAGTAATAGACTTTGTGGTTGTGTTCTGCAAACCACTGGGCGAACAGATTTGTGGGGCATATGAAGAAATAGTCACCGACCACATCCGCTATTTTCTTCTGGTTCAGGTACCCATCGTTGATGTTATCCCAGTCTGTGTACTGTAAATGTAAAACTCACAATAACTAATCTGCTCCTCCACACCCACCCACCCACCCACCCACACACACACACACACACACACACACACACACACACACACACACACACACACACACACACAACAATATAATTCGGGATACAAAATTAAAGTTTTACAAAGTTATGGCGGTGTCTGTAGTGTCCTATGCATGTGAATTATGGACGACAACTTAGAAACAAGAAAGTAAAACACAGGTCTCAGAAATGGCGTTCTTAAGAGGTGTTAAATGGTGTTCTATACTTAATCGTATAAAGAATTAGGGCATAAGACAGGACTTACAAGTTTCTAACTTGAAAGCAAGATTTAAACTATTATAAACAACGGAAAGAACACTTAGAAAGAATGTCAGATTCCAGACTGGCCAAACGAGTTTAGAAATATAAAGCTTAGGTCACATGTAAGTGGTCAGACGCAGGAAGATACGGCTGGATGATCTTTGTGAAGATGATGGTGATGATGATCATGATTATTATTATTATTAAAATTAGTAGTAGTAGTAGTAGTAGTGGCAGTAGTAGTAACAGTAGTAGTAGTAGTAGTAGTAGTAGTAGTAGTAGTAGTAATAGAAGTAGTAGTAGTAGTGTTCCTCAATGGCCACGGCAATTTTAATGCCTACCTTCATATACCGCCAATACGGAGACTCTCCCCATGAAGATGCCTCGCACACGTTTTTCAAGTGCTGCAGATTCGTAAGACAGAGGATGGTACTGGAAATGGAGCTCGAGGAGTTTACGCCCGAGAGAGTAGTTGCGCTTATGGTTCGTGGTAAGGCGGAATGGGGCAGCATCAATGCATTTATTTAGTGTGTCCTACTAGGAAAAAAAGACAGCCCCAACTTGCACCCAACGGACAACAGAAGATGAGGAACAACTAGGAGGAGCCCGATAAGGGAGCAATAGGCTCCATCCTGAAGTAATATGCTAAGTGGTTCCAGAATAGATATGAATGCGTGAATTAGAGGTGGGTTTTTTAGTGGGTGAGAGTCCCATACACCAGAGGAAGCACGACCTTCTCTGATGGTGTTTAAAACATTTCCCCCCCCTCTATATAGTAGTAGGAGTAGTAGTAGTAATAGCAGTAGTAGTAGTAGCAGCAGCAGCAGCAGCTGCAGCAGCAGCAGCAGCAGCAGCAGCAGCAGCAGTAGTAGTAGTAGTAGTAGGAGCAGCAGCAGCAGCAGCAGCAGCAGCAGCAGCAGCAGTAGTAGTAGTAGTAGTAGTAGTAGTAGTAGTAGTAGAAGTAGTAGCAGTAGTAGTAGTAGTAGTAGTAGTAGTAGCCGTAATAGTAGTAGTAGTAGTAGCAGTAGCAGCAGTAGCAGTAGCAGTGGTAGTAATAGTAGTAGTAGTAGTAGTAGTAGTAGTAGTAGTAGTAGTAGTAGTAGTAGTAGCAGCAGTGGTAGTAGTAGTAGTAGTAGTAGTAGTAGTAGTTTTAGTAGTAGTAGTAACGTTTCATCAGGCTATCTACTGAGTTTTACTTAAACAAAGGTAGAATATCAACAGAACAACAGAGACACAAAAATGGTACAAAATATCTATGACAAGACTGGTTGTCGCCGGCTGTAACCTCCTTTCCTTTCAAAGTCGTTATAAAATAATTCTACTGTATTCCTTGATAAAGTTTAAATACATCGACGGTTTGCATAGTTATCGTTTAATACGACGTAGGGTTAGAGATATGAAACTAACTACACTTTTCAAAAACCATCCATAATGAGCTCATTTATTTCCTGTTGGAAGTGAAGTAGAAAAGGAATTGATTGCTAAGAAACTTCACATAAACTGCTTTGGGTGAACAACTTTAACAAGCGGAATGAGAAGGAAGATCCGAAAAAATAAACATCAGAATGGCAATTCTTTTGAAAACACGTTATAGGTTTTCTTCTTCAGACTTTCCTTATTCCATTGCAACATCGCTTTAACTGCAATGTGTGTGTTATAAAATGTGTATAATATAATAAAATGTGTGTGTGTGTGTGTGTGTGTGTGTGTGTGTGTGTGTGTGTGTGTGCAAATTGGTATTCAGTATTGCCCAAACAGGTTAAATTAAATTTATTGTTGTTTTCGGTGATGCTTGAATTCTTGTCCTAATAGTTCAGTCATAGTAAGTTAGATAGTTTTGAAATACAAAATTTAAAACAACTTAATTTTCCAATATATTTTCAAATTCTGAAATAAAAATATTGAAACTGAAAATGTATTGCGTCTGAAGTTAAATAAATGAATTGTTAAGTTGTCTTTACAGTATATGTTAGATTTCGTTGTGCAACATTTTTCTGATAAGCTTACTACGCCCTCTTAAAATGTCTTTAAAATCCTCTCACTCTCTTTGGGAGAGCATCTGGGAGGGAGGTTGAGGACTGCTGCGCCAGGTGGTACATACCTTGGGATCTTACATAGCGCCCCGTTTCAGATTTTTCCCTTTTAGACTTCCTTAGTGGAATAGCGTTTTGTTTTAAGGTATCTGATTTAAAAAAAAAAAAAAAAAAAAAAAAAAAAAAGGTGATGGCAAAGACAGAACATAAAATCAGTTATTGAAATATATTATGAAAAAGAAAAGCCAACAGAAATTACTCTATTATTGGGAATAGAAGAGAAATAAAGAGGAAAACAATAAATAGGTTTGTTGTGGGTACACGAAAGAAGTGAGAACTTGCGTGCAAGTTGCGAGTGAACTGATTCAATGTGTAAAGGTTGTTCGTATGTATTTGGAGTAAGAGAGATTTTGTTATACAGAATTAAGAGTGATATAAGAGTGAATCGAGACGAGGTCAAATGAAATGAGACGAGGGCATAGGATTGTGTATGTGTACTTTATTATAAGAAACCCACATTTACAATCAACATAAATAGAATCATATCACACGTCGTTTTTTTCAGTATACATACATATACAAACAAATATGTAACAAATAATTTTTTGAACATAACAATATAATTTAATCAATAGATAGTTGAATAGTAGAATTTCATATGCGCAGTGTAATAATTAAATCTTTACAATTTTTAACATAACTAAATTACTAAATAGAATTTTGAAACGTAAAAAACCTTCCAGCCAAATACAATAAAAAAAAATTGAACGCACGGATCAACTAAAAAACGTACAACGTAAACAAAGATACAAAATTATACTCTTTCCACATTTCAAACATGTACTCAAACATTGCCATTGACGATACTATAAATATTATAATGAAAAATAGGTGTCACTGATTTTAAATTGTGTTAATGAATTAAACAGTTGGAAAGTTGTGTAAATATATTAGGTAAATAATGGACTATGTACAAGAAAATCATTTACGCCTCTCAGCATGTGAATACATTTTCTATTACCATAATAAATATATTTTTCACGATATTAATTGATGACTCGTTGGGAACTTGGTGAAACATATTAATACAAAGGTGTTTTAAAATATATATAAAATTTTTATTAACAGCTTTTATTAAAAGCTGTTATTTAGTTTAGTTTATTTTATATTTTGCATTCAGATTATATTTAGTTCAGTTATTTTATATTTTGCATTCATATTACATTATAATTTTATATTTTGCATTCAGATTATATTTAGTTTTTACAGACACCTGACCTTCCCTTGGCTCCTGCACCCCCTCTCCCTCTCCATCTTAACACCCTCACAGATGTTCCAATACACGCCCTAAACAGATGGTCACTACCACCACCACCTTTACTCACACATCATGTGTTTAGGTTTTTAATTCATTCATCTCTTTGACAATGGCTTAGGAAGTCGAAACAGCTGTCAGAGTTAAATAAAATCTGTGAAGTGTTTTTATATATTTTAAATATATTTTTAATATTTACGTTATCCTTGTAATAGTATTAAAACATTTAAAATATCCTGACATTATTTAAAATATTACGCTTAGCTTAAAGCACACGTTTTCTGTAACAGTGGAGAAATTTTGGCTAGCTATGTGGGAAAAAGAGGTTTGATTGATCTGGAAACATAGCTTTCCATTACACCTGTTTTGTTACACAATGAGTGATTTACTGCCCTAGGAGCACGAGGTGTACGCGAGTGATCCGGGCACCATAGTGCCCTATATTAAGTTGTTACTTCAAAAATAGAATCTCAATTTCCAGCTCTCTCCTTTAGCTCACCAAACGATCATAAACCTGAGCGTCCGATGGTAAGTGGCGATACCCAGAAACATCTTTACGGCTAGGTGCGTCATCTCAGCAGTCGAGCGAATTATTTTCTTTCTTGATCTTAACAAGTTCGCTGTTAGTGTTCTCTTCAGCGCCATTTTAAATTTCTTTTTTTTTCTGTAGATATATTTATTAATTACGTTTTGAGACCATGCATAACCAGTGTTTTTTCTGGTGTAGGTCTAAACACTAATTACAACCATCACTCGTTTTTCTAATTTTTTCAGCGAGCCTGATTTTTGATCAATTTCGTTTACGTCAATCTTAATAATTATTCTATACTGTGAACTAAATACGCAACCTAAGATAGTCTTACTTTTATATAACAAGTTATATGTTAAGAAAATTTAATGAAATATTAAATTAAATAGCAAAATAATAACATAGGCCAACATTATAGTGCAACAAGAGCGATTTAGTTAAACAAGTGAGATAAAAGTATATTTACCTGAAATATAATAGCGTCTCGCTCCAGTTTGGACATGTTCTTGAATATGGTGTTGATCATGTCCAGATATTTGTCTCGTTGCAAGAAACTAGGCTCGTCTATTTTGAAGTAATCTATGAAGTCGTACAGTATAAAATACGTTCCTGCAACAGAAAATAACGCAGAGTTTTAAACGAATGAGTTGATGTTAACTTTGCAAAATCATATACTACTATTCTCTTATTAAGATTTCACATTCGTAAATGCGAAATCCGAATACGCTCTGATGTATAAATGACATATGAATCGTGCATAACAATTATTTCGGTTATAATTTTGAACATCTGTCCCCCATTTTACCAATAAGTTTTAAAAAATAATTACTAATTCATATTATTTTATTTATTCAAACATTTGCTGCTACTGTATTTTTCTTTATATGTAAATTACTTAATACTATACTAGTATACAATCAAAATATTTCCCTTACTTAGAACATGTTTCGAGCATTAAGCAGTATGCTCACCATCAGCAATATTGGATTTTAGTCTGGTGAAATATGAAATATCTATGTGCTGTTGGTTAGTTGCTACTGCTGGCTGCATTTGGCTTTTGTTTTCTCTTTGTTGACTGGAGCTTACTGGTGTCAGCGTTTTAAAAATGGTATCCTGTTTTGTATTAATTTGTATTTCTTCTGGTGTTAGTTTTCTTGCGTTTCATGATTATATATGTGTAGGCTTTCTCAGATATTCATTACAAAGCCTTTGTGTGGTAGGCTATACGTACGAGTATTATTAGTCTCATGTTGCTGATGTGTGGAAATTCGCGTCCTGTATTTATTGCGTGCGTGGCTGAATTGGATTTATAAATGATTGATATTTATTAGTTGTTTTTTCGTCTGAAGAAAAAGAACAAGCTCGTTTCAGCCACGGTCAAGCAATAAAATATTTGCAATTAAAAAGTAATGTTTTTATAATAATAATAATATTAGGCTTAAGCCATCAGGAATCGTATGAGCTAACGTGTACACCTCTTATACTTTTTATGTAAACGTTACAGAAATAATTATTTTCGTTAGAAATTATTCAGTACAAGTGGACTTATAATTACTCGTATTGTAAGGTGACTTCCGTTTTGCAGAATCGATTTCTTCAGACCGGTTTTCAATAATACGCACATCAGACAATCTTAAATATAAGACTAGCAAAACTAAATAATCGCTTTTATGACACACACATGTCAACGTCTGACATCACACAAATGTGAAGAAACTCAGGAGTTATACTGTGACAGCAAGTGTAAAAATACTTCTCAACTTAATGATGTAACTGGTTTCTCAGCCTATTTCTAAAACGAGAGGAACGTGTGATTGTTTTAAAAGGCACGTAGTAACAAGAAACGCCTAAGATTTAAAATTTTATTAACAGACAGGAAAATAACAGTAAACCTGATGATTCGGAAATTGAAACGTACGTTAGGTTTCAATTATATACTATTATATAAAATTTAATAGTATTCAAATGAGGAGTATTCCCATGATAAAAAAAAGTACTGACAATAGGTTGTGAATGTATGAAAGTACAGATGGGATTAAACAAAACAAGAAAAGTAAATCAAAACAAGCGGAAACCCTTGGTGAAGAGAAAATAAAGGCGACTATGCAAACTTGGACTGAAGATGTTTGGAAAGATTCAGAGGTAAGGGACATTAATGAAGAGCAATGTGAGACAAGAACGAATGGAGGAAAAGGCTAAAGAGCTGAAAGCGTAGACTGATGCTGGAAGCCACATGATGTGTGTGTGTGTGTGTGTGTGTGTGTGTGTGTGTGTGTGTGTGTGTGTGCACGCGCGTTCGCGCGAAAACAATTTTGTATACAGACAAACTCACACAGGCTCACACGAATATATAATAATAATAATATCTATTTAATATAATGTAATAATAAAACCATATATTTACAAATCAAATTTACCTATTCACTCGATTAAAAGTAATCAGCACATCCCAACATATCCCAAAATAATATCACTTTATTAAGACACTTTGCCCAAGGTTCAAAAAGGACCTTATGGCAAAATTTAGAAATATTTAAACATAAAGTAAATAATAAATTAATACCTGAACAAATCAAAATTTATAACAAAATGATCGTATTTTCAAAATTACTAATTTAATAAAATAATAAATATTTATATTATACGAGGGTAAGTCAAAAATTAAAGGCAAAATTTTTAAAAAGGAACTTTTTATTGTGAAAACAAGGTGACAAGTAACATCATTTCTCTACATAATCTCCCTCAACTTCTATGCACTTGGTCCATCTCTTGACAAGTTTCGTAATTCCGTCCTAGAAGATTTGTGGCATCGGCATCCTTCATCGGACCAAAAAGGTGAAAATCACTTGGAGCTAGGTCAGGACTGTACGGCGGATGCTCCAGCAGCTCAAAACCAAGATCTTGAATGCACCGGATCGTTTTCCCCGCAGTACGAGGACGGGCATTGTCCTGAAGCAAAAGCACACCTTTCGAAAGTTTTCCTCGCCTCTTTGTTTTGATTTTGGGTTTCAGATCTCGCAGTAGCTCACAGTAGGTGTCACTATTCACTGTTTGACCTTTAGGAGTGTAATGAATTAGAAGTGGACCTTTCATATCCCAAAACACTGTCATCATCAACTTTTCTGCAGAAACTTGTCTTTTGAACTTTTTTGCTGTAGGCGAGGATGGATGTTTCCACACCATACTCTGCCGCTTACTCTGTGGTTCGAAGTGATGGAACCACGTCTCATCAACGGTTACTATGCGACTGAGAAACTCTTCTCCTTCCTCTTCTAAACGCCTTAAATGTGATTTCGAAATTTCCAAACGTTTCTGTTTGTGCTGGTCTGTCAGTCGATGTGGTACCCAACGAGCACACACTTTGCGATAATTTAGTGATTCGTGGATGATTGCAACTGCTGAACCGTGGCTAATGTTCAACGCATGCGCAATATCATCAATTTTGACACGACGATCATCATGAATCATTCGCTCAACTGTCTCGATGTTCTTGTCCGTCTTCGAAGTGGGTGGCCTACCTGAACGCTCTTCATCACAGATAGATACACGACCATTTTTAAAGCGATTTATCCACTCATAAATTTTGCGTTCACTAAGACAGCTCTCACCGTCCTGCTGCTGCATTCTGCGAATAATCTCCGCAGGTTTAGTCCCTTCAGAGTGCAGAAAACGTACCACTCCCCTCATTTCTTCCTTGGTGCACACGGACAACGGGGCACTCATAATAAAATGCCCTGAAATCACTAGGAATGGAGCTGAGCACTGAAACAACACAGCTAAAGAACAAAAAAACTTTGAGGTTATGATATGTCATTGTTCAGTCAGTGCTGCCATCCATTGCAGCAGGGGAAATAAAATTTGCCTTTACTTTTTGACTTACCCTGTAGTTATACATTCAGTTATATAACATATTTTGTATACATATATAAAAAAACCTACATTAAATTTTGTCTACATATAAAACAGCTGTTTTCACCAATTGATTTTAACATTGTATTAATTTGTAATTTTCTGATAATTACAGTTCAAACTACCGAAAGACTGTGAAATATTCAAAAAATATAAAATACATTCTTGTAAGAAAAGTGTCATTTATTTTTAATAAAAATAAAAAATACACAAGAATAATGTGGGCAGTAATAATAATAATAATCCTTAATTTCGTAGTGACCGTTAATCAATCAAATTAAACGACGAAGGGTATGCGTTGAACACTCAAAAAAGTATAACACAAATTTAAATCACAGGACAGCAAAAATTGTCCTGATGATGACAACAAATATTGTCGAAACGTGGACACAAATAATTTAAAATGTGTATTATACTTTTTACCCTATCCTCTAAAACCGTTAATATTTAAGAAAAAAAAAGAATAATAATAATCATAACGGTAATAATGGCAATAATGCCACAGATTCCTTGTGCAATAGTATTCAAAGAATGTTCCTTAGACATTTGGACATTTGTTGCAGGATGTCACTCCACTATTTTTGATTAATCTCTTGCAGTTTTATATGTAGGCCTATTCTTGATTCTTCAGATGCTCTTTTATCTTTTTCCAACTTTCTCCATATCGCACTTTTTACACACTCACACACACACTTAATGGCGTACTACGGGGAGGATCAGGGCGCAGGAGATCAGGCCCCCCATAGCTATTAAAAATTTCAGCGAAATTCCGTAATTACTAAACGTAGGCCTATTTGTAAGCCAGTTGCGTAAGGCTTACAAGTAACTGTATAAATAAAAGAAATTACAATATTTGTAAATCAATAAAATATAATTTGAGTTTTCTTTAATGATAATCGATTAGCATTTGGTAAAAAACTCACGTATTTACTGCTTGAAAAAGATAACTACGTACGCACCAGCATACGTCAAAAACCTTAGACGCAACAAATTTATAAAATCTATTTATAACATTACTTGGGAAGAATCCTAAATTTCTCATTTTCCTGAAGAAAATGGGGCGTCCAACCTTCAAACTATTCTCACCAGTGGCGTATCTAGAATTCGGACGGGGGGGGGGTCCGCTCATGTCGGCTTCATAAAAAAGAAAAAATAAATTAATACTAATCAATATTTTAATCTCCAAAGTAGCTGAAAAAGTTTGATAACGTCATGAAACGAATACCATTAAAGTAAACGCTAACAACACAATAAAAATACGTAGGCCTATTGTTGAAACATCAATTACAAGATATTTACTCACATTTTACATTAAAAAATTATAACTAAACTGTTAATGGATAAACGGTAGACCAAGAAAATGTTATACATCAGAAAAGATACGTTTTTTGATTTAATTACCCATTTAATTGACGATTATATTAACAAGTTCTTCCAGGGCCACTAAACTGATTTTACTATACTGATTTTCGTGTTTCAAACGTACAAGTAAATTCTATGTAATAAACCTGTCCGTGTATTTAAACAAGAGTTATACCACATTAGCGTAGCCAGCCAAAAAATAAAAAACAACACAACAGCCTAAAAAATAAGACACTAATAAAATTCTTGTATTGATACCTGGGAACGGGGTCCAGTCTCTGTCATCTCCTCCTAAACACGCTCCTAAGTCTCACCCCAGGAACAGATCTAAGTTACAACACTGCGCACGCTTATATTTTGTTTAGTTTAATGTAAAATTTCATTGCAATTATTAATGTTATTACATTTTTCTCTTGTAATTTACATCTCATTGAACCATTCTGTTCTGACTGTTGTTATTTCCCACTAATGTTAAGCGGGCTATTAGTTGATCGGACTATTAGTTAATTGCTTCATTAGTTAATCGGGCCATTGTTAATAATTGCGCTATTATGTAAACAAGCTATTAGTTATCTGCGGTATTAGTTCGTTCCTATATTAGTTAAGCGGGCTATTAGTTAATCGAACTGTTAGTTAATTCCGCTGTTAGTTAATAGGGCTAGGCCTATTAGTCGAACGCTCTATTAATTAATTGCGCTATTAATTAATCAGGCTACTCATTAATCGGGCTATTATTTCAATTTGCTGTTAGTTAACCGGGCTATTAGTTAGCAATTGCGCCGTTTCCTCTAGTAATAAATCGAGTAATTCGTCATTTGCACTTTTAGTTAATCGGGTTATTAGTTAATTCCGCTATATGTTAATGGAGCTATTGGTTAATTTGTTATTAGTTGATAAGGCTATTAGTTAATAATTCCTCTATTGATTAATCAAGCTATTAGTTAGTTGGACTATTAGTTAATTGGGAAATTATTCAATCGCGCTATTAGTCAATCGAGCTACTAATAAATCGCACTACTAGATTATCGCTATTAATGGATAATAGATTAATAGCGATTAACTAATATTAATAGATTATTAATTAATTGCGCTATTAGTTAGTCGGACTATTAGGTAATAATTGAGCTATTAGTTAATCGGGCTATTAGTTAATAATTTCTCTATTATTTAATCGAGCTATTCGTTATTTGCGTTTTTAGTTAATCGGGCTATTAGTTAAGTGCGCTATATGATAATCGGGCTATTGGTTAATTGCGTTATTAGTCAATCGGTCTGTTGGTTAATTGCGCAATTAGTTAACATGAATACAAAGTGGTTTACAGAAACGTGCGGCAGCAATGTGGAAATAAAATAAATAAAATTGTGTCGAAACTTTACACTAAAACGAAGTAAAACATTTGCAAAAAACGGTGCGTGTGTGATGCGTAATGTGGACTGTTAATTGGATTGTTATAGTGGAACTTGTAACGTCATTACGATCTTCATATCAGGACCGGTGCGCTGCGCTGAGGTGCGGACGCTGCGAGTTTGGGCTCCTCTTAATGACTCTGATAAAGTGAATTAAATACGTATACGCGGGCGAAAAGAGAAAAGTTGCGTTTTTTTTTATTATCGCATTACAAAAAGTGAGTTTCATCATCGGAGCGTAACGGCGAGTGAGTGCGGGGAGCGGTATTGTTTAACTTTTAAATTGGATTTCAGTGTACGCAGTGTGAAATTGTATCCGTAAATTACTCTCGGCCTGCTTTTGTTTATGCTGGAAACATTTTTGTTGTTCGCTTGCGAGTGCAACAGTATTTGGTCGGTTTCCTTTGCAAGTCGTTAGCCAGTTTCTAACGGGCGACCGCGAAAGAATTATTTCCTACAAGTGTAGAACACACGACTAATACTACACTTGTTTGCAGTGCTCCGAGTTGTTTTAAACAGCACCGCGCCGTTATAAAACTGTTAGCTACTTGCTTGAGGGCTGTACCCCTTGTTCAGTAAAAAAATCCTTAACTCTGAATATGTTGCAGTGTTTAAGGTATACGTTGGAGTCAAGACGAGTCATCGTCATCATCATCACCATCACTACTCCAAGGATAATGCCTTAGACCTGTTCCGGAACCCATCTCCTTCTCGGTCTACCGACATCTGTCTTGCCAGTAGGGTGATAACCCAAGGCAGCCACAGGTAGACGGCTATCAGACATGCGATTCAAGTGTTCACACCATCTCCTTATGTGGTCTTCAATCTTCTGTGAAACGATACAATGTTTAAATTGCGTTTATTATCGTCTTCCTTCTCCGATCCCAGAGAGAACAACCTTGCGTCCCTCTTAGAAATTTCATTTTGGCTGCCTGAATCTTCTCCACGTCCCTTTTACCACGTGTGTCTCAGTAGCATACATTCCACGTTTTATTTTTCAGGTACCTATGAATCGTTCCACAGATGGTCAAGGTTTTGTTAGCTTACTATCCCAATCAATATTAGTTCCATATGAGATATTACAACCAAGGTAATTAAAATAACTAACCTGATCCAAAACCTGATTATTCACGTCTATTTTAGTTCTTATATAATACCTGCCCTGAAATGCCCTGCACGTCTCTTTTACCAAGAGTCCATGTCTCACTACCATACAGGAATGTGGCTGTTTTATTTTTCAGGTACTTATGAGACGAGTCTGGGACGAATATCAAGGTTATGAGATGATGAAAAGCTGGTGCGGGTAAATAACACGCTTGGCGAAAAGAATGGAGTAAGCGAGTTCCTTTGAATATTCAGAAATGCGAACACTTAAAATACTAAGCCAAGGGAATGAAACAGAGTAAGAATAACGGTAAAAAGCTTTTAGGAAATAATGAAAACTACTAACTGATAAGGACACTGATTTTAAAAACGCTTTGCGAAATAATGCATTAATAATGCTGTCATCAGTGGCTTAGAAACGTTGATGCTGAATGAAAAAATAGAAAAGGTATACGAAACGTTTTGAAAGGTCGGCGTGGGAAAAATTTAAAACGTTAAATAAGCAAATAGAGTGACAAATGAGAAGGTGTTGAAAATAGTAACAAAAAGAAGTCCCCTAAAGCATATTAGAAAACTAAACTAATAGCTTCATCATAAAGAGGAAATGTGAGCAGAAATTAATAATTGGTGGGAAAAAGGAATGCGAAGGGCGCAGAAAGAATTGGTGACAAATCTGAAGGCCGGATTTTCAGCGAAGGTCCGGGATTTGAAAAACTGCACAGCGGTATTCCAGGTGGGTCCTGGCACCTGAAACAGACAGCTATTTACATTTTTATCCAATCGTGATATTAGATAAGACTCTAATTACTTCTACGTTCCATAAGGAAATGGAAGTATGGTCATGGCGAAAAAAATCGTGTTCGAGATAACGGCAGATTCTGATTGTACTACCATGAAAACATGAAAAAAAGTCATTTTTCGAAAAGCGTGTGTGTGTGTGTGTGTGTGTGAGTAGCATGTTTTCTATGGAAAACGATAACAGCCGCAAATTCAAACAGAATCAAATAATTTTTTGCATACAGTTCTGAACTGTTGAGGACTCAAGGCCTATTGTTTTTGGTGAAGATAGGTTAACGGAAAGGGGTAGATTTACCTGCAACGTTTTACGTTTTAACAAGAGTAAAGTGCTTGTTGATAAATAAAGTATCCGGAAAAGAAGGTCATAATAATCCACTGTTGAAAGGTAGATGAAATATCTATAAATGAAAATGGTAGTTGAAGATGGGAGGGGGTAATTTTTTTTATAAATTAAAATGGTAGTTGATGATGGAGGAGGTAAATTTTTATAAGTTTTATATGTGTACTACGTTATTGACAACAAAGAATTAGTTTCTATGGAAACATTTCATTTCACTTTAACAAAATTCTATATTTTTCATTTTAATTTACATCACGTATGAGTGAAAATATATCGTTCCTGGTAGGCAAGCATATCTCAATTATGTAATGTTTACTTTTCCAAAGTTGTATTATTGTTATTACCGCAATAAAAAGGCCGGCAGGACACACACACACACATATACAAAATTCGCGTTATTTCTGGCCTCACTCATGTTTATTTTCTTATGTTTGCTTTTTAAATGGAAAGTGCCGAAACCCACACCAACACAACGCGTGCAAACCGAAAAGATGGACATCGATTTGCTTCCTGTGGATCGCTGGGCAGTGTTGTTGTATTAAAGCAATTAATACAATCTGTGTACTTATTTCTATTATGATATGAGAATTATAAACTAAGATGTGCATGTGTGTATGTATGAAAAATATATAAATATTTTTCTCCTTTGGAAAACTGTTTACCCCTCCTTGAAAAAATTTTGACCTCCCTGATGGCTAGTTATTTACTAGCCTGTGTGGAATATAGCGTTATGACATGGATCAGAATGGTGGGTGTTAAATAGGAGACACAAACGTATTAAGGAAGAAATGTTTTGCTGAGAAATTTGTAATTATAGGGGTGAACAGAATAGTCGTTCAGGAAATCAGAAGACAAATGGAAAGAAAGAAATCAAGACTCGATTTTAAAAAATAAAAATGGCTAGTATAGTATTGACAGGAAAGACTTTGATAACACTATAGACATCCCCCGGCCCCTCGTAGCGAGAGTCCAATTTCATTACAGGAATCAGATCGCAGCTACCTTTAGCTAGCTCTTCGTTCGACTTACAGACATTTTATCCAAAAGTACAGTCCTTCTTCACGAAGGTTGAGGATAGTCTTAATCCACCTAACATGGTGGTACCATTTTAGCTGGTACGTAATTTCTTCAGAACTCAAGCATCTACTTATTTAATTAATATTTAAATGATTTTAAATATAAATTTTAGGACATGGTAGTCATGTATGGTTCTCCATACCGATTTTTTTTTATAGTATCAAACTGTCAGACTGTTCAATATAACTTAATAATTATAACCACTAATAAACTGACTTTAACGATTTTATTAGGTTAGCACTGTATGAGATCGTGTTAAAATAAGGTGACAGAACAAATATTTAGAATTCAATACTTAAGGCGTAGTATCCCACTTATTAATTCCATGAAGACACTTAAAGAAACCCAAACTGATTTTATACGGTTTACGGAATTTAATAAGGAGAGAAGGAAGGAAAATCAAATGAACTGTTGATAAGATTATGGAGGAAACAAGGTGACGGGCCGCGGAGATGAAATTCTTTGAATACATAAGAGGGTGTGTAAGACGCAAGAGAATTAAATATTAATACATTGAGAAATTGATTAATAAACGAGTTATATTAATGTTGGAATCTAAGAATATGGAACGGAATTAATTGAACAAAATGGAAGTATCGAAACAAAAGTACAAGAAAATTTTAACCCCTTTACGATTCATTTAATTTGACTTAGAAATGCTCAATTTTTTAATTTAAAATGTACGTATTCCATCTTGTTATTGTGAGAGTAATACTAAAAAATATATTTGTGCTGTATAACAACGTGAAACTCATCTTTTATGTGAATTTTCAAATGCTGAATTTTTGCCGATGGAAAAAAGCTGATTTTCTTTCTACAAGTCATTGTTAACATTATTTGCAGAGATGGTGTTTTCAAAAACATTTAAAATAAGCCAACATAGCCTCAAACGTAAACAGACAGCAACTGGAACAATCCACATGGTCTGGTTCCGTGACGTAATATCTGACGCGAGACGGTGTTCAATTATATAAAGCAAAGAGGAATGAATAACTCAAAATACAGCACATCATAGCGGCAAAGTCTGTAATCACCACTAAATGTAACCAAGTTGGAATATTTCGTCAGAAAACAAAATAACGACGTATTATCTCGTCAGCGGCAATTTTTATGAACAAATCAACTGACGTATTATCTCGTCACAAACCATTAAGGGGTTAAAACTGGAAGGGAAAGAGATACAGTAAAACGGCAAAAATTGACGAATTAAAAAATATAATGAGATGGACAATCGTACTTGAATAATTCTGAAACGAAGAAGATTGAAGGAGAAGCATTTAAATACAAAAATAAATAAGTACACTATCATTCAGTCCGTTTTTAGCGAGAAAAGTGCACTCTTTCATTCTCGTAAGCTTACAGTATTAAAAAATGCAGCAGCACTATGTTTTTGTTTTGTGTTATAAGATGTGGTTCGAACTGCCGTAAAAGAACTGAACTAAAGAGAAGCAGAATCCTAATGGCTGAATAGTACACAATATTATGTGGTTAGAGTAAATGGGTATATGTAGTATATAATAGAACGGCAATTAAATACCA
The DNA here is from genome assembly GCA_034769895.1 of Magicicada septendecula. Classification (NCBI taxonomy): domain Eukaryota; kingdom Metazoa; phylum Arthropoda; class Insecta; order Hemiptera; family Cicadidae; genus Magicicada; species Magicicada septendecula. Next base: position 388,623,450 of record CM068373.1, read on the forward strand.
CGAAAATCAAAACAACAGCAAGCTGTTAATAACACTTTACAATCGACCAACAAACCAAAATTCACAATAATTGGAAAACAATAATTCTAAGTGCCAAAATTCTTTTCAAATATTTTGTAACAAATAAACAAAAGCGACTAAGCCAATAAATTCACTAGGCTGCAACTATAACAAATAAACACCAAACGCCGCTTACACTTGCAATGTTTACCTCTAATCACTTGTGTGAGATGTTGCCATTTGACTACATACTTTTGTCGCTCCAACTTCATAAATCATACCGGCCAAGTAAACAACATAATAGTGGGAAAGGTTTGTCCTTTTTACTAAATTTCTCTACTGCATTCTAGAGCGTTCTGTCTAGTTATCTTAGAATTGCTGATTCTAGCACGAAGCATCGCATATTTTCCAACGTTGTTGATAGTTGGGAAGATAACTGTAACGTGAGTATCAAAGTTGGATGCGTTGTACCGACGTGATTACTGACTGGAGCTACTGTCTGTATCTATCTACTGGAGTTGGAGACATCTTCTGGAGCGTATGTAGTAACTGTGTAGATTACTAGAATAGTAAACATTTACATTATACTGTACGAAGGCCCAAATTTTTTAGAAAAATAACTTTTATTTCTCGTAAAGTGTACAATAATATTCGATAATAAATGCACATGCCTTTGTCTATATACAGGCGAAAAGCCACCATGTTGGGAATTATCCACATCTGGATAGTGTTTCTCGAATGTACCTAGCCAATTAGAGACCTTTAACTTCACAAGAACTTACATTTTGGAAGTGCTGCAAAATCAGTCCGTTGGGAAACATTCAAGAAGTAAGACGTGCGTTCTTGGAAAAGGATGATGATGTTTTCTGCGGTTTTGACCAGTTTCGACTTATTATAACCTTAAGTTTGGTCAAGATCTTAAAACGTGTACGACCTTGGAGCACTTCATCAAACTGCAGTGGTGACCTGAAGGAAAGGTGAATGCCGCGCTGTTTTGGAGACCGTTGGTCAGGAAGTTCACCTCTTCAAGGCGACAATTCATAATTAATTCATAAAAAACTTTAATATAATAAATTTTTCATTTAACATTTTTTTTCAGCAGATATATGTTATTTCGCTTAAATTTATTATTGAACTTACTTAATAATCTGATTTGTCTCTTAAAAGTGAACAATAATTTTTTATTTCTTTTATGAATTTGCTAACTGCTATAATTTTTATTGTTCGACTAAGCTTTTCGTCATCACTGACATCTTCAGGTTTTTGTTTAAGAACTGAAGATGTCAGTGATGACGAAAAGCTTAGTCGAACAATAAAAATTATAGCAGTTAGCAAATTCATAAAAGAAATAGTAAGGATGGCTGCTAATTTAAACAATACGAAGAATAATTTTTTATTACAAATAATGTTCTACATCGAAGCTAACTTTCTGTACAACTATAATAGATACATGTAGAAGTCAGATTACTTTGTGTGAATATGTGTGTGTTTGTGTGTGGGTGTGTATGTGAGAGAGAGACAGAGACAGGCAGAGAGACGAAGTTAAATTAGGACGTCACGTAAAATTGAAACCGTGTATGATTTTAGCTCATGTAAAACCGTCTTGTAACACTTGGCCTTATTTAAAAAAATGTTTTAAATCACAAAGTTAAATAATAAATTGCATTCTAAGACGAATATGTACCTATATAAGACGAATTTCTGATAAAAATGCGATCGACTCAAATAAGTAAATTTACATGCCAACACTGATAAACCAAAAACACTTTGAGCGAGTTTAATAGTAGCGTAACAAGGAGCACAGTGCCTTAAGAACAGTAAATCCTGTTGCAAGACAAGGCGGGCGCAGTATATTGTAATTACAGCCCAAAAACCTTACCCTGTTTTACTTGCTAATAGCCCCCTTCTTACCGCTAATAAACTCCACTTATCTACTAAGCGAAAACCTTAAAAATTATATTGCTATACAAAAGGCGTCTGCAGTAAACTTAAATAGGGTATATTTCAAACGACCTCCTCCATAGGCGAGTTCTCGTCTAACAAATGGGCCGAGAGGACGCGGAATGAGCCAATGCAGCAACGTACAATGCAACAAGCCTGACTAACAAGTAGAGAAATGTGACTGGACATTTGCTATAAAGATCAACGACTTGATATCTGTCCTGTTGTGAAAGACTCAGTACCAGAAAAGTTCAGACCAATGACGAAAGCAGCTCAAGAGGTAATTAATGAAACATCGTGATATTGCTGGAACATTTCAGGAAACATGGTTATAAAATGAAGTATTTAAGTAGTAGGCGAACCGGAACAGAATTACGAAATAGGCGAACTGGAATTGTAAACTTATTCTTACAGTTTTTAATAGTTTTCTGCTATTCCGAAACGGGTCTATTTTCATTACAATTTCTTTATGTATAGGAGCGTAGGTGTTCTTATTATGGGCTGATCAGATTTTGTTGTTTGAAAATCAGAAGCAAAGGCGTTTATGGTTGACTGTATTAGCTTCTGAGGATCAGTATAATCTACACTGTTATTAACGTAAATTTAATTGTACATATAAAAATTAGAAATATTAAGAACAAAAAAATTAAAATATTACTATCTTATTACAATAATAAATTAGATGGATTTTGTCTCAAAAAATATTAGAAAGTTATCATACTTTTTCAGGAACCAGGTTAAATAGACTGATTTACTTGAGCGAAACAATTCCTTGCCATAAGGATTATTTACATTTAATCAAATAATTTTCTTTATGAAGCCAATCCCTTTATGTCATTATATTTAAAATTTTCGAAATTATTGGTTTCTACTTTTATAATGAATGAAAACCAACAATGAATGGATTATTTGTTTTCATTTTTAATATAATTATTTAGGTGACCGGAGGAAACTTAATTTAAATTTCATACTTGGAGTTATTTTGTCACAACTATAAATTTTGTCAAATTTATAAGCTTTAATATTATAAAAAGTAATAAGCTTTAATATTATAAGCTTATAAAATTTGTCGAATATTTAAGCTTTTTAAAGGCTTGACCGGAAAAAAATTACAATTGAAACAATACAATTTTTCAAGACATTTAAAAATATTAAAGAATAATTCTATTAATTCAGAGCTTATTAAGTAATGGAATTACTAAAATAATGCATAGCAATGGGTAAGCTTGAAAGACTGTTTTTTAACACTAAGTCTTCCTCCATCTCTTCTCGTAGACAGGGGATGTAGATTTCATTAATATAGTTTGAAAAAGATATAACAAAATTCATTTACTGTAACTTTCTATTTACTGAAATAAATCAGTTATTTGTCACTACTTTAAGGATGCATTACCTCCAACATTCATGGGAAAATTAGGTGAATGTTGTTATCAAGAATTGTGCCGAGATGACTATTATAACCATAGATTTTCAAAACTAAAAACAAATAAACGTGTTTTCATGTATAAAAATGAAGAAAAACACAATAATCTCATTAGTACTTCTAGAGCATGTTCTGGGGGGAATCTCTAATTTCTACGAAAATTATGAATTTAGAAGTTCATTTTTAATTTTGTATTCCAGTTTGCTGATATTGTTTACTTTTTTAAACTAAAAACGGTCTATGTGTAGTACGTGTTTTACAAACTCTTTGATACATTTCAAAATGCAACAATAAAAAAATTAAGCTATATAATCTACATTAGAAGGGCAGTGCAATAGATACGTGTGTCCTAAGACACAAACATGAGTCTTGAGGATGTTATTCAATTTAGTTTTTATCTCTCATTTCCGGGGGGAGGGGGGATTTGAATTGCAATATAATCAGATGTAGATGGAATTTTATGTTTTCTGAAAACACAAGCGTGTTAACCGTGTTGTTACCTTCATCTTGTCATCGAGTTTAGATTTAGCCCTAACAGTTCCCTAAATCTCAAACTACACACGATGAAATAATTCAAAGATTCTGTTGAGCAACTATAAACCTTGAAGAATCACTACTGGTCTTTCATTATAGATTCTTTGTCACTCATACAGTAGCGCATTATCGACAGACACATTATTTACACCGTTTTGGTGTCAGTAACTTCATTGTCACTTATTAAAGTGATTTGCAGTTATGGTGTGTCCATACTGCGCGGCCGTTGGCTCGAAAAAGAAGCCAGAGTAGCTGGACTCAAGATAAACGCTTCAAAAGCAAAACTAATAAAAATTAACACAAAAGATCACAAGGTACTGAAGGTGCGAGAAGAAAACAGAAGAAATAGCAGAGTTCACTTATCTTTGTAATGTGATTACAAAAGAAGGAGGAGCAGTTACAGATGCTAAAACAAGAATCCGCAAAGCTAATGCGGCGTTTATACAACTCTACCCAACTTGGAAATCAAGAGAACTACAACAAAGCTAAGTATTTTTAGGACCAATGTCGAAGCTATTTTTTTGTATGGGAGTGAGACTTTGAAAGTCACAATGTAAATTACCAAATGTCCACAGGTCTTCATCAATAGGTGACTGAGGAAAATACTTCAAATTTTCTGGCCAAATATTGTTTCAAATAAAGATCTCTGGAGGAGAAGAAGCGAGGAACCCATTGCCACCCAGATCAAAAGGAGGAAATCGAGATGGATTGGGCATAACTTTCTTAAGAACCAAAATGCAATTGAGCGACAAGCCCTCTTTTTGAACCCTCAGGGAAGAAGAAGACCGAGAATCTCGTTGAGAAGAACTGTTGAGATGGAAGCGGAAAAGAAGGGGAAGTTCTTTGGAGAGCTCAGAGTCCTCGCCCAAAATAGAGTCGGTTGGCATAGCTTCGTCGAGGCCCGATGCTCTGCAGAGAGCGACAGGAATTAGCAGTAGTAATACTGCTCGACCGCTCAAACTTGATTTACCCGTAGAACACTTGAGATTAGAACTATAGAACACGCACTGATTTTTCTTATAGAAGGTGCAGTACACATCCATTCTCTTCAGTGAAACTCACAGTTGTCTACTTCCGTACAAACGTACCGTTATTTACGAATTCCAGAGAGTTGACCACATTTCTGCGCACTTCTCTCCCAATCCTGATAAACGACTGTCACAGCTCCGCCGCAAGGGTGTTTTAGCTTCCCACCCTTCTGAATATACTTTTCATATTACACTATTAAACACTAACACTATATACATACTTTGTTACTCTATTTAATATTAAATAATCTCTAAGTCTTTCACGGCCGGTGTCAACACTGTTGATATTATTCTCTGCCGGGCTATTAGGCCGTGGTCTTCTTCTTCTTCTTCTTCTTCTTCTTCTTCTTCTTCTTCTTCTTCTTCTTCTTCTTCTTCTTCTTCTCCGGCTCTACAGCCCTTGGTGGGCCTTGGCCTTCTCAACAATCCACTTCCAGTCATCTCTATACGCCACTCTCTCTCTCCATCCTCGAACTCCCAACTTCATCAGATCCTTCAACACCTCATCCAACCATCTCATCCTTGGCCGTCCCCTTCGTCTTCCGCAATAGAGTCTTCCCTGCATTATTCACTTATTCATTCTATCCTCTTCCATTCTCTCCACATGTCCCAACCATCTTATCCACTGTGACTTGATACATTTTACAAGGTCCCTCTCATGTATCAGTTGTTGCAATTCTGCGTTACTTCGTATTCTCCAATTCTCGCCTTCCCTCACTGGGCCATACATTTTTCGTAGGATATTGCGTTCAAAAATTCTTAAACTTTTTTCATCCTCCACTGTCATCGTCCACACCTCTGAGCCATAGGCAACAATAGGTCTTATGAGTGAATGACGTGATCTACTACTGACATAGCTTATAACAGACATTTTGGTCCCACCATTGGAGATAATCTTCAGTGTATAGAACGACGAGCCAATCGTAGCGCTCAAGTCTGATTAGGTGATGCTGCTGGCCAGGTTACATCGTGCTGGTTGTTGGAGTTTATTTAAGTCTATACCACAGTACTGTGGGAATTGACGTACGTATTGCTAATCATTAAATCGGACTATACACTGGTGGGGTCGAAACATCTGCAGTAAGCTACGTCAGTAGTAGATCCCGACCTAAAAGCCCGGCAGAGAATAATATCAACAGTGTCTATTTAATATTATTTTAACTGGACATTGATACGAACGTAAACGGTAACGTTAACAAAAGTAAATAAATATTCCTTAAACTTTTTACCTGGGTAAACCTATTTACGGAAACAAATAGTATATTCACTCATGGAACTGTTAAATACACTTCTATAAATATAATAGTTTATATTAAAACGACTGTTTTCCTGCATTATTCTCGGAAAATCTGTAACACTATAGATTTATAAAAAACAATTTTTAAGCTTTGGTTTCTAAAAAGTTTCATTAATACTGCTGAAATCGACTGCTCATACATTCATGATCTACCGAAAGAACAGCTGGAAGCGAGTTCTCATTCTAACTCGAACGTTTGTAATTTCCTGTCTGTCTGGCTGTCTATTTGGGGTATATCCCCCGACAACTTTTGAATGGTTTAATCGATTTTCGTTAAACTTGGCATGCATATCCATTTGTGTAACCTAAAGAATCCTATTGTTGTTGAGATTGATCCCCTCGAAAAAACAGAATGGCAAAAGGTCAAAAATGAGAGGATTTAAAATTTTGAAAAAACTGCACTAGGTGCAGTCCCAATCAGTAGTTAGCTTACTATCCCAATCAGTATTAGTTCCATATGAGACATTACAACTTTACATAACTAACCCGATCCAAAGCCTGATTATTCACGACTATCTTAGTTCTTATAGGATACCTGCCCTAAAATGCCTTCGTTTTAGATTTTGTAGCAGAGATCTGCAGCCCATAGTCTTCTATGATGCTACTGAACGTAAATATCGCCCGTTGTAACTAGTCTTCTTTTTTCTGCATCATTAATTTGTCACCTGCACAAAGCAATGCATTCACGTGAATATTTCGCTGAAGTAATATTCCTGAGTCAACTTTAGTTGTCCATCGCCGAAATATGTCGCCCATTGAGATATTAAAAAGTGTCGGTGAAATAGGCTACCCTTGTCTCACACAGAAAGGAAATAGTGTTAACTCAAATCCGAAAGTAGTGTTTGCTATGAAAATTTTCATCGTGAGGGGCACCACATGCTAAAAATGGAAGTCACAATTTTGAAAAAACTTGTAAGAATCTGAGTGAGTTCTGCAACTCAGGGAGCTTACTAGTCGTATTTTACGAGACTTATAAAGTAATCTTGGCACTCTGCAATGATCAGAATTAATCACAGCTCATTATTCATAAAATTATTTTCGACATTGCTAGACAACTGGATACAATGAATTTCTTACAATTACGATATTTGATTGAGCTTTTGTCGTAACCAAACTCGGGATTACAGTTCTCCTCGCGAACCACACTGTATGAGCATAAGTAATACGTGAACTAATTGAACGCTAACGCGCGCGTGTATATGTATGCGCGATCGCGTTTGGTTTTACACGTTTAATCAGTAATTTATAGCAATGGCAAACGTACAATTGCCAAAAGTCGTGCTGATGTATAACTATTGAGAAAGGCAATTGCATTTATCGAGCCGCAGTGTCCAGCGAACCAACCGGTCACTTTATACGGCAGGGTCAACTGTCCGTCCAAACACAAACACAGACACACAGTTCGTGGCATTAGCTAATGAGATTCGCAATTCCGCGCTTTTGTTTTCGCACTTTTCTTTTCACAGAAGTACGGTATTTAATTAGCGAAGTGCCACCTGCTGTGTAGCTCCTTTGTGTCGCCGACAACATAAACAGTCTTAACTAGGTGAAATCAAATTATATAATATTAGTTTTGGAGCGCGCGTTTTTTCGTTAGGTTTTGTTCCCGACAGATAGCGACGATGTCTACACCTCGAGAAGGTATTCGATGATTAATTAAATTAAAATTAATTTCGTTACAACACGTTGTGTAAAGGTTCGGATCCAAAGCGAATTTTCAACGGATTATGAAACGAGTGAGCGGAGAACTGTTGAGAGACGACCAATATCATAAAGAATATCTAACCTTCTACAATGACAATGATCTTATGAACTTAGGATAAAAGTTAAGGTAAGATCACTCGGAGGCAGTGAGCACACTAGAGAATTTCAGGAACACAACAGAAATGAATTAAATGAAACCACAATATAAAACAATGTCCCTAATCGCTCAGAAAGCCCAAGGCACACGCATTAGAGTAATTATAGAAATTGCAAAAAAAAGTATGGACCAACAGGAACAAAGATAGATGGAAAGGATCAAAAGAATTATAGGAAAGTTAGTTTTCATGTTATTTGTAAATGCACAACACGTCTCCCAGAAGAATAGAAGATGTCGCCGATTCACGATTACAGGAAGGGAAAAAGGATCCGAACAAAAAGTATGAAAGAATTCAATCTGGGATGGTTAAGGAGTTAAAGATTTTACGAAAATTTTATAGACCAGAAATCAGGTGTTGCTGTTGAAGTGGTCTCTCAGTGGTACTACTTTGTGAGAGAAAAATTTAGTGTAACTACGTTTTAGCAGACAGACGTAGTGTAATGCTCTACGGCAATGAGGTGTGGCAATTAAACAACCAGAGTAAAGTTTTTATCTACCGAACTGGACCTTGCCTGCGTTTGGTCAGGATGTATCTCTTGGACATGTAACGCAAATTTTTAAAGAAATTTTTCGATGAAAGAAAACACAGTAGCAAGGGTCAGCTGTCAACCTAACAATGATATACGACGGAGCTGTACCAGCGATAGTTCGAAAAGTAGCGGGTGAAACCCATTAACGACAGGAAGGTATTGTGTCAGAAAAGACAATATATCAGTAATAGCAGCTGTCCGCTTAAGGGACATTGCGTGTGGCGAGCTGAACTAACAGAAGAACAGGAGAATATGTATCACAGGGATATTACTAAAAAAGGATAACTGAAGAGACAAAAGAGACAATGCGACGAACAACAGGCCACGTGTGTGACTTGGCTCCAGAACACAGCTGTGCATGGTTCACAATGGGCGAAAGGAAGCGTACATGTGTGGAAAGCACAAAGGCCATACTCGGTACGCAATTGAACGAAACAGCGGGAATCATGTTTACCAGGGAGTGTTCCAGTGAAGCATAAAAACTGCAGCGCAGAAGTATCCGTTAAATGGGTTACTAAGAAAACGATTTCACCAGCGTGTGAACTGAAAGAGGGTGTAACAAGACAATACTCAAATCGGACACACTTAAGGAAGATGCACATGTTGAACCAGAAGGCCTGCTGTGCGACAAGACGACAATTAAGGGGATAAGTATGAAATAAATTATGTAGAACAATCAAGTTGATGGGCAGGCCTGAAATTTGGTCCTTCTGTCACAGGTATGGGTGGAGCTAAATGGAAGAAGTAAGAGTAGGAAATTAGAGAGGCCTATGAGAAACTAGGATTTGGTCAAGGCGTTTCTCCAGAATAGGTTGCCAAGGAGACGAGGAAGAAGAACGAATAAGAATGGCCACAGAAGACAAGCCAGAAGTTTAAGGAGGAGTTTTCGTAGAAAAATGGGTGATAAACCATATAGAAACGAAGAAGGTGGGAAGACTGGCATCTTGAGCAGAAATATGGGAGAAATGGATTATAAAAATAAGTGTTGAATGCGAACGCGTCTCAGTCTTACGCAATAGCTCAGTTTTACTCAATTTTATATCAGTTTTTAGTGCAGAATTTCAGTTCAGTTTTCAGTCAGTTTTTTGGCAATAGTCTTAGACAGTCAGTATGAGCCCTATTCTCAGACTTTCTTATTCTTCTTGAGTCAGAACTTCAATATACTAGAGACAGAGTTTTAATATTCATGAGTTTTAACTGAAGTCTGGGTGGAATGTTAATCGAGAGTTGTAAGGTAGTGTGGGACTTATCGGAAATCAAAGTATAATTTTGAAAAGACACAGTTTTATTCGAGAAGTCGTATAATGACCAGTTAAGCGAAGGCGATCTGAAGTTTGACGGAGTGTTAAATTAAAAATATAGTGTTAAAGTCGAGAGAGGAAGAACAAGTCGGAAACACGAACTAGACATGATGATCGTGTAGAAACTATTGTAACTGTTTACATTTATTAAACGATGTCAGTTGTAGTGACAATAAATTAAGTCCGCGAAGAAACTATGCCGACGAACAAATGACAAGAATTCGGTAGTGATTACTGAAGTATTAAAGTACAAGTTGTACGCGATGAGACTAAATAAAATTAATTCGGCGTTAAAGAGATACTGTTAATAACTGATGCAAAATCTAAGTTAAATATCGAGAATTTGCAAAAGAATTAGGAATGCCGGAGTGCGGAATACGAAGTGTTGTGAAAAGAGTGTTCATTCGGAAGGTGATGAGTGCGTCAATCAGCGCATCGGGAATCCTGGAGGACGAGAGAGAGAGGGAGTGAGCGGAGATCATCACAGTTTTACGACGCAGTTGTGGAGTACGTACCAAGAGTAACGAATTTATGTATACTTAGTGTTTAGCCAAACCCACTGTCTGCCGCTCTAAAAGAATTCACTAATAGTAATATTTAAAATCATATTTAAACTTATTCACGTTAAATTAGAATGACCGATTCTTTAAAGATAAACACAAATATCTATATAACACTATGAATCCATTTTATCAAGATAAATTTTGTATAGAGCATAGAATTATAATTATTAATTTTAGTATTTAGATTAAAGGCCTTAAGAAGGTGCTCAGAGTAAATGAATGATTACGGAAGTAACTAATTAAATTGATATTAACATGTACTATTTCCAAGATAACATTATGTTTTGAATAGCAAAAACTATGAATAAATAACTTTAGTATCACAATATCTGGTGTATGCTTTACTTATTTAAATGTCACCTGGGATGAGGTATAACTGATCCTTAATGTTACAAAACGAAGCAACATCATAAATTACAACACATTAAAAGACAACGTTAACCCTGTAGCGTTGTGTATGACGCCCGACAGACAGAATTAGGAACGATAGAGGGAGAGAGAATTGAGTGTCAAAACGGTCGTCACACGGCAAATATAAGAAAATCAAGTATGTTTTATGCTGTTAAGACCATTCCCCCAACTAACGGCCGATGAGACAATACAGTGACCAAACGAAGTAATGCAATGGACGAGGAAGAGGCCGAACTGAATGTATGTGGAATCAAGGGGTTTAAATATCCATTAAATTTACAATTCTGTTTTGATACTTTCGCTTAAATCCTGTTCTTAACTAATTTAATAATTAGTTTAGTTCGTACATTTCAAAAAAATTCCCGAAAATTAATTTTTCTACAGCCATTTGTTTGATACAACTATAGGATAGGCCTACTAGGAAATTCTACGTTCATATTTAAAATTCTAAATAAAGTTTCATAAAATAATAATAATTGAAATTGAGTCAAATCTTCAAGGATTTTGGATTACAGATCTTTACATTAAATACTAAAATGATGGCTTTTCATGGAGCTGATCACATACAAGCAAAATTGTTGTACGAGTTAGTTACTGTTCCGGAGTTGGTCAGTAAATTTGAATATCTGGTCTGTAATGTATCTTACATTACAAAGAATTAAGTGGTGAAATAGCTGCACAAGTTCAACTGTATCTCTGGGACCGTCAAGAGAACTCTAAAACAACGTGTAAAGAAACGCTCGTGAAGTCCCACAGACACTTCTCTATGGATCTGGGAATTGGACTTTAACGAAGTCCCAAAGTTCCTGTCCTATTCAAGGGGCCGAAATGAGATTTCTCAGAGCCGCGGCAGGGTAGCAAAAGAAATGTCGATGTACGGCAGGAGCTGAATATTATCAGTACACTTGGTAGAATTACCCAATATCGGCTAAAATGATTGGAATATCTTAACCAAATGGATGGCTGCCACAAACAACTATGGAATTATAAGCCGAAAGGATGAGAAGGTATGGGACGTCCGAAAAAGCGTTGGAATAACCAGCTCTAGTCTGTCTGCTTGGGGCCGGAACAAATTTGGCTGAAGAAGAAGAAGAAGATGAAGAAGAAGAAGAAGATGCTGATGATGGCGACGACGATGATGATGATGAATAATTGAATTTAATTAAAATTTACATATTTTTTGACGCTATTATGTCCAATTAACATAGAAACTCGTTTTTTAAAACAATAAATATACTTTGTAAATAAATGTGTGAACAATCGACAATCAATTTTAATTTTTTGTTGATGACGCTTTCTAACCATAGTAATACGAATAACGTTTTGATAATAATAAATAATTATAGACTTGCCGAGTATTTCTATTGATATGTTACATTTACTGAAGTAAAAATGTTACTGCAACAAAACCGTGAATATAAATATTAATCTAAAATACTTTCACAGTTAAAACTGTTAACTTATGAAAAAAGACGAAAGTAAATGTCAGATGGAACTAGAGAAGTCGATTGGAAAGACATAATCACAATTGTGGGAGCGAGGAGTTGCTGCACGCTATGTCACAGGTAAACTCACCGATATCCTTGACCTGTTGTATATAAGATACCGGGCAGGGCAGGGCAGGGTGTTCGTGACGCCAGAACATAACGCACCGCTACCGACACGGGGGCAAACACAAGATGGTTCCCTCTAAAATATTGTCCTACTTAATCGTTCTCAGTCGGACTGATTTATATGATAAAAACGCAACAGCACGACACAGGCCAAAAGATTAGTCGCAGCGAATTTATCACGGAATCGCTTAATTAAATGCGCACACTTTCTGCGCTTTTAAAACAAAAACGAAGGAAAGTTTGCAGAGCACGCGGCTCGTGATCTACAGATTACGATTATGAAATGTATAATACGTCTACACATTAGTATTTTAAACTTATGTATAAATTGTATAAACTGATAAGCTACTAATAAGATTAATTCAACAACATTAAATTTAAAAATCGGTTTGTATAACCATACATGGCATCCATGTTCTAGGATTTATATCTAAAATTATTCAATTGAATTCGGTTCGATAATTTCTAAAAAAATATCCCCTACCCTCATACTATTTTCACTATTTATAGGTATTTTTTTGTTATTATAGGGTAGTCGTATAATATAATGTTATTTTCGAGTCACTTTATCTACAAAAATTAGGTACTTTATTCTTGTAAAGAAACTGAATTACGCAGATAATCGTCCCTCCTCCTCAGCCGATCCCCACCATTACACTTTCATTGATACTTCTTGTTAAAACGGAAAACGTTGCAACGGGGTAGTTTACTCCTTCCCCTTAACCTATCTTCACCAAAATCAGTAGGCCCTTGAGTCCTCTACAACTCGGGCACATTTGCAAAAAATTATTTGATTCCGTTTAATTTTGCGGCAGTCATCGTTCGCCATAGAAAACATTCAAACACAGCCACATAGACAGACAGACACACAGACACTTTTCGGAAAGTGACTTTCTTCGTGTTTTGAGGGTAGTACAATCAGAACCGCCCCTTATCTCGAACACGATTTTTTTTCGTGATCACCATACCATTTCCTTACGGAACACGCAAGTAAAAATAGTATGAAGTTATATTTTACATGGAAGAGGTAGGTATTCGATTTTTCTATCTGTGGTAAAACGAGTAGTGCTTTTAGATAATTTTTAACAATTTTAATAATGGTAAATTTTTAATATATGTAGCCTGACCTACACTGGCTCCAAACTTTTTCAAGATTATAGTTAAAGTGCTTTTTTCTCCTCCTCCTCCTCCTCCTCCTCCTCCTCCTCCTCCTTCTTCTTCTTCTTCTTCTTCTTCTTCTTCTTCTTCTTCTTCTTCTTCTTCTTCTTCTTCTTCTTCTTCTTCTTCTTCTTCTTCTTCTTCTTCTTCTTCTTCTTCTTCTTCTTCTTCTTCTTCTTCTCCTTCTCCTTCTCCTTCTCCTTCTCCTTCTCCTTCTCCTTCTCCTTCTCCACCATGAAACTTCTGTGTAAGGATTATACTTAAAATTCTACAGGAAAGGGACTGACAGTTGTCTGCAAGCGAGTGGGGAAGTGGAGTTTAGTGTTGCCTGATTGGCCGAAACTATCCATCGCAGCGATTTCAACTCTTATTTGTCGTTTCGCTGTTTATGCTTTACCACGTGTGCTTACTAAATTAAATTACTATATACCGCGTAAGCATAAAGACAAAAATAATGAGAAAATCAAATGTTCAGAGTAAATGTTCCCATAGTTGCAGTAAAGTACATATGCACAGGTGACTCATGGTAGCCAGCTGCCGAGCGACAAACAATCCTGTACCTATCGGTGAGGGGTGACACATTCCGTCCCTCGGACATACCTTTACATAACTAAATAATTTTGATACAATATTTTTAACAGTAGTTCATAAAACATTGTATTAAGGTTAGGGGACGGAAACTTCATTATTCACCTGAAAGGAGTTTTTACTTATTACAAAACAATCCGCTGGTTTCTGTGGTTAATCGGCAAGGCGGATAAACCGCTCGTAGATAATCGGGAGTTTATTCAGGCGTAGGACTCAGGCCAGAAATGAGAACTCCAGAGTCGAGTGGCGAGCGAAACGATTTAACCTGTAAAACGTTGCTCGTAGGCCTAATGTGTTTGGAGTGAGAAACATTTTGCCATAAAGAATTAAGATTCAAATAAGAGCTACGGATAATTATATGATACGAGAGCATATTAGTGTTTGTACGTATTTTATTATAAGACATCGATATGTACAATGAACATAAATATAATCATATCAAACATCGTATTATTCTTAGTATAGGCCTACAGTGCTTACATGTACAAACAATATGTAACAAATATTTTTTCCAATATAACAATATGTTTTACGCAATATTTAGTTGAAAATTGGAATGCGACATGCCCAGTATAATATTTCAATTTTTTTAAAATTATATAATAAATAAATTATTAAATAGAATTTTGAACATAAAAAACTTCCAGCCAAATACAATATAAAAACCAGAATCGACTCACGGATCAACTGAAACTCGTTAAAAGAAAACGAAGATTCAAAATTTTCCTCTTTCAACATTTCAAACATGTAGGCCTACTCAAACATCCTCATTGACGATACTATAAATTTTATAATAAACAATAGGGGTCGTGATTTTTAATTTGTTTTTATGAATTACAAAATTGTAAAGTTCTATAAATATAATAGGCTAATAATGAACTATGTGCAAGAAAAGGATTTAAAAAATATCCAGCTAGATCTATCGGCAAGTAAGTACGTTTTCTTTTATAAATTTTTTTTAATATTTATGTTATTCTTGTATTTAGAATATGCTCACATTATTTAAAATATTGCGCTTTGCTTAAAGCACACATATTTGTGGCAGTAGAGAAATTTTGGTTAGGTATGTGGAAAAAAGACGTTTGACTGACGTGGAAACACTTCTTTATCGTTTCAGCTACTCTGTGACGCGTTGAATCAGTTTACTGCCTTAGGAGCGCAAACGAGCAGGGCACCACAGTCCCGTAGGCCTATATGAAGTTGTCGTTTTACTAAATTAATTTACTTAAGAGAAATACATTTTTGCGGAGGGTAAATAGGGTGATGCGAACGCACGACTATATCTCAAATTAATAGCCTGTCGGACTTACTAAAATCCATCTTTCACCGCTCAGATGCATCTGAGAGTCCCTGTAGAATATTGTGAAACCAACCCCAATAGGAAACACTGTCAGGACTCACCAGAACGGAAGAGATCCTCCGAGTTGTGCTTAAGGCCACTAATCTATTTCCGCATAAAGTTTAATAATATGAAACTTCAGTATTATAATTGAGAGACCGTGGCTCAATTTGAGGCGTGGAGCGGGAGAAGTTGCACTAACGAAAATACTGTATCCACCCATTCCATATACAGCGATATTCAGTTCCACGAAATCCTCCTAAGGATGCCCGGGAATTAGTTACCCGACCCTCGGTTAACCTAAATGTCACACAACGTCACATTACCTAAACTACAACTACATCACAAACCAAAATTATAAAAGACGATTTTTCTTGTCGTCATATTCCTTAATTTTTCTTGAAAACTTAATCGAATCCAATCAGAAAATCCGAAATTACTCTAGCTCGAAACGATCTCCACTATTAAAAAATAATTTTTTAAAAACAAAACTATCGTAGTTATAAAACATTACAGAACTTGACTACTATATCATAGAATAATATTATTAAAATGAACACGCGGTAAAGAATATTGCATTCAGCTTAAACTATTAAACTATGAAAGGTAAATCGCATGAACGTGCTGTGAATTATTAATTTGACATTAATTATTATTTGCTGTGAATTAATTCGGCTTTTGACATAATACTTTTATAGATTTCGACATAACCGAAAACGATTTCTCTTACACTGTTTATTGTTCTTTACATTCTGAAGAGGCATATCGAGACATGATTCAATACACCGAAGCAAATAAAAAAAATGTTTAATAAGAAGTACATCAATCCTTATGTATTGCATACATACAAGGGATATCCAGAAACTAATTCCGTTTGCAAATTTAGTCGCGGTAGCGATACCGGCACACTGTTGCAAGTGCGCGGCGAGTTTGTTGATTAACTGGCGAGGCAACAACATGCTTTGTAATAACTGTGCACTGAGTAAGCTTGTTGGACGTGTATATAATCGCTAAGAAAATCGAGACGGCCGCCGCGTGTGAAAATAGGTGTACCTTTCATTTCTTGAATGCTTACGGAACAGCACAAAGGAGGGGCAGGTAATTGGCTTTTTTTTGACACGATTCCTACGGTAAGGGGGTGACTTCCTGAGACGTATAATCAGTGGGTGAGACACCGGCTTTACATGCATCCTCTGAATCAAAAAACAAATATTCATGGTGTGGAGGCAAACCTCATCGCCCGCAAAGAAAAAATTCAACTCAGCTGTTTTCTCTGGGAAAGCCATGTCCACAGTCTTTTCGGAGAGAGAAGGGCTTTTGCGTATGGACGTCTTGGCACAAGACTCGGCAGTTATCTCGGATGTCTATTGGAAAACGCTTATGAAATTGAGTCATGTGACTCAGGATAAGTGACGTAGGATGTTTACTCCGAACACTGTGTAGATTCATGACAATGCCCGCCATTACACTGCCACTGCATCGCAACATCACCTCGCAACATTCGACTGGGAACAATCTGATCATCCTCTTTAAAATCCAGTCCTCGCACCGAGCGAGTGCCACACTTTCAACCATCAGAAATCCTCCCTTGTTGGCCAGAGACAATATCAAATAAGCTGTTAATACGTGGTTCAAATCACAGCTGGGAAATTTCTACGTCGATGGTATGCAACGCCTGGTTGTCTGCTACGAAAAGTGCTTCAACAATGACGGTAACTAAGAAGAAAAGTAGTTTAAGGCGTGTACTTCAAGTAGCAATAAAAATGTTTTCCAAGAATATTTATGGTTTGTTTCAACAACCTATCAGAGCTTACTTTCTAGATGTAGGGCTATCTCGTACATTGCTAAATATTCATTATATTTATATTATTCATTATGCATTCAATATTCTCGTAAGCGATGGGTTATTTTTTGCGGGTAAATCCTGTTGAAATACGGCGTGTTATTTCCATCGTAATACTTTTGTCACTTGACCTTTTTCAACCGCCACGCATAGCTTCTGAGGACTCCCAGAGTCTAGGGATAGAAACGTCAACTGAGAAAAATATTACGAAGAAAGCAGTCGTGGTAGAGGATGTACCCTTTCATTATGTTATTATATTACAATGAATTTTCATTTAGAAATATATAAATCTTCTATTGTAGTGTATTCATTGTTAATTACCTAAAGACACCATTGCCTACATATGATTTATAATAATGTTTTAATTACTAACATTCTTAATTTCGATCGATTTCAGTCATAGACTATCGTCAGAATCACGACCATGCTCGAAATTAAGAATGCGAGTCATTAAAACTTTATTATAAATCATATGTATGATATCTTTAGGTTATGAACAATGAATACACTACAATAGAAGATTGAGATTATACCTACCATTAGTAAGCAATAATTGCGTGTATATTATAAATACATCACATTATCATTAGTAAATATAGTAAATAAAGGTAAATTAGAGTGAATATAAAGAGGATGGTCCAATACTTTAATACAAGAAACGTTTCCGTGATAGAAATTCGTCTTTAATGGGTAGGCCTATTTTACTTCAGATGTATTCTAATATAATTATTCTACATAATAAAGGACGTCACTTGTTATAAAATATAGCACTAGTTTTACGATGATCGTAAGTAGCCTACTGTAATCTTTTAAACAGTAACGAAATAATCGAACGCCAGAAAATAGATACTACTCACTAACTTCAACAACAGTTTTATGAAATAAAAGCATTTACTTTACAATAGTTCCAGGAATATTTCCACAATATTTTCATTTATTGTGTCTTTAAATTACATGATCACAAGATTCCGCCATAGAACAGACAATTAACAATTAATACACTTTCATAATTACACGTCTTATGAAAACACGGAGCCAATGAATATCCTCTCTGTTATCAAACAAATTGGTACTTTGCCCCGTTCTTCTCACACTTCCGCATTTACCACAAGTTCTTTTCTGTCTCTAAACCAGTGTCGACAACTCCTTCGGGTGCCGTCACCACTTAAGCGAATGTCCGAATGAGTTTATCGTTTTACCCGTGCAAACCGTCACTATTACACTACGCGACTGATTGCATACAACTGATTTCAAGCCTACATGAAACTAGTTGCAGGCTGCAACTGTCTGCAATCAGTTACAGAGTTAGCATTGCGTCTATACTACTATTACGTACAAAGAGGTAAATTTCTTTTTATCGTTGTCTGGGCTAGCCTCAGAAACTACCGATCGGATAAAAAATTTCTTTGACCACCGTGTTCCTTGAAGTCTCAGGATGGTTTTAGACATAAATTTGAAACAATAAATGTATTAATTTAAAGAACAGAGGCTTAAAACGGTCCCATGTCATAAATATTTTGTTAATTTGCATATAGTGAAATTTTTGCCATGCGATAAACTTTCGTTCTATAAGAGATAGCTATATGGTGTCTGCGAGTGAAATTTAGAAAAAATTAAACATTTTATTTTGGTTTTTGTTTCAATGAAATCCCTCTTTTTGTTTTTGAGGTATTGGCTGTTTGTAAAAAATTGTACAAATGTTGTGTCGGTCCCATGTCGTGAAATTTCTTTGTTGTCTACCGAATGCGCGTGCAACAGAGTTGCATGCATTCGGTTGCATAGTGTAATAGGCTAAATTTGAATCAATACCCCACAACGAGTTTGTGAAACTAAAAGTTGCACAAGCAGTTGCAAGGCTTGCAACTGTTTTGCAGTAGATTGCAAGCTGTGCAACCGATTGCAGTAAGTGTAATACGCTACATTTAAACCAATGCCCCACAACTTCTTTTCCAATCAGTTCCTACCACACGCCTGCAGAAAGTCCGTGACACGAATCGCCTCGTCCACGACATCTTCAATAACACTATATGTTACAAGCACTCGATGTGGTTAAACTCGAGAAGATATTGGGAGACATTGGAAACTCTGATATTTTGGGAGAGCCATTTGCAGTCCGTTTGGAAGGATATCGATGAGGATGCTGTGTCAGGACGGATACTGTAACTGTGACAGTGCAATTGCCATCAACATAGTACGTCATTATACGTTAACTAGGCTTACTCCCTGTCATTTTTTTCCACTGTGACCTCATAAATCGCGGTAAGTATTTCCGTTGTCTTCAGGATATGCCCAATCCAGTTTCCCTTAATTTACCTTGCAACCCGAAAACATGTTCTCCGAGTCATGATTGATTTGAACACCTCTTCTCACTTATCTATCCTTCTAGCTTATTTCTTCACTTCGCGGACAATCTACAATCCCTGCATCTGAATCATCTACTTCCCTTTTCTCACTGACAAATCTGTGATGCACAAAGGAAGTCACTGCATCGGTCTCTTCCTCGAGTCCAAGTACATTCTACTACATAAACTGGTTATTGAGCGGTTCCTCTGATATGGCAGTTTGACTCCAATTTTCTTGTACACTGCAGCAGTTCATAACCAACATGCTTCATGAGTCTGTAGGCTACCTACTTAACTGCTGTAGTCTGTGTTCAGTAAAGTGCGTGGTAGGCCTATCAGTTTGTTAATGCGTTGGTTTTTACTTAACTCAAAATTACTTTTCTTCTTCTTCTAACGAAGCATTAGGCTAATAGCCTACACGACCTGATTATTCCAACAATTTCTTGGTCTTTTGGTTTTGTGAGGGATCTCCGTCCCTGTGGTCGATATCAAATATATAATCTTTGGCATCTTTTCAGTGCTCATTCTTTGTAAATGTTCTTCCCGTACTCTCTGATTTGGTGACTTAAGCCGGCAAATTGTAATTGTTTCCTTATTTCTGTATTCCTCATTCTGTTTCTCCTTGTGCAACCTGCGATCCTCTGCAGCATTTTCATCTCTGCTGTTTGGATTCTTTTTTCATTTGTTCCTGTGAGTGTCCATTTAATTTAATTTAATTTCACTGATATTAAAGAATAAACTAGGGATAGCCACAGTTTTATAAAAGTTTACCGATGTCTCTTTCCTTACTTATTCTTCAGGTTTATATATTTTGGGCCACTGATGTAGTTGAATCGTTCTACCTTTCTGCCTACATCTACTTCACCCATGTATGATACACGGTTACTGATTACCTACGAAAGGTTTATTCCATTTAAGTGTCATTGTTTTTATTTTGTGCGATGGTATTTGTAAATTGTAATCTTTTGCTGTTTTATATAATTCATGTGCTGCTTTATGAATAGAATATTTACTGTCTGTAATTATCGGTCATTACAAATATGTTCTACGATTTAAATTAGGCCTATGTATATAATTTATATTTTATTAATCCACAATTAATCCACACGTATAGAAAGCGTTTGAATATATTTTCAGTTAGAGAAAAAATGGTGTTGTATAGAGAAAAATTGAAAAGACGATTGCAACGAATGGGTAATACCCGCATTCCATGGTTAGCCTATAAATACCAACCACAATGAAAAAGAGACGTTGGACGACCGGTAGCAAAGTGGCAAGAAACATGAGGCCGGAACAGAAGAATGCACCTAAGTCTTGAACGCTTGATGAGGTTGATGATGATTAATCCACAACAAAATAGATATAAATATCGAAATAGTTAGGTGTTTTCGTCCATTATTCCTTTGTAAGTAACTCGTTGAGTTTCCTGCACGTCTCCTATGTAATTCAAAACTTGTTGTATTTATTCAAAAATATTACACGTCGAAATAGATAGACAGCCTTATTTATATATAACAAATAATATTGTGCTGGTATAAGCTAGCCTTTTCGTCTAGTTTTCCTAACAGTACGAACAGTAAAAACAATTTAAGATAAGAAGAACAGTAAACAGTGCATAATATTTTATGGCTTCCAAACAAAGGGAAAATTATTTTGAAAGTTACTAAAAGTGAGTTATTGCAAGCACACTGTGCAACGGGTGAGAAGTTAGAATAAAATTGTAAGGTCTATATATACTCAGAAGATAAGTACAATTTCAGACATTATTAGTAGAAACTTTACTGAATTTTATCGAACTAATTTTGATATAATCCCAAAGATTTAATATTGTTACGCAATGCGGAAACAGTGCTACGCCCTTACGGAACGTTCTGGTACATTGGAGAACGTTATTCTACTCTGTTCCCGCAGCTGTAATGCGTACGTGACGCTTGACATACGAGGCAGTATTACGTAATTGGAAACGTCTCGTGCGTTCGATGGTGTCGTTCTAGAAGCTTCTTGACTAGCCCAACGATTTATGTTTGTGCCATGGCCGCGCTGAAGTATTCTCTAGAGTTTTCACGTGTTAGAATTAAAGACGCATATTATGGAACCCTGCAGACTATAAATAGCCCATACCTGCCGCTTAGAGTTCAGTTATGGTCGGGCAATTTACACAGTGCGGTTCGAAGTATTGTGGAGAAGTGTTATGTGTTTTATAATTGTGCGGGATAATTGTTTTTTATATTAGTTGACATTTTATTGGGTGTGAACAATTTTTATTTAATTTGTTGTAAGAGACTATCTTGTTGATTACTAACTGTTTAATTGTGATAATTAAAGCTGGTGATTAGTTTCTTAATTGGTGTCTTGTATTTTGCATTCCTTGTACTATACGACGATAACTAGACCGTCGTAACAATATTATTGAAGTTTGCTTCCGTTATGTAGTGCGATGTAGAAAGAATTTGTTCAGAATACAAAGATACACTACTGCCAGACAACTGGAGATCTTCAAATTTGAGAATTTTAAATTGCACGTCATCATTCACTGTAACTCTAATAAACAAGAAGCCCGTTTTATCCTGTCACATCTTGTTAATAATAAAAAGCGTACAGTTTTTTTGAAAAAACAAAAGAAAACAGAAAACAAATTATTTACAATGTAAGCTATTCAATTTTATCTTATTCTCGTATTTTTATATTCAGGCCAGTCGTATGTTTATGTATTTTCCCATTTAGGGTCATATTTTGGTAGTATGTATGACGTGAATGCATGCATATTTTCAGATTTCATTTGAGTTATAGGAAGTTGGATACATTTACTCTATCTTAATATTTTATACTGGAGGCCTTTACTTGATGAAAATCCATTATATTAAAGCATTAAAGAAAACTAAACTTGATTTCGTGATTTTCACTCGTCAATTTATTTAAAAAATAATATACCACGACAGCTGTTTCGGCACACAGTGCCTTCTTCAGATGGTAAAAGCTGACTAGTTACTTACAATAAAACATCACATAAAGCCAGTGCTATTAAAACGATAATCGACTCAAGTTCGAACAATAAACAATACACATTACATATACACAACTATATACAAATTAGAAAAGAACATACATTTACTTATATAATTTCAAATTTAAAAGCGGAGAGCTATTTAAATCAGTTTGGTTGTTCAAAAGCAAACCTAAATCTTTACGCTTATTAATTTCGAGGGCTTCAAGTAAATCAAGTTTTTTACCCTTTTCCAATACATGTAAAATTTTAAAGTTATCATTAAAATTATGATCTTTTTCCAACAAATGATTCGCATAATTAGATTTACCATCCTGATATCTTAAACTGTAATTGTGATCGTACATTCTTTTTGAAAACGATCTTCCAGACTGGCCAATATAAATTTTGTCACAAGACCCACACGATAACTCATATACTCCTGACTTTTGGAGTTTTTCTACTTTACTCTTATTGTTCTTAATATATCTACCAAGAGAAGATTTCGTCCTAAAAGCTATATTTACATGTTTTTGAGTAAAGTATTTACCAATTTTATCCGATACAGTACCTATGTAATTAAGTGTGTGGAACTTTTCCTTATGTGTTGGAATAGGATATACCAATCTTAATGTTTGTAAATATAGTTTTTTATTCAACAAGTGATCTATTAGACTTGACTGATAACCGTTGTTAACTGCTATTTGTTTTATAATGTTAAGTTCTTTTTGAAAATCTGAATCTAAAAGTGGGATACTAATAAGTCTATGAATATAACTATGAAAAGCTGCTAACTTATGTGAGTATGGACGTGCAGACGTGTTGTGTATAATATCTCAATATCTTAATATTGTTAACAATTATTTTGTCATTAATATGTTCATTTCGTTTAAATGCCATTATTTTTTATTTTTTTTGCAATTATGTCTTCTTATGCATTAAAATATTTCTTAATAAATACTGAAAATAAATACTGTTTAATATTTCTTGATATACTGTATATACTGAAACCAGGGTTTTGTTTTGTTTTTAACTTATAGATTCACGTCGCTACTAAAAGCCGTTTATAGGGAGCTGTGTTTGTGCTGTGCGCTTGGAGCGGTTGCCTTGTTTCTGTTGGTGGTATTTTTGTTGTAAAATAAAATACGTTTATTGCAGGTGCAGTACATGTGACACTGCGACACACATAGTGTCTTGTCCGACAAGAAATATGACGGTAATTTAAGTGGCAGTGGCAGCTCGCCTGGTGCCGCACGGGGATACAATATTTCAGTGGCCGAATCCCCACAGACACACGGTGCTGCCCGGACAGTACAACGCTGTACACTATTTTAATTACCCGATAACATCATAATGGAGTCGTGATATTGTTGTCAATGGCGACCGTATTCATTTTAAACTAGCCGTAATATCGGGACAAAGTTGATTCTGATACCGATCGGTGTCCCTCAACAGATTAACACATCAGTGACAGATTTCGTATGAACATATCATTTTATTATATTAGCCTTATATAAAAGAATAATCAAATAAATAAATATTCGGAAAACTGACTGTGAACACACTTTGGTAAAGGTAAACAAACGTATTGTGAGAGATGATATGCACGCAACAAATCGTGTTGAATAACACGATTCTTACACACTTACACTGTGTGTGTGTGTGTGTTGACACTGTTTCTTACATACTTATAGTTATATTAGTGAAAATAATACGTTTATGTAGAAATGAATGTAGGTAAATATAAATGGAAGGAAAGATATATTCAATGTAAAAAGTAAAGTAAACCATGGACACGAAGAAATATACGCAGGATACATTTGAGGAAGAGGGTAAAATATAAAAATAATAACGATAATTTAATAATAAACTCAATAATTGCCAATTTTTAAAAATACAAAATAAATTTTACAAATCTTATGTACGTTATTCTATTTTGTATTTTGTAGCTAGTAAATGCTATTTAATTATACTAGAATTAAATTTTTTTAGCTTACGTCACGTCAAGCGTAATACATTTTTTGTTTTATTGTGTGTGTGTGTGTGTGTGTGTGTGTGTGTGTGTGTGTGTGTGTGTGTGTGTGTGTGAGAAAGAGAGAGAGAAGAGAGAGAGAGAGAGAGAGAGAGAGAGAGAGAGAGAGAGAGAGAGAGAAGAGAGAGAGAGAGAGAAAGAGAAAGAGAGAGTGTGTGGACGTATGGAATGGAGTTATGTAATAGACCCCACCAGGAATTCTATTACACACACACACACACACACACACACACATCATCTCTTCATCACACGTCATCACAAATCGCCTAGCAGATCACTAAAAAAACTGTATGTATGTATCGGAAGGCCGAAATGCAAAACGCTTACTGGGCTAGACGAGAAAATCAATAGCTTATAGTTATTTTTAACACAAGGAAAATTTCTTCAAACCAACAAAATATACGACCCGTGTATCATCACACGTTATCAACACCACCTTTTTCCTCTGACACATAAAACATTAAACTCATTGAATCAGAATCAAAATGCAAAAAAGAGTGAACATCTTGAAGTATCCTAACATTACACAAACAAACGCAAACACAATGATGCATTCAAATTAATACAATATCTAACAAGTTAACAATTATACCATACTCCCCCTCTCGCTCTCCCACCAATAGTCCTATCTCTTCTTAGATTTCTTTCTTCACTATCTCAAATGCGAGGATAAGCATGCTTGCGCGCGCATACAAAAGATTAAACAAATGTATATTTATAATATAACAAACGTATACGCTCCCGCGGACGAATACAGGAACGAAAACAAGTTAAAAGAAAGAACAAAACCTGATCGAATAGCCGTTTCGCTACAATAGAAAACAAGTTAAAAGAAGACAAGATATGGGCGTACGCAATAACACAGTTATTACACACTGCTACGCTGAGCAAAAAATAACAAAAGTGCTTACGTGTTTCTAGGGATGCGGGGGCGTGCGAGGCTGTTCCAGTCGGTTGGAGATCATTATGCGTGGCCGAGTTGCGTAACGCTCTTGGTCATTCGACATCCAGGCCCGCTATGTTATTACAGTAAAGGGTGCGGACGTATAAATACTGGATTTTGAAGCGACCGAGTTTCAGTTTAGACCTGGCGATATTAGAGTAAGGTTCAGAGTTATTGTGGCGATTCAGTGGGAAGTGATGGCTGTGTTGATTAGTGCGAAACTATAATAATGTGACATTTATTATTGTTTGTTGGATAAATTTAACTTGAATTATTGTGTAAGAGAGCCTTTGTTGATTTCCAACTGTTATTTGTGTCTAATTAAAGTTTGTAGTTAGTGACATTCTTGGTGTCAGTTATTCTGTTTCCACTTTTCAACACGACGATTCGTGAGACCGTCGTAACATTACCAGTCTGCAGAAGTCCATAATACGAAGGGCAGAATCAACATAAATAAATAACAACTAACGTGAAACCAATCATAGTCACTATCTGACACTCGATATTGACTAGACTGGACTAGAGTGTGGCATAAGTCTAATTACCCTTGATAAGGGTGGCCAATGAAACAGTATCAGATTTATTTTGTGAGAGTGTACGTAGCACAGTTCAGTGGACTAGTACTGTATTGATTATTTAATTGCAACGTTGATTCCGGTGTGTTTGTAAAGTTTCTACCTTAAAATGCAGATCTGTCGTCAGTGTCTAAACTCTCTCTCTCTCTCTCTCTCTCTCTCTCTCTCTCTCTCTCTCTCTCTCTCTCTCTCTCTCTCTCTCTCTCTTTCCCGTATTTCCGCTAAATTTTGTTTAACTGTAACCTCCGCTAGAGGTTTCACTGGAATTATTCGTTTACATTTTGTTATCACAATTTTATGTTATAATTTTTCTCCGAAACTGTTAATATTCATTTTCATTTTTTATACATTCAATTTAAAGAATATATACGTTCTTAACAAAATGTATGCGTTCTTTTTACCCAGTTGTTATAGCGGCTAGGTCCATCTTCTTGTAATCTCAACGTGTAATGTGTTGTGTTGATTGATAAGTACTGAACCAAAGATCTTTTGTCACAGTACTGTGGAAAACTGGTGAAGAAAGTACTAGTCACTCGGTCGTTACACTGAAGACAGTGGCCTCCAACGGTGGAGTCGAAACGTATATTTTTCGCAGCAGCATTTTGGCCATGGCCTAATAGCCCGGAGAGTTGTCAAACGAATGATAACCAAAAAATCTTTATCATCTAAGAAATACTTACGAATAATTAATACTCATAGGAAGGGATCGAGTAAGCTAAATTATTTGATATGGGTCTAACGGTACCGCAGAAATGTTGTGTATCGTTATAGGTATGTAGATGTTTATAGGGCAGAATTTTATTATTAAAAAGAAATATTCTCCCTTAACTTCGACATAATACGCGTAAAAACAGAACTGTTTGCCAGTTTCAAAAAAATAATATTAATTTAAATATAAAAATGTATTTCAAACGAATAATATAATAAGGAATACATATTTTACACTTGGCTAGTAGCGTCAGATGTTAAATATCGATTACTCTGTTCTCGACCTGAGCTTTTGTAACGTGTCACATAAGGGGTCAACCTGCCCTTTCTTTTTTTTTTACTTTCTTTTATGTTTTCTTTATATTGTACTTTTACAGAGTTATTTTCTACTACACGTGTAAAGAATTTATATCGAGCTTTTCCCAAGGTTATCTCTGTTGTCAGTACAAAGATCTCCAAGGAATGTCGAGCTCTGACATTCAGCTCCGATCGTGAAATACGATATTGTATTAACAAGTCTGGTGCGTGACTCTGTCCAATTGTAGAAATTAAATAACAATTCATAGGTATAATAGAGCTCGCGCTCGTGAATTTTAATTTTTAGGAATATCCCGTCAGTGCTAAGTGTACTTTCTTTCACACACACGCGCGCGCGTCACGAAAGCAATTAGTTTCTTACTTTCTTTCCAAGTACTAAATTAATTTTTGTCCACCGCACGTAAATATATCAACTAACACGTGTATTTTGATTTACATTATTTCAAATGTTTCTTTTCGTAATCGGCTGTTTTGTCAGTTGTACTAAACAATTTTGGGTACTTAGGTGCTTATTTATTAAAATTATTATAAAAATAATTAAAATTTAATTAACAAGGTATTTGTTTTTTGAGATTGTTCTTTGATTAATTATTGTTATTGTTATTGTTTAATTTATGTGTGACATTACTAAAACTATTATGTACAGAGCTGTTGGGCCGTGGTCGAATGGTTAAATTTTCGCTACCGTACCTTTTGGCCACACTTACGGAGACCATCTTCAGTAGAAAATTAAAAGGGAACGTTCACAAAAGACAGGCCGAACGCGCCTCACGGTCGAGGGGCAAGCTTATATATTTTCTTTTCTTGTCTTACTGAAAACGGCCTCCAGAAGCGTGGCCGAAACGTTTAGTGACGAAAATTTAAGCAATCCTTCACGACCTAAGAGCAGGGTACATAATAGTTTTAGTAACGTGGACTCCAGTTGTTTGATAGCCTTCGTTATGTGTCCGTAGTAAGTCCATAGTTGTGTATTCGGTATTACGCATTACAAAGTAGACCTATGCGTGGAAATAATATTGAACGTGTGAAAATCATTTATCATACCAAATACTTACTACTTCTTAGCCCATACAACCTTTGTCGGGTTTTAGCCGTTTCATATATTTTCCAGCTTTGTGATTTTATTAGTCTTTCAGGTCTCTTTTCGTATCATTTAAAGGGCTTGTTCCCGATCTTCCTGGTGGATACGCATTTTCTTAATATAATCTCATTTTCTGACCTTAAAACGTGCCGAATAAACTCTAATCTTCTAGCTTTAGCTTAGCTATATATTATTGGAATGTTATCAAATTACAATTACTTCTGCAAATAGACTGTATCATTTTTATCGTTTTAATTAACGTGACGCACGTTTCACAGACTGTATCAATATCTTCAGGGTGTTTCAAATGACTTAACGAATAATCGATCTGTTATTTTTTAAATATGTTTGGTAAAATAAATCTAATTTTGTATTAAATAATACATAACAAATATTTATTAATCAAATTTAGTCACACGTTATCTAAATAATAAACATTAATATCCAGACATTCCACGTATGCAATGAATTATAATATACAAAAAGGTCAAAATTTAGTAATTCAATAACAAACTCAAATAAAAACAAAACAAGATTATCTATTTAAAATTATAAATGTATTAAAATAAATAATATGTAAAGATTAAATATTTTCAATATAACCGTCAAAACAGCAGAGTCAGTAAATAAGCATTACAACAATCGAATATTTCAATCGATATTAAATCGATTGTGCGTTAATTTTTATATTGAAATTGAAGCAAAACGATTATTCGTTGTTTCATTTAAAACCTCTGAAGATACTGATACAGCCAGTGAAACGTGCATAAGGTTAATTAAAACGATCAAAATAATACAATTTACTTGCAGAAGTAATTGCAATTTAATAATATCAGAATCCTATAAGAAATTCTAGGAGTTACTTATAAAGAAATTATTATTTGAACAATAATGTTAAATATAATACAACATATTTCCAAATTTTCATAGCCTTTTACCTTTTGTTAACAGATGACCGTATAAATTGTATGCTGTTACTTGAGCCTTCGGAGACATGTCTCTGATATCGAACGCTCTTACTAACGGACCGCTGGTTTACACGAGAAGATACCATCTGTGTACTTTACATGCAGTCGATTGAAACTTGTATTTGTGACAGTGAGTGTAGCGACAATAGAAGTTCGGGTTTAAAAGATAGTGAGTGTAACGGTAGGCAGTTAATTTCGCGGAGAAGAAGGCACGTGGAAAGGCGCGTTGCGTGCAAGCGAGGAGCAGCAAGAAACAAACCCAGGTAGAGTCGGTGTTACGCAGTCCCACAGCTGGGATTAAAGTTTTGCCTTATGTATTACCCCTTTGTTACCTCGCGGGTAGTTTTTTGTTCGCTCTGTCTCTCATCCCCTCCCGCTGTCATGACGCCACCACCAAATGTCACTACCCCGATGACTGACTGCTGTTAATAATTTGCGCCGCCACCGCCAGGCGAGTCGGTGTACATTTTATGGTTTAATTTTATCACCCCGTTCTTGTCATCGCCGGCCGTTCGCAAACAGTTCTCACTTCCATAATTTATAACAACGTTCGACTGAACTGTGTGCGTGTCGCTTAAAGTGTTAGTTTACATGAATTGTGGTTAATTCTTTTGGCTGCATAATTTATTGCTTGTTGTAATGTTTTAACATGACGTAACATTAGCGACCACGAAATGGAATTTTCGTAATAAAAACACGTTTAATTTTACTCAATACCGAACACTTCGGCCGTGGATAGACTGAGCCTTATAATGTATTTTACACCGTGCTAATTATACAGTATTCCATGCACGCACGTGTTAGAAACAAGACTACTGTCGTGGGCAAAGGCATTAGATTTTTGGTATCTAGACCCCCCCGATCTGGGTTGGTGACACGCCGTAAAGAAATCCTCCCTTTTAACTTTTGTGAACTCCCCTGTACTTTACCTTCGTTCACCCCGTTTTCCCTAACTCTTCTCAGGGACCCCACCTAGCATGCTGAACACGCTACTTATTCACCGGCACGGAGACTGTCTGCCTCGTTCGCCTTAAAGGCGTCTCTCCACTGGACTGGTGACACCTGTCGCCTCGATTGAACCAGTAGAAGTGCCACGACACGAAACCCTCCCCTCCCCCCGCCAAGTGAAAAATCGCGTTGGCGGTAACCTTTTCCAGTATTAGGCACCAGTCGACGTAGAACCAACACAGAATCGTGTGGCACCCCAGTGGCAGCTCGACTCAGATGCTGCAATCCAGCCATGGGTGCAAAGACACCTCACCTCACCCCAACAAAGCAATGCAATCCAATGCTAGTTAAAGTTTTTCTCCTTTCGTGGATTGAAGTCACTGTCGGTCTTACCTTCTCTTCTCTTCTGGAACTACAACGCCCCTCTCCCAAAATGACCTTTGATTTCCTCTAGGCCTACGACACCTTGTCTTTGGTCATAGTTCCAAGGTAATGATGTTACAATTTCGAACGTCCAGCATGTTCAGATTATCTGAAACCCATTTGGGTACACTTGAGATTCGGCCCCTTCTTTTCTTCTTTCACCCGCCTGGATGTCTCATCATGATTTTCTATTCTGGTTAGCCATCCTGCATGCGGACAACATGTCCAGGCTACTTACGCTTCATTGACTTTATTAACTTGGTTGCTAGTGGCTGCTTATATATTTCACATCTGTCGTGGTCAATTTAGTAAACAAACACACGGTAATTACACAGATTCTCTTTATTTGTCTGACAATTGTTTCACCAGTTACGGCAGCTTCAGATTTGAACTGAGAGATTTCAACTAATGGATTGAAAACTAAATACAATAAAAATAGATTTTATATTTATAAAATAAATATTTATAAAATAAATATAAATAGATTGACTGTAAAAAACAAATTTACAGTCACTTTTAGTGGACAAAAAATAGTCAACAAACGTTTTAGACAGTAGTGGGGTATATAAGATCCACTATAATGACTGTGACGCCACCCGCCTCGGTCAAACGAGCCCGTTCCTTAAAAAAAAACACCTGATTGAACGCGATAAATATAAAATTAATACTTACTCACTTAATCCTTAGCTTTTCTACCTTTCGGTGTAAAGTTATGTTGGAGTTGAGTCCTCTGAGGTCGTATTTTTCCACATATCCCTCCATTTCTTTCTATCTCCTGCGAGCTCCTTTATTTTCTCCCATTTTACTCCTATTCTTTCTGCAGCTGTGCGGGCTTCATCCTTCCAGAGCTTTCTCGGTCGTCCTCTCTTTTTGTTACCTGTTTCTCTGGATTCAAACACTTGCTTTACCAGTCTTTCCTCCGCCATCCTAATTACATGTCCCAGCCATCTAAGTTGTGCTTGTTCTACTGTTATTGCTACAGGAACAATATCTAACTTTTCCTAAATATTTCATTTCGAATTCTATCTTTTTTTGTCTTCCCTTCTATTTTTCGAAGAATCCTCATTTCAATACTAGTTAGCTTGCTTTTTGTTCTCTCATTTCTTGTCCATGTTTCGCTTCCGTAAGTTAATACTGGTTTCATGATTTTTCATACAATTAATAAAAAACTGTAATACAGGTTTTGTTGAATATTGTATAATAGAAAATCATATATTAGACATAGGCTATGTAAAATTATTACACCGAAGCAGTAAAGAGAAAGTTCTAAATCTTTCAGAGATAATAGAAATTAAAAAAGCTGAAAATGAAAGGCAAGCATCATTTTGAAAATTAACAAGTACATTTTGCAATATCCGCGTTAATTCAAACAATAATTTAAATATGTTTTATTTATTCTTGTAGATATTTATAGGCTACTTGTAAATTGTCTTCTCGTGAAAGCTTATTGTGTATGATTCACAATTATTTAGCAACGGTCTTTTATTTTGATCCAAATACTAGAACACTCACCTTTGTTGAACCGTTTGCCTGAGTTTTCAAATTGTACCCTTTGTAATACACTACCTCCACCCTCCCCCGAAATTCATACACTTCAAATTTCTCAGGTCAAATCTAACTTCTGAAGTTGCCGTAACCAGTGAAACAGTTGTCGGGAAATAAAAATTGTGTGTAAAACTATACGAAGTATATTTACTATTTATGTTTATTTACTAAATTCAAATATTAGTAAAATGTTTTACTAAGTGCCGAACGATCACTCGATCAATGTAGTTCATGATTAAAAGCCGTTTTCACATGTAGCTCCAAAATTCCATTAAATAATCTTTAAAAAATATTTTCACGGTTCCCATCCTTTCTGTCATCAACGAGAATAAAAACGTGGAAATTTAGAACGAACCACGAATTAGACTGATTAGTAGGGATTGCAGACGTAGCAAGGTTTGTCAGAGCAACTGACATTAGCGTGGTATGGGCGTTTCGGAAGAAGATGTGACAACAGCACGATGAAATTAATTGTGAAGTGAAAAAACAAAGCAGCAGAGCAAGAGAAAGGCCAGAAGAAAAGTGACAAACAGAACTCATGATGTTTCGAAATAGACTTGAACAATGGGAAACGAACGAACGACAGAAGACGTAACAGGAAAAACGGATTACCGTCACGAGACACGCCAAGTCTGTACTGCTGATAGAAAAAAAGAAGTGGAAAATCTTAAAGGACGTGTATTACGTGATTTCACCGGTTCCTCTCGCACGAAAGCTATTCAACGTCTAATGTCGATTGCAATAATGCTGCTGCTAACACGTCTCTTGTGATCCGCCGTACCGCCTGAAGGATGTTAAATGTTACCGCCTGCAATGTTTTTAAATCCGTCTGTGCTGTGTCGGCGTTGAAGAAATACAATACTGTCGGTCCAACCAACATCTTGTTAAATTCGACTTTTATTTCGTCTTTCATCCGTTTTTTGCCATTACACATTTCTTAAAGTTGGGTAGCAATTACCTTCTTCGGCAGGCGGTAAGGTAAAGAATTTTACATTTCATAAATGAACACAACCACGAAACAAGAAACTAAAATAAGAAAATAGGTTCTTAAGAGTAGTTGAAATGTGTTCTAAACTTGACCGTGTAAAGAATGAGGCCATAAGAGCAGAACTGTAAATTTTTAACTTGAATAAAAGACTAAAATATTACAAACAACGGTTGAAAGAACACTCAGAAAGAATGTCAGATTCCAGACTGGCCAAACAAGTCTGGAAACACAAACCTAGAGGACACAGGTGTGTGGGAAGGAAGAGATAGCTGGAGGATCTTTGAAGGCGGAAAAGGAGCATCTTGTCAAGATGGTGATGGTGATGAATAAATGAACAACAGTTGAAGACTGTACATTTTTATATTAATTAAATAATCGATAAGGTACTTAAAAATAAATATAGGGTAATTCTGCCTGTGCAGAACTTATGGTGATTGCAAAACTGTTTAATGTTTGCCCGATATGCAATAGAATAATTTGCACATAGTTAAACCTTATATTGCTCAATCCTAACGTATATCTACTCTTACAGCAGAAAGATATGGTCGCAAGTGATAATTTCCTCTTCTCGCTTCTTGTTCTATGACTCTACTGCTCTTCTCACTTGTGCTACATTTTCTCGGTCTATCTCGTCACACTTTCTTGGCTGTTTCGTTAGTAGTGTATCCTCCATCTTTTTATTAAGCATAGTCGCTCGATTGGACCTCATATATTTTATTGTTTACTGCCTTCGTCTCTAGTTTCTGTCTTCAAGTTATTTTTTCTTCATCCGTTTTTGTTTCATTATCTACTTTTGTTGTAACATAACCGATTTCCATAATACAGTTTTATTTTATTATTTTCTTAAAAACTCTATATCTTGTTTGTTATTACATCCAATATCGTGGTATTAATCATTTACAGTGTAGACTTACCATTTAAGAATTTCATATTTTCTGATAAATTTCATTGAAAATAAGAGTGAATAACGACAACGCCAAGTATAGAACGTCGTAATTCAATAATTCAATGGCGAATAAACGAATAAATCTGTTACAAATAGAGAGAATACGTTGTTAATTATACAAGTGGCTCTTTAATTTGCAAAACTTTTTTTTGCCTTCATTCCTAAGAAGGTGTAAGATTTTAATACAGTCAACAAATTTACTCTGTTCAAATGACGCTTCGAGCTTAAACAACTCTTTTCCCGTATGGTTCAAAAATTAAATAAGGGCATACAGAGGCTTAACCCTTGAGAGGGAAAAAACGTACAACTCGCGCGCACACATACAGAGCAACGAGTTAAGTATTTTTTAGTTGAAAAAAATGCCGCAGCAAAACCGAGTTTGTTTCGTTGTCTCTTGGCGCGTGGTCGCGTGCGTTTTTCGAAAACTAAATATTTAATTATTTCTCTCTTTCCTTTCACATAAATTTCGTCGGGGCGAAATAAAACAAATTCCAACAGCTTGCTGAATTATTAAAGTGTTAAACAGCGTAGTGAAATATGTCTGGTTTGGTAAGGAAGGGTGTGGTGTGGTGTGGGGGAACAGGAAGTTGCCGAGTACAAACAGCGACGGAGCGAGGTAGGGTGGTGCTGCACCTGACAATTATTGCGGAAAGTGAGGGAGGTACAAGTTTAACGCGAGAAGATGTTCCTCGCTGTGTTTCTCTCCGCCGAATGACGTCAGCAAGACTAAACAAATAATAACGTCAGTAGAATGTTACAGTGCCTGCACCCGATGTCGTCTGGTATTGAATATACGTTTCTTTTGTGTGTGCTTTTATATTTTTTTAATTGATTTTGTAGATAATTCAAAATAATTTCTACTATGTCACATTTTTTTTAGAAAAAATGCCGTGGATACTCAGTCCTTCACTTTGTGCTTCAGAAGGTAGGGAAGGGTGGTAGCGCAGACGGTTAAGTGCTGGACCGCAGCAATACATGACTTGGGTTCTATTCCAAGCGGAGCGGATAAAAACATAAACTAGCTTTTAGACGTTCCGCCCGCCCTTGCAAGACGTCGCTAAATCAGGAACCACGATGCTTGTCAAGAAATACCTATTTGACTTACCTTAGTTTCAATGACAAGTTGTTGACTTGTCATTTTCTTCACACAAAAGTGTATTCTATAGGATTCATAATTATCAAGTTACGGCACTTTTTGTTAACAAGAATAGAACGCCTTTATCCAACCGCATACCTGGGACTTTCCAATGCACCCTTGGTCATACATACCTCCAAACCTCCCCCATATAAAAGACATTTCAAACCTGTCAGTTCAAATCCAACATCTGAAGCTGCCATAACTGGTGAAACGATTGTCAGGAAAATAAAATTATATGTAGAATTATACCAAGTGTTTGTTTACTAAAT
The DNA here is from genome assembly GCA_034769895.1 of Magicicada septendecula. Classification (NCBI taxonomy): domain Eukaryota; kingdom Metazoa; phylum Arthropoda; class Insecta; order Hemiptera; family Cicadidae; genus Magicicada; species Magicicada septendecula. The sequence goes on from CM068373.1 coordinate 388,659,087, forward strand.
TCAAGTTTAGCAAAATGTTTACCAAGTGTCGAGCGAACACTCGATCAGTGTAATACCTATTGTCTTAACAACTCGGGGCCAGCGTTAAACCTACAGTAGGTCCCATACGTACGCTTTAGACAGAATTTGAGAACATGTTTCCATTACGTCATTTGAATGGACATTTAACTTTAGAAGGAACAAGGAAGAAAAAGTCCCAATTATTCTCTATCATTTGATTCTTGTAGAAGTTATAAATTAGACTAAACGATTTTAAGTTTTTGGTCTTTTCGATACTATTTTCTTGATCGTGAGTCCTGCCTTCCAGCACCAATCTTCTCCAGTGTCTCCTACCTATTGCCCGCTCAGTTTAATCCCTCACATCCATAATTCTTAGATCTTGCAGCACATCTTAGCCTAAGTCGGCCCATCTTTCTGTTTTAATAGACTTGCCCCCACACGATTTTCTTTGGCATATCGATGATCATCCATCCGCTCTAGGATGACCCTAATCATTGTATTCTTTGAGCCATTACGAATCTTACAATGTCCTCATGCCTCATAGCTGACCTATCTTATGGTTACTTCTGCTTCTTATTCTCCATTCGTCATCTTCTTTAACCGGGCCATAAGCACGTCTTACAATCTTTCTTTCAAACCTTTTTAGTGTTTCGCGTTCATTTTTTATTTTTTATTTTATTTTTAATGTCAATTTTTTCGATACTATTGTATCCTAAAATATTGAACATTTTTCAAAATATTTTTTGTCATATCTCTACAAACGTGGTTGATTAACGTGGTTAATCGTCAACATTATTACAACTACTACAGTACTTATTAAAAATCGAGCGCAGTATTTCATATCATCTGAGAATCTGATCAAACCACGTCGCTTAGACTATACATTTAGTACAAAATATAGAATACTATATAGTTGTAGGACGTGTTAACGGGGCTGTTGGGTCGTGGTCCAATATTCACATTTATTATCACGCCCGACGTTTCAGCCGCATCAACAGCGGCCATCTTCAGCCGAGCGAGGACAAGATAGTCCAGTCCACTACGTTTGTGAGGCCGAAACGCCTGGCTTAATAGAGCCCGGTTAACTTGCCTTACAACTACTGTATAACAATTCCGGCCGCGTAAGAGTCTGCGTTCACTTATAGACTTATAGTACACTTTCTTGATCAGAGCCTTTCTTCATGCGTCGCTTTCAAACAATGGCGTAAATTGAAAGTTATAAATTAAAAATAAAATTAACTTTCATTCGAGCCTAAATTATTTACTATCATTTTACAAAAGATACATGAAGAGATCTGTACCAGTGAATGTAAAATGCAATTTAGTTCAGTATAAAAACATAACTAAATGCCTATGCATGGTCGCTGGATTTGAAATTAGGGTTGAAGGAACGCGTAAAAAAGAAAGAACTAATAAAAAAGTCAGGCGTATATATATTGGGCTATGGAGAGAAGGAATATGTCAGTAGAAAATAAAATTCTTGTATATAGCCAGATCCTCTTTACGTAAAGTATACAATTCTAGGTTTGTGTCAACGATATACTATTAAAAGGATTCGAATCTTACAAAACATTGTTCTGTGGGATGTGGTAATGCTGCTTTGTACATACGTAATAGCAATCTGAAATGAGAAAATGTTGCTGCTTTACATCAACATGTCGAGGCTACTCGACTTCTTTAAATAGTATTTAATCAGCCATTTGAAGACAAGCCTTTCTTTAATGATAGTAAAGTGTTCACTGCGATGCGATTTTGCACATTATTGCGATCATTATAGTGCGCGTGTACAGAAAGTCTAGAACGACCGAAATGAGTGCCCAGTTCTGACTCGACCGTTTGGCATTTGTCTGTCCGTCTGTCTGTCTACGGATATGGGATACGTCTCACGATGACGTTTGAACGCACCAGCTGGTTTTCGTAAAACTTGGCATGTGTGTCCAACTTTTACCCTACAGAACTCTATTGTTTTTGGGACCGATTCCTTCAAAAAAATAGCGGGTGTGAGGAAAAAATATAAGAGGTAAAAATTTTGAATAATGGCAAAAGCCCACCCAGGGATATCAAATTAAAGGAAATTTAAACCATAATCTGAATATAGTGAACATTTCAACATTTTTGGATGTCAAGGCCCAAAAAGTGGATGGCAAAATTTGATAAAATCGAAAAATTCATATGGGTATTTTAAACAAAATTTCATTTTAAAATAAAAGAATATTAACTAACATCTGAATGTAATGTTAAATTTTCGAGATTTCAAAATTTTTGGACCCAGGGCCAAAAAAAAAAAGAGATCTAGCAGGGTGTTACACTAAAAGGAATTTTAATCCAAATCCGAGTGTTTCGAATTTTGAGTGTTCATTATATGATTCTGTGCTTTACAATTGTTATATGACTAAACAAACAGTAGAGAAATCGGGATTTTTGTAATTTTTCCAATAATTTAAAATTACCTAATTTCAAAATTTATGTAATGAAATATGTATTTCATTAGAATTACTTACCAGGGCGTGGTCGTATGTTGTTTTTCACAGACTTTTCAACCTCGCCATTGGAGGCCATCTTCAGTGTCTGAAGGACAAAGGCTTTGCCGTGGTACTGTGGTGTTACTGACGGACACGGTTTCAGTAAAAGTGTAAGTCCTTCAGACACTGAAGATGGCCCCCAATGGCGAGGTTGAAATGTCTGTGAAAAACAACAAACGACCACGAACTGATAGCCCGTGAAGTAGTTATAATAATTACGACGCAGACCGTGAAAGCTTGAGACGTAAATGTACTTCGTTCAAATAAAGAGCGAGTTCTGAAGCTCAGGGAGTATACTAATATTTACAGTGCATTACAAAAATTTGTTTCTCTTCCCTAATCACTGGCTAATTTTTTGCTCTTCCCAGAACTATCCACTTCTTTCCTAAACATTTTGCAATTGTTTATCCCAAGTCTGTTTAGGCCTTACTAAATTTTTTGCTTCCTGAATTCTTTTCATAGATTTTACCTCCTCTATAGTTTTTAAGTTGTCCTACCATCTAAGTTTTCTTTTTTCCATAAAAATTCACGGTAGGCTCTATATCTAAATCTCTTTTTATATTAGTATTTATCCTTCTTTCTTTAAGACTAGAAAGACTTTCCTCGTATTCTTTACTTCCACAGCCTGTACTCTAATTTCCTGACTCTTACTTAATAGCCATGTCACAAAACCAGTTAATAAAATACTCTTATATAGTGACTTGAATATCTTTATTTCCGTTTCTCTTGGGATTTCCCTGCTACTTAGAAACTATTATTTGTAGCAAATTATATTTTTATTGTTTTTCGACATCAATTTTTGATTTCTACATTATCTAATATCAAAATTGATGTAATAATAAGTGTACTTTATTTAAAATCCTGCAGCTCAGGATCATGGTAATAAGTTTACAGTACGATCAGTTAAACTGTTGTTTTACGTATTATTTTGCTTGAGAAAAATATTGTTTAGGCTTTGTGGTTCGTTGCGGATTAATTAGTGGTTAGACTTATAATAGTTTTAATATGAAACTACGAGGACATAAAAAGGTAAATTCTGTGAAGGCTGCGTGGCAATCGTTATAGCAGTGATTGCAATGCGGAGAATTAATGCGCGGGGCCGCCTTGCCGCCGTCCCGTCCGCTACATTTAATTCAACCACCACAGTCGCTGTCTAAATTTATTTCGCCGACACATTCTACAAACGAGCTGTAATTATTGCAGACGATAATGGAAGCGTACGTTTGTGTATGCAATTAACAGCGGTTTGCCACCACCAAAACCGCGCTATCAGTGCTCTTGCTACTGCTGTACCCGCCCGCCACCGTACCCAAATCATCACACTCGTTTTATAGTGTAAAGTTAGTTAGCTTTTACTAAATTTCTGTATTTTTAAATACATAGTAATTATTTTATTTAAATGTAGTGTTGATACATTTGAATTTTCTAAAAAGAAGCAATTTTATAATATATGTTACGACGATCTGACGGATCGCCGTATGGTACAGTGGAAACAAAATACAGACACCAATGAAGTCACTAATTACCAGCTTTAATTGGTCATTAATAACGATATGAAGTCAACGAGGTACTCTCATACAATAATTGAAGTTCAGTTTGTTCACGCGCAATAATAATTTAAACTAATAGAGTTCCTCACTAATTTTAACATAGTAATTATTTTCCACTAATCAAAAACAATCGCTTCATCGGCACTCTACAGTTTCGCCAGGTTTAACTAACTCACTGTTATCTTATATATATATATATATATATATATATCCTGCTGCTGTTGCTTATATAGGTCCCGCAGATGTTCTAGAATAATCCATTCTTTTGGCGTCACAGCCGCATAATTTCCGTAGTTACAAGTACTAGAACTGTCTAGAGAGGTACTTTTCTGCACGGCGTTGACACAGACCCCGTACGCTGGACTAGTCGAGAAGCGAGTAGAACTTTTACGTAACTGGACCCGGGAGCGTTACATAATTGTCGTGGCAATATGTTTGTACGCAAAGAAACCAAAACATGAACAAGGTAATCTTCGTCATCAATCAGTTAAACTGAAACCGAGCAGGATACATTGAGTTAGTGGGGTACGATAAACTACCGAAGAGGATAATAGATTGTGACCAAGACTAAACTGAAGACGGTCGTCAGAAAGATAGGCAGATGACATCTATCTGTTCACGGACAGTGACTAGATCAAGGTAACACAAGGCAGACATAATTGGAATCTTAGGCTTTCTCGGACGGCGTCAAATCTGTTAACATTAGTTTGACAGTTATCCGGGCCATTAGGCCGTGGTCCAACGCTACTGTGAAAGACGTATGTTTCGCCCCCATCACTGGAGGCCATCTACAGTGTAACAACTTGAGCAACGGCTGGTACGCTCTTCAGCAGTCTTCAACAGTACTGTGGCAAAAGACGTTGTTGCTCAAGTCGTTACACTGTAGATAGCCTCCAGTGATGGGGCCCAAACGTCTGTTTTATGCGACAGCGTTAGACCACGGACTAATGGCCCGGAGAATTGTCGAACTAATAAAAACAGAGACAAGGCACACAGACAGACAGACACGGAGCAGTTTAAGACTTCTGCAGTACTGAAGTGGATATATATGGGCTACTATGGTGAACGGAATAATGTCGAAAGCAAGCAAGGAAGAGAAAGAAAAAACTTTACCAACTGGCTGCAAACTATAAAGCGGATTCAAGTATCAGTAAAAAGCAAGTTATTAATCCATAGGTAAATCTGAAACTGTTTTGGGCGTAGAACTATTTATAGCTTAAAGCTTTGGTTACTGTCAAAACATGTATAGAAAGAAATAAAACATTTCAGCATAATGTGCCTCTAGAAACTGCTGATGACTCTACTGCATCCAGTACGGCGGTCTCTACAGATACGTGAAGGCGAATAAACTAATACATAGCTCAAAACGTGAACAATGACTGCGTGACCATGTGATCTTAAACTCTTGGAGAGTCAACAGCTAGTTAGAAGACTCAAACGGTCTACCTGTTTTAGTCCAAAAATTTCTTTCTGTACTAAACAAAAGAGAAAAGTATAACAATAATTAATCCTCAATTTTCCAGGAAAGTATACATTTATTTAAATGTGCGAAATGTCGCTAACCTCCCTGTCACGAGACAAGCGCTTCCAAAATTCTAACTGGACTAGGTTTAGTCTTAGCTTTAAACTTCAGACAGCTTACTCAGCTCAACAATATCAGAACTATAACAATTAACAGTTCCACTAATTCCGCACTCTGATTGTAGTAAACAATTCGCAGAACTGACTGACTGAACTATACTCCCCTGTCTGAATGGAACAATGTTATGATAGCAGAGACCACTAGATCTCGTGTATTTGATATACTCTAGAGCGCTATGGAACTAAATATTTTTTACGGCATCACTGAAAGTTCCCTCTTTGTGCTGTCCGTGACCGCTCGTACACGTGTTACTTACGGTGTCTAAACGTAACAATGTCTACCTCGAGCGAGGGCATTCCCAAAGACACATACAGCAACGCAGAAACCACCACTTGTCTACAACTGCCATAGTACAGTATAACATGCCGAGTCAAACAATCTTATCGGTGTTTTCCCAGGAAGAATGTTGCTTTCTGTTTACTCTCCTTTATGAATTAACTTACACTAAAATTCCTTCATATTAGGTTTTTTTTTCTTAAGTAAATATTAAGTGTGTTACTGATCCCTGTTATCCAGCAACCATTTATTTATTTAAGAAAGAACCTGACTATTGAAATTTCATACATCCAAATATTTTATGAGTAACCATGAAATTATTAAATGAAAATCTTAAATAAAAAAGAAGACGAGACAAACCTCAAAAAGTATTCTATTTTCTTTCTTAAAAAATGTACCGAATAAAAAACTAAAAACAAAAAAATATGAAACTTTATTACCAACGATAAAACTAGCATAAGCTTTCCGGATAACGCTGAAAAGAAATAAAGACCCTATATCCGTACACATATGACACGTGCGACTTAGTGGAGCAATGGGTCTAGAATTGAGCGGCCTGCTCTCCGAATAGACCAACTCGAAGAAGGAGAACTTCCAGACCCGGTTTTATGATAATTAGAAACGCAGATGCTTTCGTTGCCACAGCCCCGCTAACTGCAAGCTACCAAGGTAACCGCAGGTACCGAGGGACAGAGACAAGAATGTTACTTGTTATTCTCAGCTGCGCAGAATCGGTGAACAAACTCCAATGGATCTCTGTTAATGCCGTTGTTATTGTCCTTGGCCGGAAGATTCTTCCGGAATTGTCAGTGTTACGTAGCGCTTACGTAGTCGGGTGAGGTCTCTGGAAGGAGTAGCACTAGGTGCCTTGGACACAAGTAAGTTGGTCAACCAACCAATAAAACTGTATTATATTAAACTTTGTCGACACAATTATTCTCCCAGTTCATGTTAAAGTGACATACGTTTATTCTAAGTAAATAAAATTCAACACTTTTCAAAAATATAACTTTCGTTTATGCGTTAGGCTGTGATACGAAGTCTGAGACATGTGCATTAAATCTAGTTTGAGAAGGAATACCTATGAGTTGTGCCTTGAGAACGCAGAAAAGAAATAGAAGAAGTATTGTCGAACGTGTTGTTAATTGCTTAATTGACCGCGATGAAACAACAATATGACGCATAATAAGTTAATAATATCTAGTTTATAAAATAATAAGAAAAAAGCTGTTAGTTTTTAACACCGTATTTGAGCCTGTCTGGACATACGGCCTACAGCTTTGGGGAACTGCATCTAAATCCAACATTGCTATAATGGAAAGGTTTCAGACCAAGGTGCTGCATGCTATAACGAACGCACCGTGGTTCGTCAGCAACAAAAACATTTATAGCGACCTGGACCTGCCATCAGTGAGTGAAACCATTCCTACTTTCAGTGAAAGATGTGAGAAACGGCTTGAAGAGGACACAATCCTCTAGCCTTAAATCTACTAGACAACAGCATGCAGACAAGACATGTTAAAATTAACATTTCTGCTGGCCTTGCTTAGACTTTAACACTCTAAATTTGTTGTACATAACATGTTATTTTTAAATACTCATACAGAGAACTAGTCAATGGACTAGTTCTATTCACACCATGTATCTGTGAACAATTATGCTTATTGTTAAGTACTGACAGATTGCATTAATTAACGTAAAAAAATTCTGAAATTATTAAATGTTGCCGAATTTGAGTTATCTGTAGTAGCCCAGCGATTATTTCGTGCATCATTCATTGATGACTCTGATTCCCATCTATATAAATGTTGACGAATCAAGGCCTACTTGCTCATATACGAAAAGCGATCATTTCGTGTTATATTTTGCGAGTCGTAGTATGTGCAAAGTGATATTAAGCGTTTAACTTTTTTTTTTTACTGCGAAATCTAGGAGTACGACAATTGGGCGGGTAAATACCGACATTTTCTCCGGTAAAACTAGTAACGTACGTCTTAAAATTTAAACTTGTTTTACAGTAACATCGAAAGTCATCATCATCATAATCATCATCATCATCTTCACAACATGGCATAGGCAAAGTGGTGCCTGTTCCTCCTTCAAAGATCCTCCAGCCATCTCTTCCTGGGTCTACCTATACACCTGTGTCCTATAGGTTTGTATTTCCAGACTTGTTCGGCCAGTCTGGATCTGACATTCTTTCTACCGTTGTTTTTAGGGAAGTCAACACTTAATAAAAATTACGGTCATCATGGCACGTAAGGAGGCAACCCCTCCACAATACTTACGTATCTATAGGCTTGTACCCTATAATGGGGAAATTAATTTACTCAGAACTTTAAAATAACACAGCCGGACGGAGATAACATCGAAAGTAATTATTATAAAATTCCATCAAACTACACTCGCACAATCCCGAAGTAGCTAATGACAAAACTAATTTATTGAAGTCTAGTTGATATAAAAGTTTAATCGTATAACAATTTAATCGCGTATGGAATATTTTGAGTTTTTACCGAACTATCTGTTTCCTAGTTTCAACTCAATTTGGCTTTTGCCACGATATATTATATTCGTTAATTAGGAAGGTACAGGATGTTTTGGAATTTAGGCTGATGTGCTCCTCATCGAGGGCTTGAACGAGTTTAGAAGAAGTTCGGTGACAATTGGGCTATATCAGTACAACAGGGTACCTCAAATAGCATCCACTGTTTCTTGTACAACAATAAGTTATTATACCGTGCTAGTTCTGAGATTGTTCGCAATTACATCAACGCTTTATTTTAAAACGTAAGCTGATATTCTATACTTATTTATAATGTAGAGATGTTGCAGTAACAATAATGAGGTCTCTGAATTAAAATATCGATTGTTTTCTTGCAATCTGTTGTCTAAATCTTGTGCTGATTGACCACACAAACTTACATAATGTCTCCAATATGTTCTGAGCCGAATATGTGCAGTGTCTACGAGTGAACAGTTTTTACGACCGCTATAGTGAAAAAAAAACATAATAAAATATAAGAATCGTCTGTAGATAATCACTGTACACTACTGAGAAGATTGCCAAGGAACGATTACGGAGTTTTCAGATATGGCGTGCGCTACCAGTATAATGCGTACCATTTTCTTTATGCATTATAGGTAAGGTGTGTGTGTGTGTGTGAAGTGTTTGAGGGATTTAGTGAGCAATGATGAAATATTTAAAAGCGTGCTTGAGTGAAAAACGATTGTGGGGAAGCCTCATCAGAAGGAAATATTATGGATAACTGAGGAAAAGTATTGAAAATTTATATACTCTCTTAATACGAAATACATAAAATTTGTGTGTTATTCTCAGTACCTTAAATTATTTTTTGCTTATTCTCGCTCCAAGCATCAGGTTTACGGCCTGTTGCGCCCCCTGGGCATGTACCAGTTAGGTTCCACCAGCGCCAGAGAGAAATCAGCCATCAAGTGACCACTTGTGGTGGCGAGCGCACATGGCGGAGAGGGAGTTGTGTATGGGGGAGGCGCGTGCTTGTGTAGTGTAAGTATGCCTTTGTTACTTATCTAGCCCAGGCGTGTCAGACAAGACCGCTGTATTATACCGCAGCGAGACAGTGTGGGCAAGGAGATAGTGCAGTGACCTTGACTCGATTCCACGACAAGTCGTATCTTTAATTTTAATTCAAAATTAAACTTAAAAATACTTTTAGTTATAAGTTAAATTTAAAATTCCAGACTACGTATAATTGTTTTAATGAAATAATAGACAATAATTAATTCTTGTTCACTCTAAATGTACTCTGTCTCTGTACGTCTCTCTCTCTCTCTCTGTATCTTTGTCACGCGCGCGCGACACACACACACACACACACACACACACACACTTGGACTTTTAGGGAGTGGCGTAACTACTGGGCGATCAGGAGGATCACTCCCCCCAAAGCTAAATTTTAGTGAAATTCCCCATAATTACTTAACATAGGCGTATTTCTAAGCCACTTGCGTCTGTTAAAATAAGGGTAATAAATAACTGTTGAACAGTATATAATTATATGGAAACAATCTTGAATATCTCATTTTTCCTGAGGAAAATGAGTAGTCCATCCTCCAAGCTAGTCTCATCCCCACCCCGGAAACTAGTATACCCCCCCAGAATCAGCTCCTACTTACGCCACTGGTTTGAAGTAAATTTTGTAACTGAAGTATGTGTACGACTTAAACAATTATTAACATTTTACTTACTCAAATATTCTTTATTATCTTCAGGTAATCTCATTATTAAGTAATAAGCTGTGAAAGAAGATGATGAACAATCAAGACAACTATTAAATATTATTTAAATGCTAATTAAAGTTAGGATTAACATTATTACTTAACATCTGTTGACTCATTTTGTATTGTCGTTTAGCTCAAACATTCAGAATTAATCTTAATAAGCCTGTCCCACGGCATACTACAGTTTTGTTTAATTATTCAATTTCATTTCAAGGTTACTGACTTACATAAAAAATGACTAAAAGATTCTGTCTGCCTCCAAAGTTATAATTATTTCCAAAGGGCTCCTGGCTAGAGGTGGGCTGATATACTTATAACAGGTACTTTGGAACGATTATTTTCGTGGAACGGATATAACAGTGACTGAAAAGTTGAAACACCTGTTCCGATTCAACGATAACTGGAAAGACAAAGTACCCGTTCCAATTACTCGCGGCCTCGCGGTTCCGAGTCGCGGGACCCCCTACGGAACTAACGAATAAACGAGTAGGCTTACACGAGTACAAAGTCACTTTTTGGTGCTGTATACTTCATTCTGCGCACGTGACGACTGCCATACAAGTAAGAAACGAAGCAAAAAACCTAGGTTCAGAATATCTCTATGCCAAAGAGACGGAGTTGTTTTAATAAACGAAAAAAAATCAGACTGATTTTACATTTATTCTCGTGTGTTATGCAGATATATAATACAGATTATAGTAACAAATTATATATTATACTAGTCATCAACGTGGTACATTTTGAAATAGCGAATTAAATTGTGTTATAACCTACACAGCGGCTGATAGTTGATAGGGCTTATAGTACTTTTTGTTAGTGTGATTCGGAGATGATTTTAATTTCACTGCACATCTCACGTAAATGATGAGATTGTTGTAACTCTTGTGGGTTAATGTTATGTTTTTGTTACATGTTTCTGATGTTTTTTTGACATTATTTGTTGTGCTATTACGTGCACTCTAAATTTCGTTGCCTCAGTTTCGCAGCTGATTTGTCTAACCAAAATGGAATTAATAATTTAATATTAAACCTATGTCAGTTTGTTTACTCCTGGTGAAAACTTAAATTAGTATTCCCGAAGGGAGACATAAATTCTCTTGTTTCTTATTTTCTTTTAAACAGTAATAGCTTAATAAAGTCACAGTGTAAAATAACACTGTTAATACTTTTAGTTTCAATTTATTTATTATAACAAATTATATAATACAGGTATATGTATAATAGGTATATAATAACAGGTATTTGTATGTGTTATTTTTTTTTGGAACGGTTTCTTTCATACCTGTTATTTTCAAATACTAGTTTAGCATACCTCTACTCCTGGCGTCTTTAATTTACTCTCGTGAATCCGAAAACTTGTTTCGTTTAACACTTTGCCCACGAAGTCATTTCTCCGCTTTATTTAACGTTGAATTTACGTCGTTTGTATTAAGCAAACATTGTTTGAAGCTTTCGCTAAGTTTTTGTATCGAGTTAGTCATCAGTAATAGGAATCAGCATCTGAGCGCTGAGACTAGAGTTTCAGAAGAAACAAGAATGTGATTTAGTAGTAAGAACGAAGGCGATACTATAAAATAATGGGATTAAAGTGTTCAGAAAAGTTTAAACTGTGTTAACTTTATATAAGGTCAAAAGGGACACGCCGAAGCCGATCTCGCAGTAAAGGCGCCTGGAAGTTAAAATGTCAGCAAGTTTTGTTTGAGTTCATTTTTATAACTGGGTTCAGAATCCGGTGACTGGTTGGCTCCAGTATACTGAGCTGATACTGGTTGGTGATATACTGAGGCTCCAATATTTTTCATATAATTCTGTTAATCTCTCTGCGTTTATAATCTCTTCAACCCGCTTCAATAGCCGTTGGATCGCAGAACGTTTTATTGGTTTTCATTTAGTACTATCAGTCTTTCAAAACCCATATTGTAGGCATGGCCTGACTTAACATTAAGCTGCGTAGGCTGTAACTTAGGCGCAAGCTTTTGGAAGGCACAGAAATTTAAGGGAGCAAAACAATAAAAAACTCATTTTACTAGTGTAAAAGAATGAAGATTCCAGTATAGAAGAAAGAGCTAGCAACTTGTTGAAAAATATATATTTCAGGCTTGGATCGATCGTTTACTACAGAGTGTGTTCATTAGGAACATTTTTGAAAGAAAGTAAATTTTATGAAATAGAAGAAACCGAAACTAAGAGAAAAAAAGCAAAAGAAAATGTGAAGCATTTCAATCCATGTACACTCCTACAGTTCGTAGAATCATGTAGTATCAAATCACATTCTCGAATTTTCAAGCAGAATTGAGAATTTCTGTGAGCATGGCAGTCACAAATTGTAGCGGAGAAAGATCGCTTTCAGCCCTAAGCTGGGCGAAAAATTATTTAAAATCTGCCTTGTGGGGAGAAAAATTGAAATCCCTGCCACTTGTATGTATGCCTATTATAGAAAATTACTTTCTGTAAAGCATTTCTTTTAATGAAATAGTTGATAGATTTGCAACGTGAAAGCCAGAAAAATAAGCTTTGAGTAAACAAAAATTATCACCAATTAATAACGGACATGAAAATTATTTGGAAAAACTTTTGATCACATCGTTTTGATTTACTTTGTGTAAAGGTTAAGTAAAGTTTTGACTTTCGAAATATTCTCGTTAAAATGGAAAAAAAAGAATTTGTGTTTGTACAACCCATACGTTCCTATACAATAAGTAGCCTATAATATATGTGTAAATCGTGCGTAATACTATTTGTTTGAGAGGTTGGAAGGTGTAATGGTGGGATAGGGGAAGCAAAAAATTCATCAGACTAGGGCGCTAAAACCCTTTTAAGTCAGGCACTGATAGTAGACACTATTGTGCTAATGAAACCTGACAAACTATCGCCAATTCCAACTTGTTTCTTCACAATATTACTTTTTATATACCCTCTAAAAACTTTACCATTTCTCACCATGAGCTTCCACTACTGTCCCCACATTCTTCTCCAGCAACAAGAACTAGAAACTAGAAGCCTCTAATCGTTCATTGCACGTCTTCCTCTTTTTTATTCAGTACACAGATTTAAAAAGGCGTCCCTTATTGGCAATTACATGACCTCAAATTTTGGCTGTGAGATTTCTCTGTTCGAAATAATATTTGTACAGACTGTCACAGGTGTGGCTTCAGCAAGCAATTTTTTGGGGGGATATGAAAAGCTTGCCCATTATTTAATGGTCTAAAGCAGCATAGGCAACCTTTGAATTTATGGGGGAAGCATGTATAAAAAGGTGCGGAAGTGGGCGTTTGACATCAGTGGTCAATAGCTGGACGTTACAAACATTAACTGTCGCTTTATAATACCCTTGCGCTTATATTTGGCGACATGGCACACTGAATCAAAAAAAGCTTTGCAGTATTTTTCATATAAATTTGTGAACATTTTTTACAGTAGGAGTAGATCATCAACAATCTGTCATCATGCAACCGCATGTTAAAACTAACAAAACTTTAAAAAAAAAGAATGGTTAAACAGGAACACATTTTAATAAAAATAAATTAAAGAACTTATCATAATAAAAACTATTTATTTTTATAAAGTGCACAGAAATGTAAACCTTGAAAACATCGCATTTAAAACATAAATGAAGGTTTCAGTTACTTTTCTTGAAAACACTAACTTACGGTAATTATTGTATTAGAGAAAAGTAAAATTTGAAACGGGTTGTACTATTTTACAATACAGTACTTCGAAGCAGGAACAATGCGGGTGCGTTGCTTCGTTCAAAAGAAAAGAAAATTATAAATTGGTTTGCGGGCGCGTCAACCCTTATCGACGGGCGAAGGGTTGCCAACTGCTGGTCTAAAGTATACACGGTAGGAATGAATGAAGATCAAGATGCAGAGTGTTATTATCAAGACAATAAGTTTTATCATTGTACAAGTACAAAATCGTATCCGCTTTTGTCAGTTCATTGTTCTTTTGATAATGTTCACTTAGAGTTTAAAATACGCGCTACTCATTTACATTATATATAGAAGAAAAATTGAAAATGGTGGCAAGGTACAATAAGAATTCAAATTAATTTAGAGTAAAACCATGAACCTACGAAACGTGATATGGATGCTGTATCATATTTACAATCACAAGTCGAGTAAAAAATTTTGTCAGAAGTTACCATTCGGAGGGGGGGAGAGATTTCCACATGTCCCGCCCGTGAATCCGCGCCTGGTTTGACGGAACTTTTAAAAGCAAACTTGAAAACGGCAAAATTAAGGATTTTTTCTGAACTCAAACGCATCATCATCATCATCATCTTCACAACATGGAATAGTCAAGGTGGTGCCTGTTCCGGCTTCAAAGATCCTCCGGCCATCTTTTCCTTGGTCTACCCACACACCTGTGTCCTATAGGTTTGTATTTCCGGACTTGTTTGGCCAGTCTGGAATCCGAACCTCCGTCCGGCTGTTTTCTTTGAAAGTTGTGAGTAAATTAAATTAATTCCTTAATTCCCCATTATGGGGTACCAGCCTATAGATGGGCAAGTCATGTGGACGGGTTGCCCCATTACGGACCATGACTACCGGTAATTTCTATTCAGGGTTGTCTTCCCCTAGCATTTGATGCCCCAAACTGTAAGGCAGCAAAATATAATTCTAAACAATAGGAAGCTGTATTACAGCCGACTGAATCCAATTAGATTCCCGCCTGTAGTATTCCAAACATAAGCCGGCCCAGGATCATTTCGATTACACTTAGCCTAATTTGGTATTAATGGGTACTGCTGCCCTCCACCAGGATAATTTATCGACCTTCCGGTCTAGATCCATACTGTTCTGTATCACCAGGGTCACCTCTTGTAGGATATGGCACTTCACCACCCAGAACGGTCATGGTTGGAGAGAGGATAACGGCTCTGAACTCAAACATATCAGTGTAAATACCGTACATTTTAATTCCGTCTAAGAGAAGCTAACAAAGTCGGCCAATTTAACCGGACCCAGCCTTGTATTTTTAACTATGATCAAGTTATTCAGTAACGTTTACAGCTCTTCAAATATATGCTTCCAAACGCTTTCTCGTATCTTGCATTTTTATCTCTTACACTGCTTGGAAGTAGCTAGTAAAAAAAAGACAGACTTACAGGCTTACGGGTGAAGACGACTGAGATGCAATTTAACCGTACTACAACTATATCTTAACGACATTCAAAATAATAAAACATTTGAAAACTGACAAAACCAATTACCAAGCATGATTTAATCGTATTGTGTTTTACAGTTTCATTAACTGTACGTTCATTTGCATAATTATTCATTAATTTATATCGAAACAGGGAGTTTTTGAAGTGAAATAATATATTTATTATTACTGCATAAACAAACAGAGGGATGGAAAACTCATGGGAACGTAAGAGAAATCAGAGGGGAAATTATACGGAGAGAGCCGTCAGGGCTGAACACTGTACAATCGATATTCATTAATTAGACGGAACAATTGTTTTGTTCCAAGGTCATTCGCTGACGTTTTTCAGTATCCTTTCTCTAACATTAAACATCGCTTGGCCATTTGTTCTCGTTTAACCGAATACATCTACATTAACACATATATTTTGATTACGCGGTAATATTGTTTTGTAGAATAATGTCAATACACAAGCGCTAACATTTTAGATGTTTTTTGTTGCTAATATTCAGTACTTATTGTAGACATTTATTTTAGTTGACTGTCAGGATGCATTGTCTTATTTGAGACAAGTTTCGACCAATTTGCGTATACTTAACTTCAGCAGTGTTGATAATGTGACTAAATAACTACGATTAGCGTATAATAAAATCGTCCAACCCTCAGTATGTTACAAATTGTGTCTGTATGGTATTGATTTTAATTCGTTCTGGTCATCATCATTTTCAGCAAGGATTAAACCAAAAATGGTTTGTTCCGGTCCCACGCAGATAGACTAGACCTGGTCACTTCAACGTTCTTCGGACGCCCCACACACACCTATCCGTTATTTCGGCTTATAATTTAGTAGGCCTACTTGCTTTGGGGGATGCGGGAGTCATCCTTTCGGTTGAGATGTTCCAACCATTTTAGCCGATATCGCGCAATCTTATAAAATGTACTCGTAATACTCAGTTCCCGCTGTATATCGACAATTCTTTTGCGATCTTGAAGAGTATAACACCTCACGTGCGTGCCTGAGAAATCTCATTTCGGACGCTTGAATACGTATGGCCTGGGATTTCATTAAAGTCCAATTCTCAGGCCCTCAGAAAAGTGTGGGTAGAGCCATCACTTTGTAGAACTTTAGCCGTGATTCTCTACTCATTGATTTTACAATTCTCCTGATGGGCCCACACATGTGGTTGAACTTATGTAGCTTCTTCACGACGAGATTATTTGTAATGTAAGATACATTTTAGCCCAGATATTAAAAATTATTAGCCTTCCCCAGAACAGTACCATTTACAACAAATTTGTATTGGGTCAGCTCCGTGAACGGCCATCACCTTGGTCTTAAAAAAGAGTGGAGATCTGTAATCCTTGCAGATTCGACTCAATGAGTGTACCGGTTGGATGAATCTTGTTGAAGATGATAATGATTTTTACTCCTTTTACATCTTTCATATAATCCATAGTTATAGAATTCTCAGAGCCGAAGTTAATGGCATCGAGGAACTTGCTCGATTTTGGTAGTCGGATTTCGGAGTTTTCAGTTTCAGATCACGATTAAGGTCGTTACTACAAACAAAAAAGTTCAATTACGATTCCGATAACTTCGTTCGGAACTCGTTGAACAATCGCGACATTGTTTCGTTAAGCACATCACCATATCTATGGGCGCACAAGGTATTAACACTCGGTTGTAAAGCAATGGCGTGTTGTGTAAAGACAATGTAAATTTTCTGACGGACCGTGGGTGTTATTTTGTCATTACATGCCCTTTCTACAACTTTGTCCTGAAATAACGCGAAGAAACATAATAAAACGCTGCGTTAGTCGTGAAGTCTGTAATAAAGTGGACGATGCAGAGTCTTTGATTGCCTTGCTACTGTCGCACTTGACCGAGTACTACTGCAGAGTGCTTGAATCAATGGGAGTAGTCTACGTATTGTGTCAAGGACCCCTTCGTTACTGGTCGCAGTAACCTGACCGCTCGCCACAGTGAGTTAATTTAATAGATGTACGCATTACTACTGCTACATAACAGCTTTGTATATAACGTTAATAATACTCCCATATATGTAACTATTTAAAAAGTTGTATTCAGTCGATTTTTGGATGCAGACTTCCTGTCTTCTCTGGAAATCATCGACCCAGGCCTATCATTGTTTGCTGAGTCATCTGTTCATCTTCATTAGTGTATTCTGCTACCTTATCATGTCCTTAAACTTCTGTGTATTATTTGTACGTCCCGCTTGTTACATTCTTGTCTTATGCGGCTCTATTTAAAACAAGCAACTTGGTACATAACGTCTTTTACATTCATTACTTTCATAATCCAGTCATTTTCGACCCTGTGTGTTATATGGTAATATCTCTCTTTCCGCCTCCCTTGGCGCTTTTTGATTTTTATCTACGCTATCTTTGTCAGAGGTAGATCCAGATTGTCTTGGGGGGGGGGGGGTCTGACATCTGAAAACCTGAAAAGTGTCTTTCTGAACTGACATTTCGGTCTGAAAAGTGTCTTTCTGTGTACATAATATTTCTGTACTACGTACAGATTAATTAATTGTATATATAAAATATTTTTTACGTGTGATATCTTTGAATTCAATAAGAAACATTAATACGTTAAACTGTGTCCAGTTACTGACCGAATCTTGCTAATTGTTTCCTCATTCATTCTATTTGTTGTTGTTAATATTGTAACGGTACATTTAACCAACCCAATACCAACGTAAAACAAACTGATTATAAACAATCCAAAACAAAATAAACAACAAAATGAGAACATTAAAAAAGAAACATAGGAAGAACTGTGACTAATATAAGGGAATAAAATAAATTATAATTAACAAGTAATGGATTACAGAAGGAATGAAGACACACGACTAAAGACAAGACAACGTTGACCCAAATACCCAATAGATCAGACAGTGAGAAGAAGACAACAACACCCATAACAAGAAGAGATTTATTAAGGATGATAAAAGAAGCAGTGCGAAAGGGAAAATAAAAGGAAATCAACTACAAGAAGGAACAAATAATGACAAGAAGAAAATAAATCATGAGCAGACAAATTGTTGTTAATGATAGAGAAAATAGAAGTAATTGAAAAGCTGATTTAAAACCCTATGCTATGACTTGACACTGACATCAAACTATTAATAAACTAACTTAAATGACTTGACAATATAATCAGAACTCAAAGGTAAAACAATAATGATAGAAAAATAAAGGGGGGAGTGAATATAAGAGTTATAAATGTATAAATTAAGAATGTATAAAAATAACAGCTAAATGATGTCTAAAAAGACTAGTTCAAATTGTAAAGTAGATATAAAATTATAAGATAAAACCATTAATCAACAATAATGTTGAGATAGTCACAAAAAAGAAAAATATAACTATAAATAATAAAAATTAGCATTTGTAAATGTAAAGAATTCAATTCAATATGTAAAAATTAAAATCTGAGTTTCAACCATTGTTGGGGATCCAGGGGAGGACACATAACCTAAACTGACCAACAAGTTTCCATTAGAATTGCAAGAAACAATAACTGGAATGCTCTGAAACTAGAGTGTATTATAGTATAAGCAAACTAGAGACAATAAGGAGCATTCCATTTACAAAAATTAATTATATAAGGAACTTGTGTACATTATAAGTGTAAATTAACATGATCAAGAGTACAACATAGTAATTCCACCTTGAACAATAAAAATCACACATAAAATGATTATAAAAGGAAAGGGACTCAGTCCATGATATTAACTGAGATGTAATACTACTAATGTAAGGAAAATCAATGTTTATTGTCATAAAATTAATATTAATGGAGTATATTATATGTAACTCATAGCTGAAACTAGATGCAGGAAGCATTAGGTAGGTACCAACAAATGTCAAAGTACCAGAGCAGAACAAAATACTGCCAAGCATTAACATTACTATAATAAACCTGATAAAAACTAAACCTAATCAAAAGATGAAGGTGTAATGTCAAATAAGAGAAAATGTAACACTCAAGAATACTGAATGATAGTCTGATGGAAAAGGTAAATAAAGTAAAATTAGACAATACTAGCTAATACTGAGATAATCAGAAGTTGTAGTGATTAGTTCAGTATAAATAGGCTACAGCAAATATGGTTTAGAAACCCATAATAAAATAAAATGAATAATAAACAATTAGCAATTCCATAGACCAGGTGTCTAGCCAAAATAAACAGAATTGTAATGGATAAGAATTAATTAATTACGTAAAATACTACTGTGCAATAATTATAAGATAACACAGAGAACAAAAGTGAGTAATGATAATAGGCCTACATTAGATATAGGAATCCTTAATATAATTAAGGGATAAAGATATTCTAAAAAATATTGAAGTAGGCCTAAACTAAATTCATAATCCATACAAGAGTTTTGACTGATTATTTTACTAGACTAAGACGTTGCAACTTAGGTGAACGGCATCTATGATTGGCAGCAGTGGTGGAGGCAACGAGTGGGTTTGAATAATTTTAACTTTATGACTAGCAATACCCATCCGCGTTACTAGTAAAACACCATCACAAGTAAGTAACTGTATAACCAAATACTTATATTTTCAGTGAGAAGGCACACAAATCGGTTCATCTTAGCAACGAGTGAAGGTCAAAATTCGAGTACGAACTCGGCGAACCCGAGCAATATAATGAACAATTTATTTTATTTAACCAACATTCAACCGAATTAATAATAATAACCACATTTTAACGAGAGAGCATCTCGTCTAGTTACAAAATTGGCGCTCCATCGCGGGGCTTTAAAGGGGAGATTCCCGTCGACTAACAATATTTCTATTTGTGGATAATATTTTATTTTCAATTCAAATAACTTGGATTGTATGTAATTAACTGATCTAATCTTGCTAATCGTTTCGTTTTTTGCTGTTGCTAATTTAAGCATTTTTTTATATTGAATGTGTGTGCGTGTGTATGCATGAAGATGTAATACGGCCTACCTTTCCACTGTGTGTCTTTTTTCCACTCGTCTGTCAATGTAAACGTTTTATATTCCCTTGGTTCGGGCTGAATATGGTGAGTGACGAATTCGGTAAAAGTTAGTGGATGAAGTGTTCAATATACTTGTCAGATGTGGAAGGTGAGCGACGTTTGTAAGAAATTTATGTGAGTTTGACGTCTCTTTCGCATTGGGGTTTGCGTGTAGAAAAACACTTGACTCGGCGCATCCTCTCGACCCCATGTTGCGCGGGGGAAGAAGGTAAGGGGGGTTAAAAGCTGACAGAAGCCAACCTCTCTTTCACTTCACATCACTACGTCAATCGGAACACTTCAGAAGGAATATTATGTGCAAAATATGACTGCTGCGGTCCGCCGCCCGCCACTCGTGTTCTTCTCTTCATTCAGCGGAAAAGAGTTCACAGCTGAATAGAAATATTGACTTCTGACGAATCTGTTATTTTCGTAAACACACCAAATTGGATTTGTCCTGCCGTCTAGAGCAGTCTGCACGCTTCCTTTATCAAATTACGGATTTCTATTTGGAAAGCTGTGAGCACTCTCCTTTATACTATGTAATTTAAAAGCAAGTATAGTAATTAAATTATTCAGGCTTAAAGAATTCAGTGGATTTTCCTTTTTCACATGACAGTCTCCTTCACGCAAAAAGCTACCTTGTCTTATATTTTGTCAATAAAATACTTAAGATTTAAAGTAAAATAAAATAACTGAAATTTAAAGTAATATCAAGTAGATAGTTATGTGTTATGGCATATTTTTTAAACGCGGCACTTCTCTAGTATCATCCCACAGTCAGGAGCCCTACTTCCTATTAGGGTGATCTCTTACAACTTGCTTGATAGAACTTGTATACTTTTTACCTAATCGAATAAACCTTCAGGTATTCTGAGGTTGTCTGCTTTCTTATCTGATAACGGGTATCAGTATTATTTCTGGCCTTCACTTCTGATTTTGTACAATATTTAAAATTTGAGTTAACACTGACAGTGGTCTCAGCATATTTTCAGGTGTAGGATTTTCTATTCTACGAACATCTGTTACTGTAATAATTCGTGGATTTTATTCTCAAATATTAGTGTTCTCTGCTTAAATGTTTATGTTGTGTTATCCTTCCATCAACGTACAAATTCAAAATTACTTTGAAAAATTGGAGGGTAGATTTCTTTCTTCACGGTAATAGCTACAAATTTCGATTTGTTTCCATTCGCTTTAAATCTCCATATGCTTAACAACTTGAGTATCTAATCTATAACGCTTCCATGCAACGTTTGTGTTTTTATGAGAGGCCAATTATACGTTACGACTTTATTTTTATTATCAAAGTAATTTTGAAAACGCTACCAAGTGGTTTGCTGTTAAAGGACAATAAAAGTAACGCGGACAATGTTTCACCCTCACGACGTCGCTTTAGAGCCGTTATTGTCCCGGCGAAATATGAACGTGTCATATAAATTATTTTATTACCCTCGTTTCAAGATCTCATAAATCAGATATATATATATATATATATATATATATATATATATAAGAGGTTGAAATGTTTTACTCTGGGGGTGGAAGTTGCGCGTTTGTCTCGTTTAGGCGTCCCCTTCGTTACCCTTTTTATTTGACAACAGAGTCTTGCTTATTTGAAGATGTATCCAAAAATTTTTATACGTCTGAAATTGGCGGTAATAATTCACATATATATTGTTTGCGCGATTTATTTCAAAGAATAAAATGAAATACAGTAGAAATATGTCTTTTACGTTTACTTTTCTCAACCTCTTTTTCATACTTGCTCCTAAAGGTAAATCTATTGAGTTGTCATGAGGATAGAGGTGGAAATGGGTGTCCATGTGAAGACGTTATTATATTAGGGTGTGTACTGAAAAGTGGAAAAAATTATTGTTATTTTTTTTTTAAATATTAATTGCTACTCTGATTATGTCAATTGTCTTGTAAAGGGTGATTTGTTATTACTTTTTATGTAAGTACCAAACAAAATTAAATTTAACTCGTAGGAGCATTTATAAATTTTCACAAGAAGATTATATAAAGATAAATTTTCACATCCCAGTATTATTATTAATCGTCCATTAATAATAAAACGTAAAGTAATAAGAAAACGGTTTTACGAAAGTAAAATAAAATAATAAAGAATATAAAAGAGAATTTTCGGTATCCAGTACGAGAATATGGGTAAAAATATAATTATCTTACCCCACGTTTGTAATAAAGTTGTTTACAGATGCGGCCATTCAAATTACACGCCTCGTCCTGTTGAGTTGAATTAGTTGTTTGCTATGACGTTGATGTTAGTATGGTTGCAAGATTTCAGTAATCAGGCGTTCCGACATAACATTCAGCAAACTAATTATACTCGATTCTGAATTATTAAGTTTAGTGATTATGTCAGTATTACCTAAACTCAGCATAATGCACATAGGATTGTTTTTTGTGGAGATCAAAATATAAATAATTTAAAAATTTTTTGGTTTAAATAGAGCTCGATTAGTTTGTTTGTTTCCGATTTAGATTTTCTACACTCGCTTAAAATGGCGAATAATCCGTGTAATTTAATTAATTGTCTTTATATCTAATTGTCTATTAACTATTTACTAATATTTATAGAATTATAGAATATTAACGAATAATTAATAGTTAGTCGTACCCTTGATAAAACAAAGACAAAATAAATTATTGCGGGCTTAATAGAAATATTTTACGGTGTATTTGTGGCCCGGTTAAGGAAGAGGATATTAAGTAACCAGGATACAGATGAGCTATTGGAGTATGACGACATCGTAAGATTCGTAAAATTTCAACGAATACAATGCAATGGCTAGATCGCCTATAAAGGATGGATTATCAGCATATGCCAACAAAAGCAGAAAGAGGGGTTGACCTAAGATGAGATGATTGGTAGGATGATATTAGAAGAATGGATTTTAGGGGTTACTTTGAGATGGCAACTGATATGACTGTTGTTGGAGACCAGGGTCACGTTGCGCTGTAATTCTGAAGAAGAAGAAGAAGAAGAAGAAGAAGAAGAAGAAGAAGAAGAAGAAGAAGAAGAAGAAGAAGAAGAAGTGCTTGCTGATTTGCTGATTCCTGATGGATTACATTATTGTATAAGGATTCTGATTGCAGAGAGACTGTCTGGAGCTTACACGTGACTATAAAATAGTCCGCTACATGGATAAAAGTAAAAAGTATATAAAAAGAATAAAGAAAGACAAGAAGGATCTGATGTACGCCCATCTCTGTGATACTACTGAATAAATGTTTGTGAAGTAAATGCGGAGAAGGATGGGAATATCCACAATTAACAGACACGAGATTAGAGATCGGAATTTACAGTAACGTTATTACGATACACGAATGCTGAACTTTGTTGGCTACAAATGATATTAGAGTGGGCCCCTAAAAACTGAATGAGGAAAATCGCCTCTTTCATGAAGAGCACTTACCAAACAACGGACAGTAGGGATATAATAGATTGGCGACTGAGCAGATAGAGGTATTTAAAAGTTGAAGGGGCATAGTCGAAGATGAAGACATGTTTACAGGTGGTTAGTAAAGTCTATGATTGTTTCATCATTGTGTCTGAATTAGGTTTAGCTTTTGCCTAGAGGATCGTAGAAATTCATCATCATCTTCACAACACGCCATAGGCAAGATCCTGTTCCGCCTTCAAAGATCCTCCAGCCATCTATTCCTGGGTCTACCACACATCTGTGTCCTCTAGGTTTGTATTTTCAAATTTGTTTGGCCAGTCTGCAATCTGACATTTTTTCTAAGTGATCTTTTCACCGTTGTTTGTAATCTTTCAGCTTTTCATTCAAATTAAAAGCTTGTAACTCTTCTTTTATGGGCTCATTTTTTATACGGTCAAGTATAGAACACCTTTTAACTACTCTTTAGAATGCCATTTCCGAGGCCTGTATTTTTCTGTCTTGTTTCTTGGTTGTTTTCCATAATTCACACTCATAGGACAATATAGGGACTGCCATTACTTTATAGAACTTTAATTTTGTATCTCGACGTACATTGTTTCTAAGAGTACGGTTGATTGCCCCACAGATCGTCTAGAACTTACATAACGTCAATATCATAATTCCTATCATAACCAATATCATTTCCCAAATAATCAAAATGGCTAACCTGTTATAAAATTCGACCATTAATAATTATTTTTGTTCTCATATCTGTCGAAATTACTGTAATAATTAAGGTTTATTACAAAAAAAAAAAAACAAAAAAAAAAAACAGCTTCAGCTTTTAGGAACGCCATAATTTTATGATGCTCTGCATGTCGCCCAGCTTTACTTGGTTTCCTAATGGGTATCTAGTCTCATCATTTGGGGAAATTGAAAGTGACCCAAATAGCTACTTTGTCTTACTTTGTGAAAAAGAATTCTGGTAATTGTTCGAATATGTACTAGTAAGTGTAGATGTAAGAACATCTAAACGTCTATTTTTTGGAGCCGTATTGAAAGCGAACGTAAACTTTCGATTATAAATACTCGTCGTTGGTATATGAGAACTACAGTTTACGCCGATTTATAACTTAAGGTAGAGCGATTTTTGTAACCAGCGGTACCGTTCGTCGGTTTGGTCTTACACTGTGCAGAATAAGTTTTGGCTTAAGAGGCAAATTAAGAAGTTTGTCGTGGTGACGTACGAGAAGAAAGAATAAACACGCGTAAAACGTGATACTAATTCTGTACGGAATGCGATGGAATATCAAATAATAAAATTATTCATAATGATCTAAGTTGTAAAGAGTGCCGAACACTTCAGAACGTATTGACGAGCATCGAGATTATTAGGTCTACGTAACTGCGACCTGTAAGCATATAAAGAGGCAACGAAATGGTCAATTTTATTGCTATTTATTATCGGTCTAAACTTTGTTGAAATTAGTGCGATGTAATATTTATTTATTTTTTAAATAATAAAATAATGACAATAACTGTTACCAAATATGGAATTGATTAGGTAACCGTGATTGTTGTTGAAATAAATGTCATTTGGATAAAAGCTGCAATAAATTATGTGATTGTGTTACTGTCTTTGGCTTGGTTTTATTGTTACCTTAAATTTTCTAAACTCAGGTAACAATATTTTTTCCGACGGCAGGAGTCGAAGCCACGGCGCATTGTGTATCGAGGCAACATCGGCGCGCTACGCTGCGAGCAATCCCGTAGCAAATATAGACGAGTGAAATTAAAAAGAAAATCAGAGTTGCAAGAAATATTATTCGCAACTTCACGTACGCGCTGTGGGGTCTCCCAATCCGTTACCGATCCAATGTTGTGCTTGCGGTGTTCCACAAACTGTGCCATTGCGTACCACTGTTGTCACTTGCTGAAAACAAATTACAATCGTAAGGCCTTCTTCTCTGTTGAATCCAGGCTGCGCGTTCGCTGAACACGGTGAGTGTTAACGAAAAAAAACCCGCACATCCCCGATTCTTTATCCGCAGAGTAATTCGTTGTGCAGCAGGTTTGTATAAATTCAATTTTGGATTATTTTGTTACACATTAAAGTATACTGGCCTCATTATATCTATGTAACATTCAGAATGAACAAGTCGAAATATCTTATGACGTACAACGTAGGAATCTCATGATATACCTAGTAAAAATTCCAGGTTTCCGCTCAAAATAACCTGAAGTAGAAGAAGGGCATTATTAGTAAAAGAAAACAAAGCAACTGGATATATAAATTAGTCGTTTAGTACATCCTATAACTGGAAAACCTGTGTACAAGTATTATACCTATTACAGAAGTAGCTTCACCTATAATATTCAAATTATACCTATATCGGCCTTCAGGATAGCGTTAGGAAGTCAAATTTGCAGCAATTCAGATTTGCTTTAAAGATGTGAGAACCCAAGTTGAGAAGAAAGAAATGTAAATTGCGTAAAGAAGACTCTAGAAATTTCTCGTATTGTGTTCTAGACAATTCACTATATAGCCTATATGACTTGGGCACGGCCAGTCAGTTAGTATCTGTTATTGGATTGCAGACTGATTGATTCAGCTGGATTGCGCGTGCAAATTTTAAATTTGATACGTATGCGTTCGATTCAGTTTACCATGAAAACATTGCTACAATACTTAAATAATTGTTCAACAGTGAAATTGCATAATCATTAGTGCGTAATGGTGTATAATGCGTAATTTTATTTTGCCTTAAAAATATATATAAAAATATAATGCAGTGAATTAATCGGCTCTTTCTGAATCGCTTACCTACGTCAGAACCACGCCTAAAACTAAACCAGAAAGTTAAAACTAAAGCGAGGAATTATTCAGATTTTGATTTTAGCAGTAGTTACTTTAGGACACCAACGGCAGCTCAACTTGGGTGGGAAAACGAGAGTTACTGGTAGTTGTACTCATGACAAGACATTACTAACCGATTATCAAATGTACGATTTACTCAAGTGCTAAAGAATACTATATAATATTTATTAAAAAAAATATTGCTACGACAATTACGAAAATTCGGGAGCGTCAGTCAACACGCATCTCGACTAGCCCACCTCGTACACAGCGTCTGTGTCAAGGTCGTCAACTGACATAGCCTCCTGACTGTTCGAGTTCTTGTAACTGCGCTAATTATGTCGGCACACAGCCAGGTTTATGGAATATTATTTTTGGAGCTCTGCGGGATCTACATAAGCATCGACGACCAGCTCAGAATTTAGTTCCACCTTGCGATATTATCCAGTGCAGATCAAGTGATTGTTGCGGATTAGCGGAAAATGATTATTCTGATATTTAGTGCGGTGACATTATTACTGCGTGTGGACTTTAACTCGAATTATTGTATGAGAATGCCTTTGTTGATTTCAAATTGCTGTGTGTGACTTAACGACTTATATTAAAGTTGGTAATTAGCGACTTTATTGGTGTCTGTTATTTTGTTTTCACTGTACAATACGACGATCCGTGAGACTATCGTAACAATATTGTCACAGCGTGGACAGTACAGTTGTGCAGTTGTCGGCGCAGAGTCGTGATTTCAAATTCGACTCCTGGTTGATGTTTTTTTTTCAACTTTCAGCCGGACTTGGATACTTTCTCGTCAAAAGGTGGTCTATGTATATTATATTACATTATATTGATAGTTACAATCACGTTGCCCTCCTCGTGTGCTCGATGTAAAGTAACCTGGTCTAACACTGACTCTAAGCCCGGACAACGAAAAACAAGACGTCATTTTAAAAATCCTTCAAAGACAATTAAAACATTTTAAATCATATACTTAAAGTGTTTACTGACCTTCGTTCAGATTGCTTCCAATTAAGATTTCGGTATCCTGGAAATCTCCCTCCTTGAGGATGTCGAGCGGGTGCTTGGGCAGGAAGACGCCGTCGATTATTGGCACAGACGGATAACCGAGTATAACCCAGTACGAGTTCCACTGCTGCACTGATATCGTTTTCGCGTCGAGGGCTCTCATGCAGGACATGACTCGTGACGAGCTCTCGGCGAGCATGGACGCGTTGCAGCCGCAGTCGTCAATCAGCGTGTGAGCGATTTCCAGCGCTTTCTCCGCCGTCATGAAGCTCCACGGTGCGTTAAACGTCCCGGACTGCATTATACCGCGCCGCACCAGGCCGCGCGTTACTGGAGACACCAGGTGGATGCTTACCTGACAAACAAACCATAATCACTTACTTAAAATAAAATATAGTTAACATAATTAACAATCAAATTCAAAATTCAATAAAGCTAATTATAGAATTACGAAAATTATATCTAAAGCGCAAACGAATCAAAACCATTAACTGCCGTCTCCTCTAAGAAGGTTGGTAACCATTACGGTTTTAGATGAAACTGATTCAAGTTCACTGGAACCATTCTCTGAGGAGGTTTCAGTGAAATACAGCTTCTGTTCCGGCTTCAGCTTCGTATTTTTCATCTATTATTAACTGTAGAACTTTATATTTTCTTTTCTCATTACACGCCCTAGATATTATAGTTTCCATATTATTTTAACTCATTCTTCTTCTTTTTTAGCACTACAGCCCAACGTGAGCCCTGGCTTCCAACACTAATCTTCTCTAAAGTCTCCTGTCCATTAACATCTTAGTGTAACCCCTCACATACATTTTTCTGATATCTTCTAGCACATTATCCAACTATCTTATCCTGGGTCAGCCACTCTTTCTGCTTTTGTAGACTTGGACCCTCAGGATTTTCTTTGGCATACGTTGATCATCCATCCGTTCTAGGTGACCTAGCCATTGTACCAGTTGAGCCTTTATGAATTTTACAACGTCCTCATGATTCAATAGCTCATCTATCTCCTGGTTATTTCTTATTCTCCATTCATCATCTTCTTTAACCGGGCCATAAACACATCTTATAACCTTTCTTTCAAACCTTCTTCGTGTTTATTTTTTGTAATGTCCACGTCCCGCCTCCATAAGTATATACGGGTCTGATAAGTTATTTTAGTGTTACGACTAATAAGTTTCCTTCTCAGTGGTCTGCTGTTGGCATAATATGCCCTATTTCCTATTTGTATCCTGTCATGAATTTTCGTGTTTATGGAACCTTCATTATCAATCATGTTACCCATGTATCTCAACTTATTAACTGTAACAAATTCATTACTTCCATTTTATTTCTCATTTTTCTCAGCACCTCGTCATTTGTAACCTTATACTACCGACTAATTCTCAAGATACATCTGTAGGCCTACGTTTCAAACGCCCCTAGCGTTTTCTCGTTAGTTTTCATTAAAGTCAAAACTGTAAAAAAGCTTTGAAAACACGTAGCAACTCAACCATCTGATTCTGAGATTCAGACTAAGGTCTCGAATGCACAGCACTCTCCTCATTCGACCGAAGACGCTCCTCGCGTGTCCCACTTTTCAGTTTTTATCTTCTGTACAGTTATTTTTATTATTAACTAAAGTATCCAGATACTTATATTTTTCTCCAGTTAGTATCTGCTCACCCTTAACGACTAAGTCAAAATTCATTTACCCATACTTTAATAGTGTCCGTGAACCATTAACTGAGGAAACATTTTGCGTGTTTCGGTCAGTAGGTAGACAATATTTTTAAACCATTTGTGTCGATATTTCAACAATTTTTAGTGCCATCATCAGGACAATTGCAGACGCCAAACACACAACTGTGACCAAACCAAACCATAACGACTCGTCTACAATTCTTCTGATGATGACAAAATCGGTCGAAATGTCAACACAAATTGTTTAAAAATCTAATCTGTGTATTTATCAAACGTCACAACATGTTTCATAATTTAAAACGTATTTACGTAAATTTCACTAATAAATGTCTTGAATAAATCCGTATACCAGTAGAACCACAATGAATACGACCTTGGACTGACATTAGATACACATATTAGCTATACTTTCTGGACTTGTATAAACATTTTTTTTTCCAGAATGAAAAAGAAGAATTTGAAACACACATACATTTATTCTGTTTTGTTACTATTTTTCTAACAAATGTTTGTCCGTTTTGTTTTTAGTTAAAAGTCTAACTAATTTCTCTAACATTTATTTTTAGTAACTTTATTTACTTACATCACGAAAATTTCAGAATACAATTTTCAACACGTTTTCTTTAAAAACTTTACACATTTATTAGCTATTTAACAAAGTTATTGTACATCAAACAGGAAAAATTGTGTATTGCGACACATTCCAATATTGATTAAAATTTAAAAAAAAATAGTAATTGCTTTATTTGCTATATATGATACTTACGGATCCTCCGCCAGCGGATTCTCCGAATAAAGTCATCAGCTCGGGATCTCCACCGAAAGCGGCTATGTTGTCTTTGATCCAGCGGATGGCTAGTGCTTGGTCCCATAGTCCAACGTTGCCGGGGGCGTCCTCGCTACCCCTAGGCAAGTCCGGTTGCAGGTATAGGAACCCGAAAGCTCCGACGCGGTACTGCATCGACGCAACAATCACGTCGCACGTGGCCGCTACCATGTTGGCGTCGTACAGGTCCAGCGTCGCGGTGCCGCTCATGTACCCACCGCCGTAGATCCATATTAGCACTGGAACCTGCAAGCATAACGGACAGCGTCAGTAATCTATAAGGTATGAAGGTAAACTTTGTCACCACTTAGGCCTATTGCAAAACTGCTAGTCGCTTCGGTCTCCACGAGGCATTTCGGTGTTTCCGTCGTTTAAGATGGCGGAAACACCGAAAGTCCTCGTCGAAAACGAAGCGACTAGCAGTTTTGCAATTGACAAAGTGGATGTTGAGATGACTGCTAATTAAACTAACTTGACTGGAGATAAATGTAAACTTGTAAATTGCCCATTTAAAAAATGTCCCATGACAAAAAACATATAAAAAGAAATTTCCTCCGCAAATTTTGTGTTCCAAAAATGTTATTATAGCCTGATTTTTCCGTTGGCGCAGAAATTGGGGCGACATTTTTTGCTAATTGTAACTTGAAAACAGAGCGTTTCCGGACTTGTGTTTATATAAACTTGTTTCTTTATTTTTACCAGTTGAACTTGTCCTGAAATTATTTCAGTTCCTTCGTAAAACACCCTGTGTAATGTAGAAACGGCTTTTGGAACCAACATCAAGAAGGCAATAGTACATACGGAAAACCGGTCGTCGGCAGCAGCACTCGAGCGAAACCTGACATGAGCTGCGATTCTTAAAATTATTATTAATCGATGTGGCAATATACTTATTACAGATTATAAGGTTTCGGGCATTAACCATAGTGAGTTAAAATTAAGAAACACTGCGTATCGACCTCTACAGAATCAGAGGTCGTTTTCAGGCGAACAAAAAATTAATATTTGGTATAGGAAACTGTCCTTAAACCCATATGGACTTATGGAATCGTGCTTTGGGGTTGAGCCACCAAAACTAACATAGCAATCATACAGACGGTGATTTAATTTTTTATTTTTTATTTCAAAGAACCAACGAGCTGTCGCGGATTTGCACACAAACTTCCATATTCCATACGTCCGTGAAGTCATTCATGACTGTGGTACTACACACCATATATGGCTTTAGGACCATCGTAACCCGCTGATCATGCCACTTCTGCGGACCTGCAGTCGACGGAAGGTTGAGAAGACTTTGGCCATCCGACCTTTAAGGACTACAAGGTGACATCGCTGGATGGAACAGCTCTTCACGCCATCTAGTTGTAATCTCTTGTGTGTGTACACTAATCGCCAGATTAGATTAAAGTATGTGTATTTCTGATTGTTAATAAATAAATAAATAAATAAAGTCGACAACGAATGACACACGTATCTTATCCGTTGTATTTTATACTACTCGTTCAGCGTGCTAGAATTGTCTAACAATGTGTGTGTGTGTGTGTGTGTTTCTAATCGGCAAAATGTGTGCTCAGTGGTGATCGATAATAACTGCGAAATGTCCCGTCCACAGGCAGATCGCTCAACGGCATCTGTCAGAACGTTCTGTCGGTTAGCTCGCCAGTCAGCACGTGCGCTGGACCAAGTTTTGCGCCAGACCAGACGTTTTTCCAAAGAAAGTTTCTGTGGTGAACAAAGTTTCTTCTTTGTTAACGTAATGGAACTGATAGGAGGGGAGACGTAATTTTCTTCTTTCTATTTATTTAATTCACTGATAGTCCGAGACTGAAAGCTTACCGCTGCCTTGCCTCTCGCTTTGTTCGACTTTGTAAAGCTGAGATACGTTCTTTTTTGTTTCTAAATACTTTTTCTCATTTATTAAGATCACATGCATTGCATTCCAGACGGCGATTTAATTTTTTTTATTTTCTCTTTATAAAAACGAACAGTCCCTTGTTTGCTCTTTCATGATAAGACAATGGAGGCCAAGTATGAATAATCCAAGTAAGAAAAGCTGTAGCTTGTCTAGACAAACTCCAAAAGGGCTAAGAGATTGCAAAAGACCGTACGTCTGGAATACACGTAGGATATATTTTATAATGTCTTTTTTATTTGGAAACACGGAGAACATTAAAAGCCATAAATTAAAAATGCAGAAGCATTTGAAATGGACGGTATAAAATGTCTCCCCGAATATTCCACACTGGACCAAGCTGCATCTGAAATTTTTACTTCCATATTCCTTAAGGAATGGAAGTATGGTGATGGCAAAAAAAATCGTGTTCGAGATTATTGCAGATTCTGATTCTACTACACTCAAAACATGAAAAAAAGTCGTTTTCCGAAAAGTGTCTGTGTGTGTGTCTGTCTGTCTATGTGTCTGTAGATTTTTTTTTCTATGGCAAACGATAACTGCCGCAAATTCAAACAGAATCAAATAATTGTTTGCATGCAGTCCTTATTTGCAGAGTAATCGCGACCTATTGTTTTTGGTGAAGATCGGTTGAGGGAAAGGGGTAGTTTACCTGCAACGGTTTTTTTTAGCAAGGGTAATTTTGTTTGTTTGGCAAACGATAACAGCCGCAAATTCAAACAGAATCAAATAATGTTTCGCATACAGCCCTAAATTGTAGAGTTCTCAAGATCTGTTGATTTTGGTGAAGATCGGTTAAGGGAAAGGGGTAGTTTACCTGTAACGTTTTATGTTTTAACAAGGGTATTTCCTATGGCAAACGATAACAGCCGCAAATTCAAACAGAATCAAAAGATTATTTGCATACAGCCCTAAATTGTAGAGTTCTCAAGACCTATTGTTTTTGGTGAAGTTCGGTTGAGGGAAAGGGGTAGTTTACCTGCAACGTTTTTTTAACAAGGGTATTTTCTATGGCAAACGATAACAGCCGCAAATTCAAACAGAATCAAATAATGTTTTGCATACAGCTCTGATTTGTAGAGTACTCAAGACCTATTGTTTTTGGTGAAGATCGGTTAAGGGAAAGGGGTAGTTTACCTGTAACGTTTTATGTTTTAACAAGGGTATTTCCTATGGCAAACGATAACAGCCGCAAATTCAAACAGAATAAAAAGATTATTTGCATACAGCCCTAAATTGTAGAGTTCTCAAGACCTATTGTTTTTGGTGAAGATCGGTTGAGGGAAAGGGGTAGTTTACCTGCAACGTTTTTTTAACAAGGGTATTTTCTATGGCAAACGATAACAGCCGCAAATTCAAACAGAATCAAATAATGTTTTGCATACAGCCCTGATTTGTAGAGTACTCAAGATCTATTGTTTTTGGTGAATATCGGTTAAGGGGAAGGGGTAGTTTACCTGCAACGTTTTTTTATCAAGCGTATTTTCTATGGCAAACGATAACAGCCGCAAATTCAAACAGAATCAAATAATTTTTTGCATACGTCCCTGAATTGTAGAGGTCGCAAATGACTTTCGATTTTGGTGAAGATCGGTTAAGGAGAAGGGGTAGTTTACCTGCAACCTTTTACGTTTTAACAAGAGTAAAGTACTTGAAAATTTATTTAAACTTTTTGAAACAATGGTAATTGTTAAAAATAAAATAATTTTGTTGCCAGGCAATAAAATTATAATTTTTTCATTTTAATGTAATATAATATTTTTCATTTAATACAGCAATAAAAAGGCAGGTAAGACACAGCCTGGCTGTTTGGCTGAAAATGATTTTAAATATAAATCTTAGAATATGGAAGTCATGTATGGTTCTCCATACCGATATTTAAAGATTAAATTGGTATATAAAATGTAATAAAGAACGCGGATTATAAACAATAAATGTGGCGTGGTGTTATTGGTCGAATTAAGGAGGAAATACTTGAAAAATAAATGCAGGAATTGAACCATTAGAAAGACATTATAAAGACATGCAGAAAACAGCTGGAAGGAGTTTAAAAAATCTTAGATTACTAGAAGATTGACTGAAAGACGAAGAGGAGATGGATTTAGGAGGGGGAGGAGTAGGAAGACAAGGAGGGAAGAAGTCGAGGAAAAAGGTGAACAACAACTACAGCAATAAAAAATATACGCAAAAAGTAACGAGCGTGTTGTTACGACATTACAGAACAATGTAACAACATACATGTAATACATGTACATGTAATTACATTCTACGTGTTTGTCGAATGTGCCAGAAGAATCTCGCTCTTATGTGTGTGGCATACGTGACTGTCAACTCATTCGCGAGGGATTTCTCGAAGGCGCCAGCCGCGCGGACTGTGTCAAGGCCGCAGTTAATTACGTAGTTCACACGAGCGCTAAGATGCAATTAGGAACATTCTGGTCTGTGATCGCAGGTACATGGCGGCAGCGGCCTTAAGTTTCAATATTAGTACGATATATTGAGTGCGGTTCGAGAGTTATAGTAGCGATATTACTGTGCGCGTTCAAGTTGTTACTAGTTAAGAGTGGTGTTTTATAATCGGACGGTATAATTGTAATATACTTGTGTTTAATTTTAGTGGACATTTTATTGCGTGTGAACAATTTTCATTTGATTTGTTGTAGAGACTGTGTTGTTAATTACGAACAACCGTTCGTAATTGCATAAAAAGAAGTTGCAGAGCATCCTCGACAGGGACTTCCCCCTGCCGATTCTCTTCTCGCCTCCTAAGGAGATGACTTGGCGTCCGCTCCTTAGGCGACACCTTCAGGCGGCTTGCAAGAAGATTTTATGCACGTGCGGTGAGGTTCCCAGACAATCCTCTAGTAGCTGGGCTGGGCAGGTACCGTAGGCCTATACGTCCAGGTGATTCGTGGAAACGCCCTCGGTAGCTAGTGTAGGCTAGCACAACAGTCGAGAACGGCCTGGTACAGAGCAAATCGTCCTACTTGGGCAGGGCCATGAAGCAGGAGCTCCTGAAGGCAGCTCGGAACTCAGATTCCTTGTGGTACGTCTCTGCGACTCACAACCGTACAGCCCAGAGTCAGTCGGCATACAGTGCAATCGTGGCATACTTCTGGATTTGAACGGACTCCATATGAAGGCGAGCGAAGTTGCTCCTCACCGAGACAAGATCTTGGTTTCCTCAAAAAGAACGCGATGGTCTGCGTTGGCAAGAGCAAGCTCGGTGACTACGGACTTGTGCGGCTGGCCCAAACGACATCAGCGACTGCGGGTGCGGATACACCGCTACGCCAATGTATGAATTGGCACCACGGTAACTTATCGGTTTCTGCTTTGAGGTGCGTTTGCGTTCGAGCTACCTTCAACGCGTCTCTACCAAATTTTATGCCTACAGTTGTGCGCTTTCAACTTAAATTTAGCTTTCAATTTTCAATTCTGCTTTCAACACCGAGTAGTTCTTGCGCATGCCTTAGATTGAAAGTACTGAACGCATGTCACAAATACACTTGTGGGTCACAGTTGTCTCTAATGTTTCTCTAATATAAACGTGAAAAATGGACGTGACTGATACTGTTATGTTAGCGGGTATAAGTGCTGCATTTTTGGTGCTGAAAAGAGTTAGAAAAAGGCGTGAAAAATATCAAGACTCGATATGGTTGAAAGATTATTTAAGAACGCGGAATTTTGGAATTATGAGAAATCTGGATGATAACGTTCTATTTAAGAACTTTACGTGAATGTCTAGAACGAACTTTTACATGTTTTTACAAATGGTGAAGCCTAAGATCGCAAAAGAAAATACTCCTTCGAAAAATATGACGCAGGCTTTTAATTTTGTTTTTAACTTTTCACAGTCAGTTCATACTTCGTAGCCAAAACAGCGTAAGCATAATTTCTTTTCATTTTGTTTGTATAATTTTTGTCCGTAATGTCACATAAGGCACAATGTGACCTATAATCTTCAATAAAGGCCTACGTTTGTTCTCCCGACATGGTAAACAACAAAAACAATCACACCAATCACGAATAAAACCTTTCTGTAAAACTATGAAGTTGCACGGAATGTTGAAAGAAGATTCACTGGTGGTGGAAGCATTTCCGTTACTGAATGCGTCACTAAAAACGGTGACCAACTTATTTTGAGGCATGCTTTGTGCACGCGTTACTTTCGCTAGAGGAAGGTCCTCCTGCGCATGCCTCAAATGCACGAAAAGCGCACTAGTGTGGATGTAGCTACTGGATGCATCCAGTGGTTTGTTGAAAGCAATCGACCACGGCCCAAGAGCCCGTTAGTTCCTGGTGTTAATAATAAGGCATTTTGCTTTTTGTTTCGTTTGGTTATCTGAAGCGTCTGTCAGTCTGCTTTCCGTACGCTCATTTTCTGCACGACTGCTACATAATTATAAATAATCACATAATGTTTAATTAATAAAGTTGTGTTAGTGGTTATAATCACAAACAGAAATAACACTGTTGCACACCACTATAAAAAATATTCCCGATTAGCGGTTTCAAGCTTCACAGCTGAAAAACATTTTTCTGATTAGGTGATGAACTGTGAAGCTCGAAAACGCTAATCGGAAAATTGTTCTATAGTGGTGTGCAACAGTGTTATTTCTGTTTGTAATTATACCAGGCGCGGATGTACGGCGGACGGGAGAGGACCCCTCCCCCAAATGGTCACATGAGATGAAATGTTTGTTGTTGTCTTGTGATGATTGTAGAATGGTTCTGTGATTGCGAATATGATATAGAATTCATATCACGTTATGTAGGTTCATGGTTTTACTCTAAAATGACTTTAAATTGTAATTGTATCTCTTACCACCATGTTAATTTTTGTTTGATACATTACTTAAACGAACAGTGTGCATTCCCAAACTGTAAGTGAACATTATTAAAAGAACAATGAACTAATAAACACAGATATGATTTTATACTAACTTGTGCGTTAATAAGCTTGTTGTGTTGATAATAACACACTGTATATTTATCTTTACTCATTCGTATCATTTATACTTTAGACCATTAAAGTTAAAGAATGGTCCAGCTTTTCATATCCCCGCCAAAAGTCAACTCCCCCCCCCCACAAGTTGCGGGAAATCCTCTATCCGTCTAAATAATATTTACACATTGTGATTGTTTTATGTAATAATGTTAAGCACGGCATTAGATAACAAGAAATTCATTTTTTTTAGAAGAAGAAATCCAAGGTTTGTTATAAAAACCACCAAAAAAGAAATTAACTCGAGAGAGAAGAAATTAAGTCAAATAGCTGAGCTAGGTAAAAACAATTCTGCTTCACGTAGATAAGAAGCTCAAAAATAAGTACCGGTTTATCAGCGAACACGATTATGTAAGCAGGATCGTTAAAATATTTCATTTACGTGCTCTGAGAAATTAACTAGCACGCTAGGATCGGCCGGATTACTCGCGTAGAACGGCGGAATTTACATTTTTAAAACAGCGCACTTTATGTTTTTGATAATTCTGAGTTTTTTTTTTTAAAGCAAACATTAAGCGGTCACACGTTAAACGAGCCATTCAAATTTACACAGGCAACATGACATCCGTCTGAAAACAACGCTCCTAAAGGTCACGGTAATGAGAATAAAACCCAGAGTAACTGTTTTTAACTTAAATATGAATCAGTGGAAACCGTAAAGCGAAAACGAAGAGGCTAAAAGGAATATACGACGGAAACGAGGATCTGATATTATATCAAGATGGAACGGATTGAAGTCAAAACCACAAAATGTAGAAGAAGAATAAGAAGAAGGTGAAATAATTAAGCCGAATAGATTTCTTTCCGAATCGAGCCACTCATCTATTCAAGTTAGCGGCGCTGAAAGCTTGAGATTTTATACCTGCGGTACAAACACACCAATGTGAGGCCTGAAATGCTGCCACAGCTTACTACATTCACGAATATAGTTCTAAACTCGACAACACTTCGCATCAGTGTACATAACGAAAACGCTTGTCTATAAGCTGTCCACTTAATGTGGAATTCACTAAGGAACGTAACCAAGTACTCAGGGCCAGCATTCAACCGCTACTATACGTAGTACGTAGGCCTACTTGTAATGTACCGTACTTGAACTGTTGAGTTACGTTCGGAA
Organism: Magicicada septendecula; assembly: GCA_034769895.1. Taxonomy (NCBI): domain Eukaryota; kingdom Metazoa; phylum Arthropoda; class Insecta; order Hemiptera; family Cicadidae; genus Magicicada; species Magicicada septendecula. The sequence goes on from CM068373.1 coordinate 388,697,348, forward strand.
GCCTAGCTGTCGACCTGATTATCACCGAATTCTGAACACTGTCCTTCAAACTGGAATAGAGAGCGTCTCTCTTCACACTATTTTGCTCTCTCTCACATGCACACGTACACGCTCGCGGGTATTGATTATACAAAATGCGGATGCGTTTGTTTTTGAAGTACTGTGGTCACTGTTAACATTTTCGCGTATCAAGTTTCGGCATTACATTTACCACATAGTTAACTTTTCCTTCAGGAAATCGCCAATTACCTCCGTACCTTTGGCGACCAGCATCTTCATCTCTCTCTTATTGTTCGCTAGATGGGCTAATTACTTGCAAACTTTTAGCACTTTTGGTTTGCTTGACACGAATGTAGAACAAAAATTTGCTACCATGGATGTTATGTTCATTCTATAGGAGCACTTCTTCTTTTGCTTTTCGAGCAGCCCGTGCTATAACTCCGCGTCATAAATGCGGACATATACAAAACACCTTGCTCGTAAGCATTCGTCGTTTTCGATAATTATAAGAACACTGTCTTTCGGTTCAACACTCGTCTTTTTATTATTTTTAAACCAAACGTTTCAGTAAAATTATTTTCAGGGCTGTTGGGCCGTGGCCCTCTTTGTGTGTGGCAAAACGTTATGATTTCAGCTGCGGCAGTCAACTTCAGTGAGTCTTCTGTTCTGTGTCTCTGGCGACTAAATGACGACGCGATCATTGCATTGCATTGGATTGTAGTAGCGGGGGGTCTTTGCCCCGTGGCTTGGTTGCAGGATCTGGGTCGTGCCCAATGGCTGCCAGAAATAACTGGGCTCGTTCTTCGACGGGTCTCTAAAACTGGAAATGGTGACCGCTAACGCGATTTCTCGCTAGATGGCGGAGGAAGAACGCTTTATGTCGTGGCACTGCGACTGCGTTGAACACAGTAAGCAGTCGTCCGTGAAGCAGAGAGCCCCCGTGCCAATGGCGAAGAGGACCAGTGTTATTCAGAGATGGGACAAGTGTTTTAATGTTGCTGAGGATTATGGTTGGAAGTAAAAAAGTCATACTGATTAAATGAACCGTTTCTCTTCAACAGCTATTTGTCTCTTTATTATTTAACGACCATCGTATTATCTGAAACTCTCAAGCTTGTCAGTTGTGGTTGAATGTTAACAACAGTATCCGTCACGTCCTGACGTTTCGGCATTCCTTCAGTAGCCATCTTCAGAATAAAGAACGATGTACAAAAGTGACCCAAAGGTTAATATCAAAGATCTACTCTCAGATCTTTGGAATTCGGTGGTTCCCGCAGTAGTCATCTTCAGAGTAGAGACCGACGTAAAAAAATGACCCAGAGATAATGACGCTAGTATCAAAGATCTTGGATCTTTGGAATTTTCGTTACGAGAATTTGGGACATTTTTTCCATCGGTCCCTATTCTGAAGATGGGTACTACGGAAACCGCCGAAACGTCAGAATATGAGAGGAATATCGTTTTTATCGCTCGACTATGACCAACACGCTGGGGAGTTCATCATCATCGTATTCATCTCCACTCCAAGGAATAGACCCCAATTGGTCTCTTCCGGGGCCATCTCCTCTTCGGTCTGCCGACGTTTCTCCTTCCAATCTGCCGCTAAGACTGTCAGATGAACCTTTTAGGTAACATGCGGTTTAAATGTTCACACACCTTCTACAGTCTTTGATGACATCATTTAAAGACCGGATACCTAATTCTCTTCTAGTTTCCTCATTCCGTTTCTTGTCAAATAGGAGTAGTCGTGAAGACTTCTCAGGAACTTCACTTCTCCAGCCTAAATCTTCCTTTGCTCCTTTTTCCTGAGGATCCACACCTCGGAGCAGTGGAAGAATGTCGTGACAACCAGTGTTTTATAAAACTTCGTGAAAGTGTCTATCCCAGCTTTGTTATTCAAAACACTAGAAATTGTACCGCATGTCCTTCTGAACCTCGACAATTTATGATTCCAATCTCTGTGGCAGTCAAACGATATGATGTATCCCGAATATTTAAAATCACAAACCTGTTCTAAGGTTTATCATCGATAACTATCTTTGTTCTAATGGGATACTTAATAAAGAAAACTATGGTCTTTGATTTAGAAGCAGAGACTCGCAGTTACTCTCCGCAACTAACCTTCTGGCTCTTGAATAACGACCTGTCTGCGTGTTTGCTATGCAGTACACCCATATGTTAACCGTCAACACTGCGCTGCACAACCGAATGGCTGACTAATTAATAACTTGCGGATAACAAATTGCGATCGCAGAGACACGAAATCCGTTCGGTGGAAGCTGTGGCATATAGGCCTACGTATACAAAGTACAATATACTCTGTATGACAGTTTAGCTTGTAGCCAAATTGTTACTGTTGAACTAGAATAAACGTTTATATACCGGTTAATAACTATAATCCACGTGACCGGAATGAAGTACCGAGTCAAAATTTACTTTCTTTAGGCGAATTCTCTTGTCGAATTTATTTCAAAACGAATACAGCCGCTATTACTGCCTTACAGTCGAAAACCAGAAAATGGATATTTCTCAGCGTTTCAGTGTGACGCGTTTATAAATAAGCCTACTCCACACATACTCAGAGGCGCAGACAGTGTAATAGAAAAAGGTGCACTCGGTAGGATCCGTTGCTGTGGTAACGATTTGACTTACATATTACTGAAAATGTCTCTAGTATTTGTGTTTACACAAATATTTGTGTTTATTTGTATTGCGATAATATAATTAATTACACTCGGTACAATCGGTGACTTTTATTATTATCGTGTATATTACGTATGTATTATATATGTGTAATACTAGTGTGATTAATTTTAAAAGCATGTTAATACAAATTTTGACTATAGCTTTCTCTGGTATTCAGCATTTCAACCACTATTATAGGCTCATAATCCACGCTCTCGTAACAATATTGTTACGACGTTTGAACTGATTGTCGTGTTGAACAGTGGAAGCAGAATAACTGACACCTGATGACGTCAATATCACAACTTTAATTACAGTTAGTAATAAACAATGACACTCTTATACAACTCTTTAAGTTAAAATTGTCCAACACGCACAATAAACATGAACTGTTATTGAAGTTTCGCACTAAGTAGCACTAAACCGTAATCACAATAACAATTATTCCGAACCGCACTGTAACATCACCAGGTCTAAACTAAAGTCGGCCCGCCGCTGGATGCTTATCTATATTCTGCTAAGGTCCAAGAAAAAGCCGTAATTTTCCGGATGACGCGTCTAGAAATATTTGCTTAGTTACAGCCATCCTGGAACCTGCTTGAAATTGTAGACTATCAATGTCCGACCGTGTACAATGCCTGGCTGAATGATCCACAAATGTGTGGAGTTCATATCTGGAACGGCATCGAAAGTTGCCGCGTATTAAGTGTCAAGTAATTACGTTTGATATCTTTTATCTCAACGTAGCATATGTTATATATTTAAATAAGTAAGTATTTTATACTTATTTTAACCTCATTTTACAATTGTGAATGAAAATGTTAGTATAATAATAATAATAATAATAATAATAATAATAATAATAATAATAATAATAATAATAATAATAATAACAATAATAATAATAATACCAGACTTGAAATAGTATCGAAGTGTCTGAGCAGGTTACCTTCCCGTATGAGCCTGTATGCGACAACGATGATGAGGCCAGTACTCCTAACGTAACAGCCGGTTACCATTACCGTATGAGTTATCGTTGGCACTCAGTTCCATAAGCTGAGTGCTGAGTTGTTGTAGGAATAAACACGCCGGAAATGGAGCTGCGGGGAATAGAATACGCGACCTCAAGATCTGAAGGCAAGCGTATATACGGGCGTATATACGGAGGGGGGGACGAACGGGACCGGACGCCCCACCAGGGGGTCAAAAAAGTTAACGAATTCTGTTAATCTCTTAATTTTTAGGCTGTGTTCGCCTATATAGTAGTAACTTTTTTGGATATTATTTTTTAATTATTATAATTGTTTAATTGTATTTTTATATTTAAAAAATTTATATTTTATAATTTTATATTTTATATTTTTATATTTTATATTTTGTAATTTTTATTATTTTAATATTATTTTTAATTGTTTCTTTAATATTATAATTAAATTTTAAAAATAATTTTTTATATATACAAACAGGTTTATTACACAACATTAGCGTATACTTTTGAAATATGAAGTATAGGAAAATCAATTCTGTCAATAAGTATCTTGTAAATAATAATGTTTCAATAACGCCTATTTTTATTGTGTTGTTACCATTTACTTTAATGGGACTGATTTCAGTCACTCTAAATGTAGTAATGTTGATTAGTCTTAACTTGTTTTTTTGCATGAAGCCGACCCGACCGCGGGCCCCCCAAGGCCAAATTTTAGATACGCCACTGGCCGTTCTGCTAAAGCCTTAAAGTTTCATGTTAATACAATTTCTTTTTTGTTATTAAGTTTAATTTCTTTGTAATTATTATATAATTTTTTGAACAGTCGTATCATTTTTCGTCTTTATGTAGTTTAGGAGTACACGATACAAAATACAGCAATTAATTAAATTATACGTAAAACATTTGAAAATACGAATATCGTTAGCCACACCAGAACTCTCGAAAGCGCATCATTAAATTTTAACTGGCGATACACATTTTCTAATCACGAAATGAAAACAATCTGGGTTTTATGTTGTACATACATGCAAGCAATCGCAGAGACACGTGCCGATACAGTAATAAAAAACGCGTGCGTATTCGAACATTTCATACAAAAGCTATTCAAAGAAGTTACAGTACGTGTTTATGTAATGCCAGCAAACACATTATATCGAATCCGACAGTAAACCGAAGTATAAAAGAACGTGTACCGTAGTTAAAATATGAAGCACACGCGACAAGAGCTGTAAATGTTCGATTTATTGCGGGGTTGCCAGTCAAGGTCGCTGAGTATCGAACCGAGCCGAGCCCAAAGCGAGCCCGTACTACAGGTATTCCTGACACGCGGCCCGCCGTGCCACAACCTCTTGTTTCCTTCAAATATAACTCAATTATATGTGCGAGAATTTTGCGCAGAATTCTCGGAACACAGTGTTGTTGATTTAATTTCTAGACGGTACACTTCACTTTCTTCACTCGCCAGTCTTATTTTTACTTCATATACCTGTAGTACAAATACGCGAGACTGACACAACTGAAAGTGAACGTTACTGTTTGTCATATTTCTAAATGTGGCCTCATTTTTTAATCATTGCAGTGTTTTAAAATGCTCTTATTGTTATGACTACAATTATTGTTATCAATTATTATATTATTATTATTTTTGTTGTTGTTATTTTTCCTCCTACTCCTCTTCTTCTTCTTCTTCTTCTTCTTCTTCTTCTTCTTCTTCTTCTTCTTCTTCTTCTTCTTCTTCTTCTTGTTTTCTTTTCTTTTTGCTTATGAGCCACTGTGAACTACGTTTGGTTCAACTGGTTCCCCCTTCTTCTCCTCTCTCTCACTCCTCTCCCACATCTCCTTCATTCTTGACCGATGTCTCTGCCTCCTTTCGTCAGCCCAGATGGCACCTTTCCTCTTCTTGAGTTTTTCCTGAAAACCTTGGGCATTACTTTTTTTTTTGAGTGGGCTCTTCTTTTCTTATTGTTATTGTTATTGTTATTATTATTATTATTATTAATTTGTTACGGGAATAACTGCAATCGATCTGCTGGTATAAGAGCGGAAACAGGCTTACATGAATAGGAAGACCAAAGTAGATAAAGTACAAACTCACAGAGAGGCCAGGGCCCGTACTATGGCTCAGTGGCAGGAAAGATGGACCGCTAGCCACATAAAGCAGTTAGCCGAGTGGACTGATCGCAAATGGAGAGATTAATTATTTCATAACGCAGTTTTTAACCGGTCACGATCTGTTCCGGACTTACTTCTATAGGGCGGGGAAAGCAGACAGACCAGACTGCATTTTCTGCAAACAGGAACTAGACGATATGCACCACACGTTTTTAACATGGAAAGAGAAGACGCAACCCCTGGAAAATGTAGTGGAACATAATCGGACAAATGTTGCAGAGCGAACACCATTGGGATTCATTAGTACCTACATAGAGAATGTACTAACGCAATAGAAGGAAGCAGTAAATGATCTTGGTATGGCCCCTGACAAAAAGCAGAAAAAATGTAACGTGGAACCGCTGAAGGTTTAAAACAGATGAACGTCCACAGGACGAAGAACAAATGGCACTACCTTGAAGTATTGCGAAACCTGTGTCCCGAGGTGGATTCCGTGGGCAAAAGGGTTCGTGGTTTTGGTGGGTGCCAGTCCCACACACCGTAGGAGTGCGGATCCTCCTGCCCTGAAGATTAGTTTTCCACAATCTACCTCGTAAAAAAAAATTATTAATTTCTAGTTATTGTTATTATTAAGAATCTTTAGTGCAGCAATGCCAAACTGAATAAATAACAAAACTTAAATAACGTTCTGTCAAATATTTGTGTCGAGACCCGGGCAAAATTTATTATCATCTCTGAGACAATTATTGGCAGAATTCCAGTAACACCGATATCACAGTTCTATTATTTACAGTTGTAATGCGAATCACTCTTGAATTTGTGTTTTACTTATGTACGGACTCAGTGGCGTATCTAGAATTTCGGTTTGAGGGGGGTCCGGGGTCGAGTCGGCTTCATACAGAAGAAAAAACAAGTTAAGACTAATCAACATTACTACATCCAAAGTGGGTGAAAAACGTGTTATAACGTCCTGAAATCAGTTCAAAATAAGTAGCCCAAACAGTAATAACACAATAAAAATACGCGTTACTGAAACTTTGTTTAGAAGACACTTATTGACTGAATTGGTTTTCCTATATTTTATATTTCAAACGCAAATGCTGTTGTAATAAACTTGTTTGTATATTTAAAAAAGAGTAGGCCTACTACTGTATTAGCGTTCACAGCTGGAAAAGTAATAAAACAGCATAAATTTAAGAGATTAACAAAATTCGTCAACTTTATCGGCCCTTTGGTTGTTGGGTCCGGAGCCGATCGTCCCCACCCCCAGATATGCCCTGTATGGAACGTTTCAATAAATTGTGCGGAAGCGTTAGCATGACTATGTTATTTACTGAAATTAAGAATTTGACTGAATCTCACAGCATTCTTTCGTGAGATAATAATAATTTGTCAATTATCACTATTACCATTAATGTGAATTATAGATGTCGTTAAGAGAACAGCATAAATCGTGGAATACGCTACTGTTATTAAAAGAGTGGAATACATATCGTAGCGAAAAGCTGTTACAGAGAAATCAATGGGGGCAACGTTTTACCAACACTCTTGTAAAAACAATTACACCCGTATTATATGTATACGCCCGTGTAATAAGTACACAACATACTATACAAGTCTCCTATGTACTATGTGCACCAGATAATAATAGTTAATCAATTGGTAATTAACAATAGTACAATTCAATTATGACGATTAAACACTCGCATTAACACCGCAATCTTATTGCTGTAAATAATTTTACGTAACTAATTATGGACTGAATCAACTGCACTCGCTGTGTTCTTATTCAGGAAGGCGGCGAGGTATAGTTTGTTCACTCTTAGAGTGGAGCCTGATGTAAACCAAGGCAAAGTGATGTAGCACAGAGGCATGTACAGTACAAAGCTAAAACTTCCTTAAGAGAGCCAAAGAAATTATTTAATTTTTAGTTGTATTAATCCCAACTGTATACAAAAAATTTTTGTTGATATATTTGAAATCAATTAGTTATAATAAATTGGGAACTACATTTTTCTAGCGGTGGAGACTGGCCACTCATCTAACCAGTCCGGTTCAAGTACACGTACATCAAGCTCCATTCTAAGAGTGAATAAAATTTAAACGATAGTGTGTTAGCCGAGAAAGCACTGAACTTGCTTACTAATCTTTCTGGAACACAGCAGAACCTGCATGTGATGTCTCCAGAAGCTATCGTTTGTTGGCGCACCGCTTTGTGATGAGGCAGCAGTACGCACATGCGCATTGCATTTACCGCGCGTGGCCGTAACGGTATTACTATTGATGTTTATTGTTATTGTATTAAATTTTAAATGGATTTGTTTTTGTACCACCGAATTAGTTAATGTAGGGTAGGCTGCCTTGCCTGACCCTACAGCATACAAGGTCGGTCGTTTGGCCGCCCACTGATACGCTTAAGCTGCCAATCATTATCCCCAGGATATTATCGCAAGTACTAATTGAACAGGGGGCCGTAATACGCACGCTGATATAACGTTACGTCCGTTAATGGAAACCGGGACTTCTGGCTTAGTACCCATGTGCCCTACTCGTCTACTAACCTTGGTTAGTCCTTATTTGAGGCAATGTAGTAGTGAATATGTCCCCCGATATGTTAGTAGCATATTGCAGGGTAATGCGGGACCATCAGGCGAACTCTTAAGTCAGCAAGTAAAGAAACACATCTAGAATTCTAGGTGATGCCAATTCCCACATTGCTTTATGGGTCTGAGAATTGGACTTTAACTAAAGGCCAGGCCAGTCGCATCCAAGCGGCTGAAATGAGATTTCTCAGCAACGTGGCAGGGTGCACTGTCCATGATCATAGAAGAAACACAGATATACGCAGGAACTGAATATTGTGAGTATACTCGACAGGACTGCCCATAATCGGCTGAATTGGGGCAATGCCGAATGAGTGAGGCTGAACGAGTGAACATCTTTGCCGAATGGATGACTGCCGCATCCCCAAACAACTATGGAACTATAAGCCGAGGGGACGGACAGGTGTGGGACGTCCGAGTAACCAGTTCTTTGCCTGTTTGAGTCCGGAACAAACCATGCTTGGTTTAATCCTTGAAGAAGATGATGATGATGAATAATGTAGTATATATAGCCTAAATGTTAATTGTCATAATAAAAACAAGACTACCAGTCATATTTATTATAGGGAAAAAATTATGCTTAAGAGATTCAGTTTCGGGGAGGGGGTGGAATTTAGTCTCTTATTCGATTTTTTCTTCCCATTTCGTTCATTTAGGACCTACTTTGATCTATCGTAATTTCGAAAGAATAGACTTTTATCCTTTTTACTTCGATAGGTGTGTAGACGTCCATAGTCATCGAGACGTCGGGTGGTCATCCATCCGGGTTTTGAATTCACTTATGTTGCGCTTGACTTAGCAAGTGGACCTACGATTCGTTAACCACACGACAGTATGTCGTTTACCTCAATAAAATTATAACTTTATTTAAGTCGATGTTAATCTTTATTATAGCGCGCACGCACGCTATATACGCGCTTTATACACATAAGTACAGAATAAAATAAAATTCTAAATAATTCCGCTTTTTGAAGAGTCTCATAAAGGTTTCGTTTAGTTTAGTTTCACTACAATTAAGGTCACTTGTAGTTACTGAATTAGATAACATTTATAAACTAATTTAATTTTTGGAAATTGTGTTATATACAGTTCTGACACAAGAAAAAAATTCAAGTTGAAAAATTCATGAATTAGTCTCAAGATGTTTTTAGAAATAAATATTTGCATTAATGTGATTCGTTGTAATTGGTGTAAGCTAGGTAATGTTGAACAACAAATGTTGTTCTGAACTTCTGTAGTATGAGTGACATTTGTAGATAAGTGTCTCCAGAAAGTGAAGTAATAACAAAATAATAATGTAGTCTAGGTGCTATTAAAAATGTGAAAAGAAAAATTGGATTCAATGCGTTCAAGTGAGGTGGGGGGTGATTTTATCTCATGACTTGGTATTTGCATTAAGTATAAAGGAAACTAATTATTTAAGGGCAGGTAAGCGGCGAGTTGTTGTGTCTGTCGGTCGTATCGACTGAGAGTTGAAAGTCAAAGGGCAGAGGGATTGCCAAGGCCGGCGGCTTGTAGCGGTCATTAGAGGTGTGCGACAGTTAAGGGTGCACCCAACACGCACACCCACTGCACGCCGTGATAACGAATTCGGAAAGTAGAACTAGGCCTCGCGTCTCGCCGATCGATACAAGACGTTTGTAGCACACAACGCGTGTTGCTTACCTTCTCAGTTAGATGTTTGGTTGTAAGACGGTAACGATGTCTGTACAAAAGTCACTGCATACTGGATTTTAAATTTGACAACAGGTTGAGACGGTAATCTATATAACTTATGCATAGAGGATAATTCATTTGACGCAGTTAATAAGTTCAGATACCTGGGTAACATGACAGATAAAGAAGGGTCCATAAACACGATGATACACGACAGTATCCAAATAGGAAATAGGCCGTATTATGCCAACAGTAGACTATTGAGAAGCAAACTGTTTATTAACATAAAAACACGTAAGACACTTATGAGACTGGTTGTTACTTATGGAGGCGAGACATGGACGTTAAAAAAAAAAAAAAAAGATCAAGAAACACTAAGGAGGTTTTGAAAGAAAGACTCTAAGATGTGTTTATGGCCCGGTTAAGGAATAAGTTGAATGGAGAATAACAAGTAACCGGGAGATAGATGATCTATTTAAGTATGAAGACATTGTAAGATTCGTAAAGGCTCAACGAATACAGTGGGTAGGTCACCTAGAGCGGATGGCTGATCAGGGTATGCAACCGAAAATCCTGAGCGCGCAAGTCTATAAAAGCAGAAAGAGGGGCCGACCTATGATAAGATGGTTGGATGGTGTGCTGGAAAGTCTCAGAAGAATGAATGTGAAGGGTCACGCTGAGATGGCAACGGATAGGAGACATTGGAGAAGACTGGTGTTTTGATATTGGAAACTAGGACTGACGTTGGGCTGTAGTGCTGAAGTAAAAGAAGAAGAAGAAGAAGAAGAAGAAGAAGAAGAAGAAGAAGAAGAAGAAGAAGAAGAAGACGACGACGACGACGACGACGACGAAGTGGTGGAGAGGGTTATAGCTGATTTAAGTTACCTGACCTTGAGCGGAGCGAAATTTGCTGTAACCGTGAATTTCCTCATTTACGCTGTGTACAGTGGGTATGATAAAATAATCTAGCGGAAAATTCTCCACTTTTATTTGTAAGTTCCAAAAAACAAAAATTTTGCAATATTCGAAAAACTGATTTACATAATGACATGCAGTATTTCAAAACAGATTTAGTCTGTTTATTTTTTTATATTGTAGTAAAAACCACATTATTATTTTTCTCAAAATCGACTCGGAACGTTGGACAACGAAGTCTTAAACAATTTCCAATCTCTCTCTATTTGCACGCATTCTTTGTTTAGTGCTCTAGAAAAAAAAGGTGTTATTAACATGTTATAATATTTGTTAACGTATACACAATTTGGAAAATGAAATCAATCTGCCAGCTTCTGACCAAGCCAACTGTTCTCCCGCCTGAGTTGTTTAATTATGAATAAGATACGGTCTGCTTGCGCACCTGTTTGTTTTCACTTTGTTGTTATTTCCGTAGTCACTTGCATGCTTCTTTCCACATTTTTTTGCATCAATTGTACATTGACTGGCCGCATGTCTATCCTATAGACTATTGCAAGAATCATCTTCTATAGGCTTACAGCCCAACGTGAGCCCTGGCTTCCAACACCAATCTTCTCCAGTGTTTTCTATTCACTGCCCTCTGAGTGTAACCACCCACATCCATTCTTCTTAGATCTTCCAGCACATCATCCAACCATCTTAACTTAGGTCGGCCCCTCTTTCTGCTTTTATAGACTTGCACCCTAGGATTTTCTTTGGATACGCTGATCATCCATCCTGTCTAGGCGAACTAGCCATTGTATTCGTTTAGGCTTTACAAATATTACAGTGTCCTCATGATTCAGTACAGTAGAGGGAAAATAAGGGTTCTGACCCAAGTACCGTTATTCCCCCACCACCACCGCTGGACCTGCAGCATCTGCGAATTTCCACCAATAAAATTTCATGCCGCCTTTCGTGCGCCAAGTTCAAATATATGCCGTCTTTCGCGAGCCTAAATCACTTTCACTTTCTAACCGCTGGACCTGCAGCATCCGCGAATTTCCGCGAATAAAATTTTTTATTTGATTTTTTTATTTTTTAATTAAATTGATTTGCATATCAGGGGTGGGTGGGGGTGGGGTGGGGTTCAATGGACCACCCGCATCCGTGAATATAATTTTTTATTTTTTTAATAAAGCTGATTTGCATATCAGGGGTGAGTGGTGGGTGGGAGGTTCCGACTTGATGCATTATAGTGTATATATTAAATATATGATCAGGGTTACCAACCTTGCATGAGTTAAAATTTGTTGTGTGTTATAATGTATATTAAATCTATATGATCAGGTTTACCAACCTATGTATGGGTTCAAACTTGATATGTGTGTGTATTATAGTGTATATTAAAATATATGATCAGGGTTACCAATCCTGCATTATTGTGTGTATAGAACAGATCTGCCAACATTTTTCTTCGGTGGGAAATTCAAACTATATTATAGTAAATTGTTGACGACTTCGATATCAACTCTCTCTCCCCTCCTCTCTCTTTGTCTGTAGACACAGTTGTCGATCACGATATAAACTCTCTCTTTATGTCATCAGTTTTACATAAGCGTCGTGCTACTTATGGATTATTGTAAGTAGCGATACTAAAATGTAATCACCAGGAAATATATATTTATCACCTATCTCGTTATGTTCTACTTCTAATTTTTTTTGACACATGACAGTCATTGACCACGATTTAGAAATTAATATACTGCCAAGTCTATGTGTGTGGTAAAGTGTTACGCATAAAAAAAAATCTCCTTGAAATAAGGTATTTTCAAAAGTTTTGTGTACACATACACACATTGTATATGTCTCTCTCTCTCGCTGCAAACGTTGACAAGAATTCCCTTATTCAAACGATTTGTATGTGTACACGAACTTAAATATAGTTTACAGACGATTGTAATTTTAAAAATTCATTTTTGCATTAAATATATATATCGTAAACAATGAAATAATAATATTTCGTCATTGTAAGATTTTAATAAAACAATTATCAGTTTAAATAATAATTTTCATGATTGTAAGATACAACCTACAAATTATTAAAATGTCTCTCTCACACATTTCTGATTACTATACAAATAATTGCATGCATATTCGGAGGTTTATAACGAAATAAATTAAAATAAACCATAATTTGTTTTAAATAATTAAATACAGGGTTTTGATACGAGTACGTTGACCGCATTGATCGGTTCAACGAAACAAGTCTATGCACACACAACGATACTGAATTAGATATAGTTATTATTATTCGATAACTTAAACCAGAGGTCATTAACCTTGTATACGTTGTCTAAATCGAACGTTCTACTTTCTAATTGACACCTGTCAGTCATTAGCAGCGTTGACAGTAATTAGGATTAATTATGGATTAGAAAGTATTTACTCTAAAAACGGACATGCAAGCTTTCTCCCACTACCAGTGTACAATATATATACGCACAGAAAATTAGCGAAAATTTCTCATTTTGACTGCTTGTGTGTGTGTGCTGATACATCGTGAAATCTATCTCTGCATGATAATTTCTCATTTGTCTGCCAGCGCATGCTGATACTGTACGTCTTACGTGTCTTCACATCGTCTTTGGTAAGTGTACAGATTTTATTTAAACGTAAAAATTATCAAGTGCATTATTTATTGAATTTAATACACGTGTGTGTGTGTGTATGATCAAATTATTATGTCTGCTACAATTTTCTGAAATATATTCTTAATGTATTTTTATATTAATTTTATTGTATGTACCGATTTTATTTAAACGTAAAAATTATTTGCATTATCAAGCACATTATTTATTGAATTTAATACATGTGTGTGTGTGTGTGTGTGTGTGTGTGTGTGTATGATCAAATTATTATGTCTGGTACAATTGTCTGAAATATATTCTTACCGTATTTTATTTATTTTTTTTTTTTATAGTGGCAATTTCGCATTTGACTGCCTGCGTGAAAGCTATCACTGCATTTTTTTAAATAGTTGAAAGACTGTTGTAGTATACACACACAACTTTCATCATTAAGGGTGTATAGACAACACACATACTAGTTGGTGAGTGTACAGATTTATTTAAACGTAAAAACATTATCAAGCGCATTATTTATTGAATTTAATACATGTGTGTGTGTGTGTGTGTGTGTGTATGATCAAATTATTATTATGTCTGTTACAATTCTCTGAAATATTGCTTTAAACAAACATTTTTAATGTAACAAATTTAGAAAGTAGGTCCCAGCGTATGATGACATTTATATCTCTCTAATTCTGTTGTGGACATACATACATAGCTGTAAGCAGTGACTATTTCCTTATGAAAGCGGAATGTAGACTTTCCTAAAATTATTTGCATTAAAACATTATCAAGCGCATTATTGAATTTAATACATGTGTGTGTGTGTGTGTGTGTGTGTGTGTGTGCGGGCGCGTATGTGTATGATCAAATTATTATGCGTATACATTATGGAGTGGGTTATACAAATAATAATAATAAAGTGTGTGTAATATATACATTTATTAAAATACATACACACAGCTCCAAGATTATATTAAACAGTTTTTACAATTAAAAATACATACACAGCTCCAAGATTATATTGTTACAAGTATGAAAATATATCTAAACTAGTTTTACAATTAAAAATACATACACACACAGCTCCAATATTATAATGTTACGAATATATATATTTAAAACTAGTATTTACAAAATATGTATAAAATAAGACTTAAACACGTCTATGTACTGTGTTGGACAATAGCGTATATTCTACAAGCGAATCATGTAGTATCATACAGTAGGCAGTCGTGTGTGTAGGAAAATTCATTGACGATTCAAATTCTAAACGTACATCAACTGCTGAAGACTTAAGCGCATCGTCTTTCCTGCTACAATCGAATACAAACAGCGGGGCTTTCGATTTGAATAATTCCGGTGTCAGTACTGGGCTGCCGTCTAAACGGTGGTAATACGAACTTTGAAAACTGGCGTACATATTGTACAATAATGCAAAACGGTCTTTCCCAATATCCAAGTTTAAATTATCGTAAGGATAATACTTGTCGTTTAGAAACAGTCTCGCATTGATCACGTTACAGTGATCAAATTCATCGGCGCGTGCTGTCAGTACATTTTTTTTTGCTGCCTGAAACGCTAACACAACAAAGCGTGGTTTTTCTAGCTGACTCGAGGTCTTGACAATCCAATTCTGCCTTTTAGTCTGTGGTAAGGCAGGATACTCGTGCAACTCCCAGGTCCTAAAAGGCATAGTTATCGGGTGGTCTTTCTCTATGAGTCGTAACAGTGGTAATCTGTACGCATTAGCTACATGTACATAAGGCATTTTCCAGTAAACTTTATCTAGTTCAAGAACACAATTAGCAGTGGTTTGTCCGCTTACTAAAACCATAGCATTTATGTCGGTAGATGTGCGTAGGAGTATAAGTTCTTGTTTCACGTTCAGCACGATGCGTGTATAGTCTTCTGCGAATCCCATTAGCATTTTCAGTGGTATACAAAAGTTGAATTCTCCGTCATCATTCACTTTTAATATGTTCGTGGTCGGCGCCACCCAACCTGCGTTTTCCATTGCGTTACGTGTGTTGTTGTTGAGTGATAGAAAAGTTTTAATAGTTGACGTAACACCGACGTTTCTGGTATGGTCCACTACCACTCCGGCCAACTCGTAACGAATCTCTTCAAAGAGAAATGCTATAGCATTGTTCACCAGTTCCACATTCAGTGCAGTATCTGCAGCCGCACTAGGGTTTTTAACCAACCATAGCATATCTTCGATGTAGAGGAAACTTTCTGACGGCAGTGTAAAGACGTCCTGTTGTTGTATTGGCACACGTATTTCATCATTGTTTCCATATCTTGTTGTTGCGTACGGTGCGTGTGAGTGAAATGAAAAGTGTGTGATACTGTCTTCAAAGAACGGTTGCTGCTCCACTGATAATATTCCACTCGCCATGTTACTTGTTTACAACAACAAAACCCAGTGAAATCAGGAAACGGCGGTTAACTGATGTTAATCGTTTCAGTTTCGAACGAGTACTGATGCGTTTCCTAACTGATCTTTCTTCTTCTTCTTTTTTTATTACTGACGACTGTGGTAGCAGCGGTGGCGAAGAAACAAAGTACAAGCCCATGTCTATAGTCGTTTAAGATGTAAACGCACAGTGATGACTTCTCCGCGAAAATCTATTACGTCACCGTCCTGATCGTGTAAAGATAATGTTATGTTGTCCAAACGACTCACATTCACATTGTATGTTTGTATGCGATTGTATGCGTACATTATATGACGTTTGTAGGCGATTCAATTATTTTGAATCCTGGTTCGACTGACGGATAGAACGAGTGCAGTGTGTGCTCGGTTTTACCGTTCTTGTATGATCCTTGCGCTATATTACACCTTATCAGTATACTGTTCATTTTTATAATGTTAACTGTGGCGTCAGACGTGTGAGTTTTATTCGCTTCAAGCAGACGCTTTTCCTTGAAACCCAACATATCACCGATACCGTACACTGTTTGTTGAAAGTTATATCCAGTGCACAAGTCAGTTCACATTTCAGTGTATTGTTGTTAGGACGTAGACTAATCTTTGAGTCTCCTAACTGCTTTCTGAGGAAGGCTTCTATGTCACCGATTTCATAAGCACCTGTAGGTAAAGTTATCAAGTCCCACGTTGTTCCGTCTCGTAGTACTGGAAACACGTTGTTTTTTCCTTCAATCACGTTCGGTATACTGTTGTATGTAGTAAAGTCCAATAGACCTACATACCATTCGCCGTTTGTTAGTTCGAGAGGCGGGAAAAAGTCACATACAAGAGCAGCAGCATTCGTGCCTGTTAAGGTGACCGACAGCGAAGACATCTTGTCGCTTACTGATCACTCGCGCGTTAAGAAGTCCAAACATAAATGCCCGCAGATGACTGTGTGTGGTGGCTGTTCACGTTCGTAATTGTAGTAAATGTCAGTGTCGGTTCCAAAATACTGTGTCAGCTCAAGAGGTGGCTGCATATTACCATACGCATCATAGTAGTAAACTTGTTTGTTTCGCTTCTTGTAGCAAACCCAGTGCGTACCAGGTCCTTCTGCACTGTCTACATTAACAACTGCACTCTCATTCTTCCATGGTCGTGTGTGTGGTAAAGTGTTACGCATAAAAACTCCTCTGAAATAAGGTATTTTCAAAAGTTTTGCGTACACATACAAATCACTGTCAGACAATGCACGCACTGGTATGCAAATTAGTTTTTTTGTCTGTAAGGACGTAGGTATAGACCTGACGCTATTATTTTATTGTTACGTTTATGTCTTGAGACTGTTTTGCGTTTGTGGGTTGTTTTGCGTTTGTTCACGGATTAACGTTTAATTCCTGAACCCTTCTTCTTCTTGTTTTTTCTGCAACCACTACGCGAGCTCCCTCCACCCACTGCCGATTTCGCCTTCATCGCTGCCGCTACGGCCGCCGCGTACGCTCTTTCGCTGATGCCTGAATTAAAAGCTTTCACTCGATCCCACGCCTTGCCGGCTAGCACACGATCCGCTACGCGTCTTCGTTCGTTGTCCTTGTACTTAGCGTAAGCGATATCGTGTTTGCGACAGGCTTCGTCCAACTCGTTGATTCCTCGATCGCCACGTGCCAATCTCTCTTTGAGTTTTGTTCCAGGTCCACAGAATCGGTAGCCCGGTAGGTGTAATTCTACTGGTAATGCGTCCACCGCTCGATTAATCAAAGTAGGTACTGACGAAACGATAGCGGGCACAGTGTTTTTAAGTGTTTTTCCAATTACACCACGCCCCATTCTTTTCTTACGAAGTACGTGCATTCTTGTAAACAGATCTCCAATCCTTGATTTCCGTTTCCGTATCGAGAACGTCTATTAAACGCCCCACCTCTTCAATATATTCAGACAGGACTGAACGCTGTGTCGTGCTGTCTTGATATTTATAGACAAACTTTATTAGATTGATTATATGAGCGTGAAATACCTGAGTGACCTTGTACAATTCGGTCTTTATATGTAATTTTAATTCGTGCATTTGTCGTACAGTGACTGCGTCTTTGTCATTGACACCGTTCGCTATATTCGTAATTTTTCTTCCAGCAGCGTAGAAAGTATCGTTTTGCAAACTGATTGTGTGTGTGCGTGTAAAAATTCCAAATTCACTGCGTCTTTGAAGTCAACAGGCGCTTGCACACGTGTTAGTCGACAGTCATTAACGATTACGTTACCTGCACGATCTTTTTTCAAACTCTTCTCGTCTACGTATCGTTTTGTGGCTGCATCTCTTGATTTAAGCGGATCGTTTAGCCTTATTATTCGATGATCTTTTGCGTCTACGGTAGCGTTGTCGTTCTTGTACTGTAAGCATGTGTCCTTTACGTACTGTAAAGAAACAACATCGTGCAACTCTTCAGGATCACCCAAGTTGCATATCTTTTTGTTTTTCACATCAAAGTGACCGTCGTTAGTCACTCCTAAACCGATATCCTCACGCAGACTTCGATGAGTTTCTTTTCGCACTCTTACAGCGCTGTCGTGTCTACCGAACTTGTCTACACTCATATTTATGAAGAAGAACTGATGGTTATAGAACGGAGCGTCTGCTTTTATATGATAATGCCGGTTTCACGTAATTCTTCCAATATCGAAACGATTTCATTCCTATGACCAGTATGGCCGCTATTTTGAGACGCCATTAACAGTCTCAATCTATTAACCAACTCGTTAGGATCATCCCAATGCACGTAATCGATTGCAGTGTTCGGTTTCATCTCCATATAGCCACTCCCTGTACGTTTTCGTGCAAACAATTTAGATATTACTAGTCGGTACTTGACGCCACTGTTACTGTTTATTCGCGTATTGTGTTTATATTTTTGTTTGTGTCCGTTGGTTGCTAGTAGTATGGACTTATATTTCCTCATATCATCCTTATTGTATTTTTTCGGTAGTTTCATAAACAAAAGTTCATACAGACCAGGTGTACCCTCGTAAATTTTTCCTTTGACATGAAAGTTGTCGTTATCATCGATTTTTACATTTGAATCACCTATCATAAATTTACCACCTTCGTATCGAACACCATACATGCGATCTATAATCCGTTTACAGTCCGCCGATTCACACAAACGCATATATTTGTTTGCTAATGAATCCTCGCTGAAATGTGAAGCGTTAGGGTTCCAGGCGTCCTCTTCACTGAAATGAGAAGCGTTATGACTTTGCATACCACTTTCGTTTTCTGTTATTACGTGTTGTGTAGGCTCTTCTTGTTTTATCTGCTGCTTCTTCTCCTCCTCCTCCTCCTCCTCCTCCATCATATCACCACTTAACTTTCGTGAAATAGCTTCTAACGGTTCCAGAATCGGTCGGTAATTTTTTCTAAACTTCCCGTCGCTTTCTCTGATACCGTGTTGTAATGCATGATATTTTTTCCTTATGTTGTCGCTTATCGTGTCTATATCATACGCGAGTCGTTCCTCCTTATTCATTGCCATCGTGTGTTAGCAAGAGGACTGATTACATTACTACAGTGCAACCACTTTTATACTTCGTCGGAAACAATTATGAATCGATCAAAGCCGATTCTATATCTACCTTCATTTATTGGCGAGTCTTTGTCTATGACTAGAAATCCATAACGATCCTTCCACGCTTCCGTGCAAACGTCTTTGAAAGCATCATATTTCATATCTATGTTAACGTGATCATTGTATGCATGTCGTAAATTTAGATCGTCTTGTTTGAACAATATCAACAAGTTAGCGTTGTCACGTACCAATTGTTTCGGTATCTGGCTATATGTCTGGCATAGATAGAATGTGTCCACACCGCTATGTCTCCCCATAGCAAAATACTTTCGAATATTGTTTTGTCTTTCACACGATACATCATCGAATACGATAACAGAGTCGAGACCAGTGATTTCACTCGGTAGTGGGACTTCTTCGTTCTCGCTGTATGCATGATAACCTAAACCTTCATCAGCGAGTGATTTCATCACTGTTTCTAGCACTCTGTATTTTGGTTGAAATAATGATTTTGAAAACACGTATACGTTGCGGAAACGTAGTCCGTTGGCATCAAACAGTAGGTTGAATAGCACATTTGATTTCCCACAGGAACTTGGGCCTGTAACGATACAGCGAATACTGTTCGGTAATAACGGACCATGTTTACGATTAGCACTGTCTTCGTCACCAGCCAGAAAGTCCATATCCTTTATTGGTAATTTGGTTGCTTGCTGTACAATCTTCATCTTTGTGAATACCGAAAGCATACTGTTTTCATCACGTGCTGTCACCTTTTTTATATTAGATCTTTCTTATGTATCCATGCATCGTGTTTACCATCGAAACCAAGCCAACGAACACGCACTCTGTCACCTTTGCGTTGTAACACCTTTTCCACTAGGTATACATCGCCGACTTTGGACTTACTAATCTCGTGCTCGTAAAAACCACCTTTCAACACTTTGTTTAGATGATCTTTTAGCAGATAAGTGACGGGGATAGTAGTGGATTGTACTTTATCCACAGTGAATATTTCGTTAGTCCAATTTGGCGTATAACCTTTGGCGAACGTCATTTTGTGCTTACTTATACGAACACGGTCACCGACTTTAAATTTGGGTGGTTTCGTTGGACTGATTTTAGGCGCTGTGTTCTTCCTTATTCGTTCCAACACTATATGTTCGTTGGCGTCATTCACTTCACTAGGTTTCATACCAATGGTTCTGTGTGTGGTATTGTTGTACGATTTCAGTAATGTAGGTAGTAGATCCAACCAGCGGTAGTGTCCTTGTTCGCTGAAAGCTCGATAAATGTGTGTCTTCAGTGTGCGATTAAAACGTTCCACTATGGAAGCTTTTTTCTCACTGTAGGTTGAGTAATGTTTCACATATACTTTTTTAGCAACGCTTGTACTGTGCTGTTGTAATACTCCTTCCCGTTGTCCGCCTGTAAATATTTCATTCGATTAGCAGTTAGTATAGGCTCTAGTGCGTGCTTTACTTCTTTTCCTGTCTTTGTTTTCAATGGTACAGCGTACGCGTACTTGCTAAACGCATTGATCACTGTCATCATGTACTTGTACCCTTTGTTCACTCGAGCGTATGGTATCATCTCCACAAGATCTGCCTGGTACAAGTCGTGTAGACCCTTCAATTCAACCGCGCGCCTAACGAAATTCCTTCTCGCTGCTCTGTGTAGCTCTAGAGCTATAGTCTTGCGTGCGTTGTTCATGGTTTAAGATACACTAACATAATACCGGCGTTAAAAATACTATATATATATATCTATAACAGTTTCTTTGTTTTTCAGTATTCACTCTCTCGTCTGAATATCACCATGGCTGACCTTCAACAGAATCCAGAACATCAGCAGGAACAGGGACATCCTCAACAAGGTAAAAATTTACCAATTGTCTCTCTCTCTATAATTATGTAGCAAACCAAATTTGTTTGATATGAATTAACATATGATTCAACTCAGTCTAACATGTATAAGATAGTCTCTTGACGTTGTTTAGAAATTGATATGGCGGAGAAAATTTTTTATGTTCTGACATAGGTTTGTCACCTTCTCCCCAATGTATTGTCTCTTGACATCGTTTAGAAATTGACATGACGGAGAAAATTTTTCATGTTCCACCATAGGTATGTCACCTTCTCTCCAATGAACTAATTCAATTCCACAACAAAAGCATTTAACTCTATCGTCTATGAATGACATACTATGTCCACAAACATCATAATTTAGCGGATAGTAGTAAAACCCGGCAAACGCTAACTCGTCGGGGCTGACAAACGTCACTTCCCAATACTTGAACGATTTTCTTCTTTCACTTTCAATGCTAAAATCAGGAGTAGCTGCCATCTTCACAGTTTGCAATAAACTAACGTATTACTAACGTGTACTATCTATTTACCTCAAACATGAATTTGTGTGTGCGTTATTCATCATTCCTATTAGCTAATACATGTGTTTCTATTGTTTCAGATATGACACGATTTTATATCGTGCGAAACAGTAGTATTAGAGGATCCCTCATAACGTTTAATTACCTGCCCGTGTACACGGACACAGAAGAAGATCAAGATATAGTACCGATAATGACTGAGGTGCGACCTTTATTGTGCAAGGATATTCTGGCAGAACAAGCACGTTTACGCAGTATCAAATGGCATATTGCGTGCAGGATACGTTTCACTAAAACTATGTTAGATGGTGACAGCGGCGAAGAAAAAGTGGTAACCAAAGACGCCGTCTTCCACGGACGTTGTCGTACGTTGCTCACGGACGACAACGACGAGTTGAACTGTCTACTCGATGAATCCTACGATAAAATCATGAATAGCATATCCAATTTTACCCGTGACGGGAGCGGATGGTCGGTGGATGCTGTACTGAAGCTGGAACTGGTTGTTGGACGGTACCGGCCTCTAGCAGCGTCCTCCTACCTTCCAACCCCGCGAAAACTTGCACTCACCAAGGCAGTAGTCAACATCAAGAACTCCCAAGATGAAATGTGTTTTCTATGGTCCGTACTAGCTCACATACACCCTCAACAAAAGCATAAAGAACTTGTTTCAAACTACATCTTATTCAAAAACACAATAAATATGTCCGGTATCGAGTACCCTGTTTCTATAAACTCACTTTCTAAATTTGAAGCACAGAATCCCAACATTTCTATAAACGTTTTCGGCTATGATATAGACGACAATATCAGAAACGAATCAAAAAATGAGGTTTATCCGTTAAGAATTACCCCCAATAAGGACAGATTACATCATGTTAATCTTTTACTTCTGTCCGATACAAATAGCCGAAAACATTACTGTCTTATCAGTAACATAAATAGATTGTTATCATCTCTTACAAAACACGACGGCCAATCATTTTACTGTGACTACTGCCTGCATCGTTTCACCACAGAACATGATCTGTCCGATCATCTCCCCTACTGTACACCTTACGGCGAGCAGAAAACCAAAATGCCCACAGAGGAGGAGAAGTTTATGTCATTTAAAAATTACGCGCACTGTCTTAAATTACCCTTTACCGTCTACGCCGACTTTGAGTCCCTCATCACTCCGCTTCAATCGTGTTCACCTGGTAACAACGTCCCGACGACAGTGCACGAGTTAGGTGAATTCTACTCAGTTGATAGCAACGGTGCCCGTCAGAAAATAACTTCTCCTCCTGTATCGTCCACATCATACGAAGCGATGCATATTCCGTCAGGTTTCTCCTATGCTATCGTCGATCATACACACAGACTCTGGAGAGAGGCTAAAGTTTATCGGGGTGAAAACGTCGTAGACACTTTCTTCTCGTGGCTGATGAAAGATGCCGAGGATATGATGAAGGTAGTACAACATAACGTACAAATAATAATGTCCGATGATGACAATGTTGTATTCACTAACGCCACCGTTTGTCATTTGTGTGAGCGCCCTTTGACAGACGATGACAAGGTACGCAATCATTGTCATCTTACGGGGAAATTCTTGGGAGCAGCCCACAATAGCTGTAATCTAAGCTACAAGATGCCTAGTCATATCCCCGTCTTCTTTCACAACCTTCGTGGCTACGACTGTCACCATTTAATGCAGGGTTTAGGGAAATATAAGGACCAACACGTATCCTGCATTGCAACATCTAGTGAGCGTTACGTGTCGTTCTCCCTGGGTACCTTGCGTTTCGTAGACTCCTTTCAATTTCTTAATCGCTCTCTGGACACACTCGTTACCAATCTGTCCACGTCCGGGAGCCAATTTCCTTTGCTCAGAGAGGAAATGCTTATACGGGGTTGCGACGAACAGACCAATCTGCTCGTACGCAAGGGGGTATACCCTTACGAGTACGTTGACAGCATTGATCGGTTCAACGAAACAAGTCTACCCGCTCGTGAACACTTTGATAACCGGTTGTTGGAATCGTCTATTTCGAACGCAGTTTACGAGCACGCACAAAACGTGTGGAGTGCATTCAATCTGCGTACGTTTGGAGATTACCACGATTTGTATTTGTTGACAGACGTAATGCTGCTGGCCGATGTCTTTGAAAGTTTCCGAGACATGGCCTTACGCGATTACTGCTTGGACCCATGTCATTTTTACTCGCTTCCCGGACTCGCTTGGAACGCGATGCTAAAAATGACAGGGGTCGAATTAGAGCTGTTGATAGAGATAAATCAACATCTGTTCGTCGAGTCTGGGATTCGCGGAGGCTGCGCGATGATATCCAACCGTCATGCAGTCGCTAACAATCCTTTGATTCCAGATCAGTACGATGTATCGAAACCGACCTCCTTCATTCTGTATACGGACTGTAATAATTTATACGGTGCAGCCATGTCGCAACCACTCCCTTACGCAGACTTCCGATGGCTCGATCGTAACGAAATCGAGTCCTTGGACGTACGTAATGTGAGTGATGATTCCGACATCGGGTACATCCTCGAAGTCGACCTACACTATCCTAATACCTTACACGACCTGCATTCCGACTACCCGCTTGCACCTGTACGCCAGCGCGTAACACCCGATATCCTTTCTCCCTTTTCCAAACGTTTACACGAGAGTATATACAGATCATCGTATAACGAATCAGGGTCATCCGTAGAGAAGTTGTTAACAACTTTGGAGGACAAACAAAATTACGTTCTCCATTATCGAAATTTGAAATTGTATTTAAGTCTTGGCTTAGAGCTGAAAGCGACTCATAGGGTGTTGTGTTTTAAGCAAAGCGCTTGGTTGAAACCGTTTATCGATTTCAACACCTGCAAGAGGCAAGCAGCCGTCAACAGCTTTGAAAAAGACCTTTTCAAACTGATGAACAACGCCGTATACGGTAAATCGCTGGAGAACGTACGGAAACATATAGACTTTGAACTAGTCTCGGATGAACGACGGCTTCAAAAACTAGTTTCCACACCTAGGCTAAAACGTATGATTCGTTATACGAACGATCTGGTGGGGCTCTCACTCCGTAAAAAATCCATTGTTCTTTCCCGTCCCGTGTATGTCGGCTTCACGGTGCTTGACGTTAGCAAAACGATAATGTACGACTTTCATTATCGTTATGCTGTCGCCAAGTACGGCCGCAACGTTAAATTGTTAATGACAGATACAGACAGTCTGATGTATAGCATTCAAACATCAGACTTGTATGCAGACATGAAGAAGGACCTACACGTTTTTGACACATCGGATTACCCTACGTCTCATCCTTGTTATAGCCTTAAGAACAAAAAGGTTGTCGGACTGTTCAAGGATGAAACGTGTGGTCGTCCTATTAGAGAATTCGTGGGTCTCCGAGCGAAATGTTATTCGTTCCTTGTGGCCCACGAAGATCCTACCAAAGAGTGTCAAAAACGTGTATGTAAAGGTGTGCCTCGAGTTGCGATTAAGAGGAGTCTGCGACACGATATGTATCGCAAGTGTCTCACTGATCATTGTCAGTTTTCTACCAGTGCGCTTTGTTTACGTAGCGATCATCATACGCTGTACACGATGCGTGTAAATAAGCAAGCGTTGTCACCGTATGATGATAAGCGCTATATATTAGACAATGGTCATGATACGCTTGCATACGGTCATTATCGAATACGACAACGCATCAACATGGAGAACGACGACACCTCCCCACCTACTAAAAAAATTCGTCTCCATGTATAGTAACCCCCTCAACACTTGTTTCTTTCGTCAGTTGACGTCTCTAGGTGCTTCAGTCCAGACGTCTGTAAACGTAAGTTCACATATTAATATCTCAACGATATTTGTATGTTTAAACATACTATATACATATATAGAGTTTGTAATGTGTGTGGTTTCTTTGTCTTACAGTATTATGGATAACACTGCGGTTATAATTGATTTCCAGTGCTTTTTCGACGACAACGGAAAATATATTGTGAAGGAACTGTCAATCATGGACGTTCTGAGATTTGCTGGTAGACATTGGATTTTGACTCCGCCTGCTACATCCGTTACGAATCCCAAATACGTTAGGACAAACCACTGGTTAACATCAAATTATCATAGACTTAGATGGAGCGAAGGAGAGACACCGTACGACAATCTTGTTTCATTGTTAACATCACATACACGTATATATAAATATGTGTTTGTGAAGGGTTTTGAGAAAAAACGTTTTTTGCAATCAAAGATAATACACAATAATATCATCAATCTCGATGACTTTGGTTGTCCTAAAAACATACTGTATCTATTTCATGGAACAGAATGTCTTAGACATTTCAATTCTTCTGACCGTTGTGCCAACTATAAGGTGCATGCTATTCGGGAATGGATGATTCATGATTTTTGCTTTAAACAAACATTTTTAATGTAACAAATTTAGAAAGTAGGTCACCGCGAATGATGACATTTATATCTCTCTCTCATTCTGTTGTGGACATGTACATACATGCATAGCTGTAAGCAGTGACTATTTCCTTATGAAAATGGACTTTCCTAATGACATTGTTATATTTTTGGTGTCTCTAATTTCGTCTGTGGGACATGTTCATACATGCAAATGAAAGTGGGACACCGACGTTACCACCACCACTATCATATTGTACTGTCCTTTTGTGTCGAATATTCTGTCATTGTTTGGTTCTCTCTCGCTTGATACAGACGTGTTCACTAGTGTCTTCTAATAATGTCGTTTCTTGTAAAGTTTAATGCTGTAAGTGCTATCGAGTACAAACGATGTTCAGAATTGACAGTGAATAAAAAATATCCCATCATGGTCTTAACAAATGTGGACACAAAATATGGGAACTCTGTGCTTGCTACGTTGGAGGATGGCGACCGCCAGTATCGTGTCTATCTTCCCAAGAGGTATGCAGGTGTCTTCACGAATGAGGAGCTCAGACATATCAAACCTAAAGAACTACATTTAGTGTATCGAGGGACGAGAAATCAAACAACACAGGTAGAGATTGAGTCCTAACGTCGTAAGTAGCAATCGTGTTAACAAACAATTTATTGATGTGTGTGTGTGTGTGTGTGTGTGTGTGTGTGTGTGTGTGTGTGTGTGTGTGTGTAGTTTCAACTCTCTGTACTTAACACTTTAATAATTGAATTTGTATGTACATGATAAATGTATCATTGATTCTACAAGTTTCGTTGAATAATAGTTGGTTCGATTAGAAATTATTTGAAAGTACATTAACTTATGCGATAAATGTATCATTGATTCTAAGCAGTATTTACAAATTTCCAGTGAATAATATTTGGTTTGGTTTGATTAGAAATTATTTGAAAGTACATTAACTTATGAAAAATGACATATGCTTGAAAAAGTTTACTTACTTAACGCATTTGATTCTTTCCACTAACTGTGTGTGTGTGCATGTGATAATTGAATATTATCGTATCAGTGATTCTAATATCGACTGTATTGTTATGTTACAGATAAACTTCCTTGTGAACTGTATCTACAGCCGTGAAATTATTATTTAAAAATCTTACAATGTCAAAA
Organism: Magicicada septendecula; assembly: GCA_034769895.1. Classification (NCBI taxonomy): domain Eukaryota; kingdom Metazoa; phylum Arthropoda; class Insecta; order Hemiptera; family Cicadidae; genus Magicicada; species Magicicada septendecula. Next base: position 388,724,860 of record CM068373.1, read on the forward strand.
ATTATTATTAATATTGTATTTATTTTATATAACAATGTTTGTTTGTGATATATATATTTAATCAATGTAAAATGTATTTTGAATAATTGTATTATAACGGTTTGTAAACTATATTTTTTAAGTTTGTGTACAGTGCTGTAAATATATATTTAATCATTTAAAACAATATAATTATTAATATTTTATATATAACAATGTTTGTGATATATATATATATATATATATTTAATCAATGTAAAATGTATTTTTTGAATAATTGTATTATAGCGGTTTGTAAACTATATTTTAAGTTTGTGTACAGTGTTGTAAATATATATATTTAATTATTTAAAACATATTATGGTTTATTTTAATTTCTTTCGTTATAAACCTCCGAATATGCATGCAATTATTTGTATAGTAATCAGAAATGTGTGAGAGAGACATTTTAATAATTTGTAGGTTGTATCTTACAATCATGAAAATTATTATTTAAACTGATAATTGTTTTATTAAAATCTTACAATGACGAAATATTATTATTTCATTGTTTACGATATATATATTTAATGCAAAAATGAATTTTTAAAATTACAATCGTCTGTAAACTATATTTAAGTTCGTGTACACATACAAATCGTTTGAATAAGGGAATTCTTGTCAACGTTTGCAGCGAGAGAGAGAGACATATACAATGTGTGTATGTGTACACAAAACTTTTGAAAATACCTTATTTCAAGGAGATTTTTTTTTATGCGTAACACTTTACCACACACATAGACTTGGCAGTATATTAATTTCTAAATCGTGGTCAATGACTGTCATGTGTCAAAAAAAATTAGAAGTAGAACACAACGAGATAGGTGATAAATATATATTTCCTGGTGATTACATTTTAGTATCGCTACTTACAATAATCCATAAGTAGCACGACGCTTATGTAAAACTGATGACATAAAGAGAGAGTTTATATCGTGATCGACAACTGTGTCCACAGACAAAGAGAGAGGAGGGGAGAGAGAGTTGATATCGAAGTCGTCAACAATTTACTATAATATAGTTTGAATTTCCCACCGAAGAAAAATGTTGGCAGATCTGTTCTATACACACAATAATGCAGGATTGGTAACCCTGATCATATATTTTAATATACACTATAATACACACACATATCAAGTTTGAACCCATACATAGGTTGGTAAACCTGATCATATAGATTTAATATACATTATAACACACAACAAATTTGAACTCATGCAAGGTTGGTAACCCTGATCATATATTTAATATATACACTATAATGCATCAAGTCGGAACCCCCCACCATAGGTTGGTAAACCTGATCATATAGATTTAATATACATTATAACACACAACAAATTTTAACTCATGCAAGGTTGGTAACCCTGATCATTTATTTAATATATACACTATAATGCATCAAGTCGGAACCTCCCACCCACCACCCACCCCTGATATGCAAATCAGCTTTATTAAAAAATAAAAAATTATATTCGCGGATGCGGGTGGTCCATTGAACCCCACCCCACCTCCCACCCACCCTTGATATGCAAATCAATTTAATTAAAAAATAAAAAAATCAAATAAAAAATTTTATTCGCGGAAATTCGCGGATGCTGCAGGTCCAGCGGTGGTGGGGAGAGCGTGGGAAAAGATCTTGGACCGTGGGAACGGCGGCATCTCTTTGAACTTGGCGCGCAAAAGGCGGCATGAAATTTTATTGGTGGAAATTCGCGGATGCTGCAGGTCCAGCGGTGGTGGGGAGAGCGTGGGAAAAAATCTTGGACCGTGGGAACGGCGGCATCCTTTGTTGGTCAGAACTGTCATTTTCCCCCTACTCAGTACCTCATCTATCTCCTTGGTATTTCTTATTCTACACTCATCATCTTCTTTAACTTGGCCATAAACACGTCTTACAGTTTTCTTTTCAAATCTTCTTAGTGTTTCTTGTTCCTGCTTTTGTTAATGTCTATATCTCGCTTCGATAAGTAACAACCGATCTGATAAGTGTCTTATATATTTTTATTTTTGTGGTACGACTAATGAGTTTGCTTTTCAATAGTCTACTGTTGGCATAATACGCCCAACTTCCTATATGTATCCTGTCATGTATCGTCGTGTTCATGGACCCTTCATTACCTATCATGATACTCAGCCATCTAAACTTATTAACTGTATCAAATGAATTACCCTCTATACATAAATTGTACAGATTGCAATATTTTGTTACAAACAACAAAAGCGGATTTAGCCGGGTGTAATACTGCGTACCTGAGCTGCTGCCTTCAGTTAGGAATTGGGTCTCCAAATGCTAGGAAACGAAACCCGTACATAAAAATCACCTGGCCTCCAAGTTGGGGGTTTTGCCTCGGGTTAACATCCCTGCCAAGTAAAAATATAATTGTTATGAAACCAACAACCAAATCTCTGAAAGGACTGTCTTCTTAGGCACTTAACTGGAATTGTAATGAGGATATGAGGAATGAATCATGGAAAAAGTCAAAAATAAAACATGAGCTAATGGTAGCTACATGGAATGTGAGGACGATGAGGATAGCGGGAAAGTTGCAGGAAATTGCTGGTGAAATGATGAAATGTCACAGTGGCATAATATTACAAGGCTTACGCATATATTGTCCACTTTCCCAAAACCAGTTTACCCTGATCTTTCCGATTGATAATTTCTATCCTTCGATCTCCGCCCTTTGAATCTATCCCCTAATAATTCACATCCTTTAACGCCGCCAAACCCTTTCCGTCAGGAGATGTATCCCTATTACGTCTGTCATTTTTATATATTTGTTCACAGATAAAACGTTTTACTGTCCTGGATGACGCAGTGCAATTTTCGTTTGGACACAACTGGTATTAGCGTTGGAGGGGGTCTAGATAGAGGACTAGATAGATACATTACTCTGTTTATCTATGATTAAACAGGGGTCCATCCTCCTCGAAAATATTTAGTGAAGGAAAATCTTTTTGAAATAGCAATGTATGAACTATTCTAATGGTCAGCAAAGACATCAATAATCTCTATAACCTTAGGTAGACTGCTACGGAACACTCCTAACACGGAACTTATACAACGCTGGAGGCCTGGTCACAACTCACATTCTCTTATAATTATTATATTTATTATAACTTATTTTAAGATAAGAAGTGATTGTGTCAGACAGGAATAAATGTTCAACCAAAATCAGAAATAGCAATAAGGTTTCAATGTAACTGAAGGGACTATATAACGGACTTGTCGCCAGAAAGAATATTGTGCCCACATCGTTTAATGTGTATATAGCCCATTGGGAAGAAAACATTTTACGAGGCGAAGAATAAGACTGAATAGACCCAAGCCGGAAAGATAAACGTTGTTATTCCTGAAAGGATAAATGAAAAAGAAGAACATACATTTCTTTTTTTTTTGTATTTAATTTAACCTATGACGTGGTTCGGATAGCACAGAGATTGGACACAGAGTCAAATATACTAATATCCGTCTACAAGAGATATATCATATTTAATACAACTAAATACACTAATTTCAGAGACAAATACCACTAATGCTCAATTTCCATGACAACCGCATAGGAAAAACATTTTTTCGCTACGAAGCTGAGGGGACGCCGAAGAGGGTAACGACTGAAGTAAGTATGGAAAAACATAACAGCAATGGTCTAAAGCAATAAAGGACAGCATCGTGGTATCAATAATGCTAAAATATAAAAAGTAATCGTTTGAAAACGTCAAGTTTTAAGTAGACCCTAATACTAATTGGTGAGAATGTGAGGAAAGTGAGTATCAAGGCTATTAATAAGAATGGCTTCTCGATACCAGCTGCAACGTTCTTTTTACGTATAACGACCGCAAGACGAGTGTAAGATGTTCAGACGAGTGTTCATTAACGACCGCTAATGGAAATCACATTAGATTACATAGATTACACAATACAATTTTTGGCACCGCCTCAAGAGTTTCAAAAGCTTACCTGTTTCGATGCCAAGTATACATTTTGTTACAAAAACACCTTTTTAGAATATGGCTATCCATCAATACCTGAAATGAGTTTGGCAGATGGTGAAGATGTTTAGACGTTAAGATGTTTTTTTCTTTCTCACCAAAGCTATTTAATCCTTTTGGATTGTTTATACATTTGCATTTACTTTTGGCTTTGCTAGTTTAGTTTCAATATATGTAAAGACTTACAATTTTTGTACAACGTTGTGATTGAGTATAATATTTGGTAACGCATAGATCTGTCCGAAAAATAGTAAAAAAACATTAAATTTTTTTAAATCGGTTGAATAAATTAAGATGTAAGCATCAACTAGAAGTAAGTCTTACTAGACCTGAGTCTAAAGTAGTTAGTAATACAGTATCACCCCGTATAGTCAGTTTCTAAATACGTATCACGTAATGTATAATATTTCAAATTAATTTCGGACCGGGTGCCAATTCCACCAGGTTCTATTTTGGGAAAAGCTCAGTTTTCAAGTTAATTGGACGCTGACGTAACTCCCAATTAAGGTGAATAACAAGTAATTTTTATGAGGATTTTCTGCCACGGCGAAAGTCTTCGTGAGACAGCGTTTAGTAGAGTAAGAAACTTAGTAGTTAAAAGAGGAATTGATGTGAAGTTACAGAAGAGATTTCTAAAATGTTTAATACGAAACATGGTAATGTATGCATCAAAGACATGGACAATTAGAAACAGAGAGAAGAAGGATGTGGGAAGCTTTGAAATGTGTTTTGGACGGAAAAAGATTAGCTGGAGAGAAAAGGTAATAAATGAACAAGTGCTTAGGAGAATAAATAAAGAGCTAAATAATATGAGAGCCATAATAAAAAAAAAAAAACAAATTGGGTTCGTTACATTTGAGAAGGAACTATCTACAGACGTAGATATTATTACGAAAAGATATAAGGTAGGTTAGGACGAAAAAAAATTTTACGTTTTGCCAGATTTGATGATAGGGGAGCAATTGTAAATAACTGAAAATAGCAGCATAAAACAACGTGGAGAGTATAGTTCAGCTGAAATCTGTCTTGGGAGTGATTGACCATTGAAGATGATGTCACGTCTACATTTCAACCTTTTCACATGAATCGTGCTTAACATATGTCACTGGCAGGGTAATTGGACTCCTCTTAACACTATTTTAATTGCCATATGAAAGCCAACGTTTCAATTGTAATGTACGGGAAGAAATGCTTTATTCTAAAAAATAGGTATTTTTAAAGTAAATACTTTTGAAATGGAATTCTCATGAAAGGAGGATAAGTCATCTTAAAAATGGTGACATTGGGGACGAAATTGACATTTTTTCTGTTTCAGATCGCACAAAAGAGGACATTTTCGGAAGTTCTATGGTGAACGCATTATGGATGCACACGTTCATAAAACAAGTACTGTACTGCGAGTACTGAGATGCAGATTTACGATCTACAATGTGTGTGGTAGGAGGATCGTGGTGGAGGATCACGCAAAATTTAGACCGATACTAATCCGACTAAGTATCCGGAATCCTGAGCGGAAAAGAGTGAGGATGGGCTGAATGAATCTGGAAGAACGAATCTTCTTAACCTAGTTAAGTATCTACTTCCTAACTTAGTTAAGAGCGAAGTGTTATAAGAGCCATAAGAAAGAAGAACGCAAACTGGATTGGTCACATTTTGAGACGGAGGGCTGTCTGCAGAAGTTACTAATTGAGGAAAGATTTCCTACCATCTAGTAGGAGAGAGCGTGGAAGAAGAAAATATAATGTGTAGGTGGATGAAGAGAGCGGAACAGGAACAACGTGGACAGTACAGTTCAGCTGAAACCCGTCTTCATCATGACGACGACGACGACTACCTTTCACAGATGTGTAGCCTTGATCACCATTAGATATTTGTTTAAATATCGTCTGCACTACCAGCCCATCCAAACATAAATTGCTAAAGTAAAACAATTTAACTTCTCTGGAAATGTCAACAAATGCAACCACGACGCGTCCGTCACGAGTGACGTTCAAACGGCATCGCAGTTGTCGTTATTTTGATATATGGAAGAGGGCAGGATATTTGGCTCTGCGAGAAGACGTAAAATAGTGACGAAGGCTGTTAGGTTGAAGCCTAAGAGACAAAAATGGTGTGACGACAACCTTGTCCAAGACGGAGGGTGAGCTGAAAATGCTGGTACTAGTGCTGATCACGCTCGGGCGCGTGTGTATGCATTTCTACTTGATCTTAATACCGACTTATATAACGAAGCAGACAATTCTGTAATGGTATAGATATTAAATTTCCCAGCGGTAGGCGCGGTGTAACCTTGGCCTAGTCACAGTATAAATGTCACGAAATGTAGTATGTTGCCAACTGTAGTCATTGTTTGATGAAATATTAATTGGAAAGTCGGGTTTATCGGCTGCCGCGACCCGTAATTACGAATGGAACAAACAACCGATGCATTCTGATTATCACGTAAACTTCATACATAGTTTACCGCACGTGTCAGCCACTTTATTATTTGTTCTTTTTTTTACTTACAAAACCACAAATATTCAGGCAACAGATGATCACGGAAAACATCATCGATAACGCTTACTACAGATAATGAATCTTTTTTAATAAAACTCTCTGCTGTACGTTCCAACTGCGTACTCTCCATTCTCGGTCCCGTGCCTTTGTTTTCATTTATCTATAGTTCCTTCCGTTTCTGATGCCATCAAACTTTCTATCCTCTCTTCTTCCCCGTCCTCACTTTCCCTCTATGATCCTTGCCTGCAGACAGTTTTTACACAATGTAGACATGCCCCAACCAAGATGCATTTCGTATTACTTTCAGCAGTTTTCTTCCTTTCCTATCCTTGTCAGTACTTCATCGTTTCTCATTTTGTCAGTTCATTTCACCTTAATCATTCTTCTGTGACGATTTAAATTGTGACAATTAAAAAAAAATAAAGAAATAAAAAATTTTAAGTTGCGAACAATTAACCATTTAAATCTCACAATGATAATAAAAAACATGTAGGTACTAAGTGTGAATGGAAGTAGTAATTAATAAGGGCAAAGAAACGGTAAAGAAAAGACATATTGTAAATAATTATTATTGTCGCATTTAACCCTTTGCTTGTTATCAGGCGCCTACCTGTTGATACCGGACTCGACATGTTTACCGAGTCTTCTGTAATTAAAATAATATAGAAAAATAATGTTAATAATTAAAGAATCTGAAGACACAGATAGTCACGAAAACAACTAATTTAAATGATGTATTTTTATCTAGCGATAGTTAGTATAAATAAAAAAGTTTATTTAGAGAGAGACCGGGACTATATTCTCGCGGAATAAACACCCCACTATCTATTGTCCTGTACCAGTGGTAGCGGACGAAAAATCTCTCTCTTGCTATGACGACTCCAAGCAGTGCACACGCACGAGCGAAATGCTCTGTTGAAATGTTATGTGATTGGTTATTAGTTTGGATTAATTCTTATGTATTTTACTAACTGCTACAAAAGAGTGTAATATGTAACGTTAAGAGAAAGAAAAATTAAAAAAAAACGTTGTAACAAGAAGAAATATGTGACAACCAATAGTACGAGTGTTAATAACTATAACAGCTATCTTCTCCGATTGACGACTCTTCACAACATCCTACCTGGAGACATGAATCATCAGAATTACAACTCTAGTAGATCCGACCGATAATGCAGTTCGAGACTTCTGAGAATCAACGAGTACCTGTGTAGAAGGCCCACTCTATCCTGCAGACGTTTAAGCCGTGAACAACTGAGACCAGACCTAGACGAGGACGACGCTCTTAGGATTCCCAAGATGTAACCATATGGAGGAGACTTCTACATCCCAAATTAAAGGTGACTCGATAGCACGTCTATCGAGGAATAATAATAATAGTAATTGTAACACAATACTCTCTTAAAGAGACTTTCAGAGACGATTGACTTTATAAGAATATAAAAATTTAAATCTAAGAATGTAATTGTAACTATTCAGGCTTCTTGCAATTGTAACAGTTTAGATTTTAACGTATCGTAGTATAATTAATACCATTCTTCAAATGGAATAATAATGAAACTTAAAAGTAAAAGTAAAAGTAAAAGTAAAAGTAACAGTCTTGCAAGCTAATATCTTGAATTGAATATAATTAATTTTTAAAGTTTAAAGACTAAATACCAAATGGTTACCCGGATCCGGGGAAAAGCTAAATATAATTTGTTGTGATCCCACAGTCTATATAAAGCAATTTAAACAAGTTAATAATTTAATTAATAATGTAATGGGATCTGTTTTTGAGTAAATGTCATTTGTTTTATTTTAAATGTTTAATAAAGGGAAATCTTCTTGTTGCACACATATACTGAGTACATAAATCAACAGTTTTCCCTTTAATGATTCCTTTTATATTTACTGTGTGTTGTTCTGTTTAAATTTCAGCTCGTCCCGAATAAGGCAGCCTGAAGTAATTGGGCGAACCAATTACTTTGGGTTCCCTCTGTTATAACTCAAGAGAAGAGGTTATAAATTGCGCAACTCTGCTAATTAGTTAAAATTTTGCTGCTAATAAAAAAAAATCACAAAAAAAAAGAAATTTTGTGACTTGTGTTATTAAGCAGTAATTGTGCCTATTAACCCAGACCATAATCTGTTGATTTATTTACTCATGTACTTTAAATGTGTCTAAAATCTTAAATAAAATTAAACGATAATAGTTATTATAATAGTTTTGTAAATAGGTAATTTTAATTATTATTTAGATATAGCAATGAACATAATATTAAGTAAAGACTCCCCGTGTATTCGATATAACATCAGGTATGTGCTTGTCAAAAGCTCATTCAACAACACGTCTGTTTGTAAACAAAATCAAACCAGTTTAATTCTTGTCCAAGCCTGTGTGAGAGTGTCCTTGTCACCCTAGCGGAAAGTTGCGTTAGACAATACATCACCTCCCTCTATTGTATAAAAAAATGTGTGACCCCTTGCCCAGTAACAAAAGATTTCAGACCTATGTTGAAAATTAAAACAAAAAAAAACAAGTAAATAATTTTATTATTAAAATGCGCCACTGTTTTTGGTTTCATTTGGTGTAAATGCTTAGTGTACTTAGTGTCAATTATAAAATACTCTATACTGTATATCGATGCACTCAGTTAGGAAATTGTATGTAAAAAGAAAGAGGCTAAGTAGCATATATGAATAATATTGACGATATTTATAAGTGTATAAATATAAGTGTATATTTTGTGTGAGATTACGCACATACTCGTATATAATTATACGTGAAAAGATTAGATTGTATTATACCAATTCATGTATGTACGTGTCAAAGTATTCAGTCTCTAACACGTCAATTTTGCGACGATTTAAGACCTGTAGTTTTCCTGTACAAGCCTGCATAAATGTGTAATTCGTGTTTCTATTGACACGATGAGTTATGTGAACTACTGACTAAACAAAACAAGTGTGCTAATTAATTTTATGGAATGATGCTTCCCGAAGTAAACAACCGAGTCCTAAACAAATGAAAAACGAAGTTTCTTAAATCTGAGTATAGTAAATAATAAGAAATAAATGATTAGTCATTTAAAATAAAAAGTTTAATAATATCGTAAATTATTATAACACGTTAGTATAATTATAATTATAAAAGTGTAACTAAACTCAGCTTGGTAACGGGCCGTAACATTGCGTACGCATCGCACACGCCACCCCTTTTGAAGCAAGCCAGTGCAAGTTAATAAGGTGTCCGTTAGCTATTGTTAAATGGAACAATAGAGAAATATTCTCCCTCGAGTTGACTTCTCCCCTTTGTAAGCAAAACTATGCCATTGTTTAAAACTAGTCTAACCTACTTTCCAGCGAAACAGCTGATCGCTTAAATAAAAAACTAATGCTATGTTTAATTACCTCTGTTAATAAACGTTTACCATGTACTAAAGTGTGTAGGAAATAATTGTGTAGTATAGTAAAGCGAATAATATTGTGACTTAAATTTCAAATGAATAAATGACTTAGTTAACCCTCCCTTGTTAGATAAAGTATTATACCCCAAGTCCCAAAACAAAGTAAATAAAGAGTATTCTAAATAATATGGTAGTAGATAGTAAATAATTCTAGATGCGTTTCGTAAATGCTCCAAAGTAATTAATTAATTATAAAGAAAGTAAATCAGAATAAAGAGAATAATAATTGTTTAAATAATAAGGCTAAATAATTTTGGATTTAAACTAAATGTGTGAAGTGTAGCGTAGAAGTAAGAGAAAAGAATAATAATAATACAAGTAACGTAGATTAGTAAGCACCCCGGTTGTGGTGGCCAGTTAGAAGAAATAATGCGTGTTCAGAATTGTACTAAGCAGCCACCCTCTCTATTGTATAAACGGTAGCACTCCCTAAACAATGAATGCCACCGCGTGTGAAATAAAATGCAGCGTGTAAAGTGTCCCCTTCCGCATAGTTTGTCTAGTTATTGTTAAAGAGTTAAAAGAGAAGTATCCTCGTGAAATTCCGCTTCTCTCCAAGTAACTATAATCAAGAGTGTAGTATGAGACCCTCTTTGGATTATTTAAAAGTAAGTCTATGGTATATAATCAAGATAGAATTATATACCGGTGTATAATCAAGATAGAATTATATACATGTTAAGTAACGAGTCACAACGGCGCCGGCTGAAAAGGATAATGATGAGCCAAGAGAGCCAAGAGATCATTTATGAATGCTGAAAGCTAACCTGTAGTGTTAGAGTAAGCTCATGTCAGCCGGGCCACAATATTGTGAGTTGCTGAAATTAGGGAAATTAGTATTATAAGTTAGTACTGTAAGAAGTGAGATAAAGGGAATTTCACGAAAGCGAACATTTAAATGAGAACTAGATCATTTAAAGAGAATTTAAAACAAACGAACTGTGCAGTAATAATAATAAAAGAGAATAATAATAAATAATGATAATAATAAGAAATTTCACACTGTACTCCCCAAGCATACTCTCGGTACGTATCTAACCAAATTTTCCGGAGTCGGTGTTGGTTAAGAGGCGGAGTATGTGACGATTTAAATTGTGACAATTAAAAAAAAAATAAAGAAATAAAAAATTTTAAGTTGCGAACAATTAACCATTTAAATCTCACAATGATAATAAAAAACATGTAGGTACTAAGTGTGAATGGAAGTAGTAATTAATAAGGGCAAAGAAACGGTAAAGAAAAGACATATTGTAAATAATTATTATTGTCGCATTTAACCCTTTGCTTGTTATCAGGCGCCTACCTGTTGATACCGGACTCGATATGTTTACCGAGTCTTCTGTAATTAAAATAATATAGAAAAATAATGTTAATAATTAAAGAATCTGAAGACACAGATAGTCACGAAAACAACTAATTTAAATGATGTATTTTTATCTAGCGATAGTTAGTATAAATAAAAAAGTTTATTTAGAGAGAGACCGGGACTATATTCTCGCGGAATAAACACCCCACTATCTATTGTCCTGTACCAGTGGTAGCGGACGAAAAATCTCTCTCTCGCTATGACGACTCCAAGCAGTGCACACGCACGAGCGAAATGCTCTGTTGAAATGTTATGTGATTGGTTATTAGTTTGGATTAATTCTTATGTATTTTACTAACTGCTACAAAAGAGTGTAATATGTAACGTTAAGAGAAAGAAAAATTAAAAAAAAACGTTGTAACAAGAAGAAATATGTGACAACCAATAGTACGAGTGTTAATAACTATAACAGCTATCTTCTCCGATTGACGACTCTTCACAACATCCTACCTGGAGACATGAATCATCAGAATTACAACTCTAGTAGATCTGACCGATAATGCAGTTCGAGACTTCTGAGAATCAACGAGTACCTGTGTAGAAGGCCCACTCTATCCTGCAGACGTTTAAGCCGTGAACAACTGAGACCAGACCTAGACGAGGACGACGCTCTTAGGATTCCCAAGATGTAACCATATGGAGGAGACTTCTACATCCCAAATTAAAGGTGACTCGATAGCACGTCTATCGAGGAATAATAATAATAGTAATTGTAACACAATACTCTCTTAAAGAGACTTTCAGAGACGATTGACTTTATAAGAATATAAAAATTTAAATCTAAGAATGTAATTGTAACTATTCAGGTTTCTTGCAATTGTAACAGTTTAGATTTTAACGTATCGTAGTATAATTAATACCATTCTTCAAATGGAATAATAATGAAACTTAAAAGTAAAAGTAAAAGTAAAAGTAAAAGTAACAGTCTTGCAAGCTAATATCTTGAATTGAATATAATTAATTTTTAAAGTTTAAAGACTAAATACCAAATGGTTACCCGGATCCGGGGAAAAGCTAAATATAATTTGTTGTGATCCCACAGTCTATATAAAGCAATTTAAACAAGTTAATAATTTAATTAATAATGTAATGGGATCTGTTTTTGAGTAAATGTCATTTGTTTTATTTTAAATGTTTAATAAAGGGAAATCTTCTTGTTGCACACATATACTGAGTACATAAATCAACAGTTTTCCCTTTAATGATTCCTTTTATATTTACTGTGTGTTGTTCTGTTTAAATTTCAGCTCGTCCCGAATAAGGCAGCCTGAAGTAATTGGGCGAACCAATTACTTTGGGTTCCCTCTGTTATAACTCAAGAGAAGAGGTTATAAATTGCGCAACTCTGCTAATTAGTTAAAATTTTGCTGCTAATAAAAAAAAATCACAAAAAAAAAGAAATTTTGTGACTTGTGTTATTAAGCAGTAATTGTGCCTATTAACCCAGACCATAATCTGTTGATTTATTTACTCATGTACTTTAAATGTGTCTAAAATCTTAAATAAAATTAAACGATAATAGTTATTATAATAGTTTTGTAAATAGGTAATTTTAATTATTATTTAGATATAGCAATGAACATAATATTAAGTAAAGACTCCCCGTGTATTCGATATAACATCAGGTATGTGCTTGTCAAAAGCTCATTCAACAACACGTCTGTTTGTAAACAAAATCAAACCAGTTTAATTCTTGTCCAAGCCTGTGTGAGAGTGTCCTTGTCACCCTAGCGGAAAGTTGCGTTAGACAATACATCACCTCCCTCTATTGTATAAAAAAATGTGTGACCCCTTGCCCAGTAACAAAAGATTTCAGACCTATGTTGAAAATTAAAACAAAAAAAAACAAGTAAATAATTTTATTATTAAAATGCGCCACTGTTTTTGGTTTCATTTGGTGTAAATGCTTAGTGTACTTAGTGTCAATTATAAAATACTCTATACTGTATATCGATGCACTCAGTTAGGAAATTGTATGTAAAAAGAAAGAGGCTAAGTAGCATATATGAATAATATTGACGATATTTATAAGTGTATAAATATAAGTGTATATTTTGTGTGAGATTACGCACATACTCGTATATAATTATACGTGAAAAGATTAGATTGTATTATACCAATTCATGTATGTACGTGTCAAAGTATTCAGTCTCTAACACGTCAATTTTGCGACGATTTAAGACCTGTAGTTTTCCTGTACAAGCCTGCATAAATGTGTAATTCGTGTTTCTATTGACACGATGAGTTATGTGAACTACTGACTAAACAAAACAAGTGTGCTAATTAATTTTATGGAATGATGCTTCCCGAAGTAAACAACCGAGTCCTAAACAAATGAAAAACGAAGTTTCTTAAATCTGAGTATAGTAAATAATAAGAAATAAATGATTAGTCATTTAAAATAAAAAGTTTAATAATATCGTAAATTATTATAACACGTTAGTATAATTATAATTATAAAAGTGTAACTAAACTCAGCTTGGTAACGGGCCGTAACATTGCGTACGCATCGCACACGCCACCCCTTTTGAAGCAAGCCAGTGCAAGTTAATAAGGTGTCCGTTAGCTATTGTTAAATGGAACAATAGAGAAATATTCTCCCTCGAGTTGACTTCTCCCCTTTGTAAGCAAAACTATGCCATTGTTTAAAACTAGTCTAACCTACTTTCCAGCGAAACAGCTGATCGCTTAAATAAAAAACTAATGCTATGTTTAATTACCTCTGTTAATAAACGTTTACCATGTACTAAAGTGTGTAGGAAATAATTGTGTAGTATAGTAAAGCGAATAATATTGTGACTTAAATTTCAAATGAATAAATGACTTAGTTAACCCTCCCTTGTTAGATAAAGTATTATACCCCAAGTCCCAAAACAAAGTAAATAAAGAGTATTCTAAATAATATGGTAGTAGATAGTAAATAATTCTAGATGCGTTTCGTAAATGCTCCAAAGTAATTAATTAATTATAAAGAAAGTAAATCAGAATAAAGAGAATAATAATTGTTTAAATAATAAGGCTAAATAATTTTGGATTTAAACTAAATGTGTGAAGTGTAGCGTAGAAGTAAGAGAAAAGAATAATAATAATACAAGTAACGTAGATTAGTAAGCACCCCGGTTGTGGTGGCCAGTTAGAAGAAATAATGCGTGTTCAGAATTGTACTAAGCAGCCACCCTCTCTATTGTATAAACGGTAGCACTCCCTAAACAATGAATGCCACCGCGTGTGAAATAAAATGCAGTAAATGTCATTTGTTTTATTTTAAATGTTTAATAAAGGGAAATCTTCTTGTTGCACACATATACTGAGTACATAAATCAACAGTTTTCCCTTTAATGATTCCTTTTATATTTACTGTGTGTTGTTCTGTTTAAATTTCAGCTCGTCCCGAATAAGGCAGCCTGAAGTAATTGGGCGAACCAATTACTTTGGGTTCCCTCTGTTATAACTCAAGAGAAGAGGTTATACTTCGCCACAACCATATTTCAAACCTCTCTAAGTACCTTTCTTCTTTCTTCTTGAAGGTCCGTGTTTCACTGTACTGTATAACACAACATTACCAATAAAACATCTAACAAATTACCTACTTCTTAGGATAACCTACTTCTGATTTCCCTTGTGTAACTTTTTTTAAAAAAACTATGTCACCGTACTTCCAAAATACGGCAACGAATTCACTTGCTCGACAGCTTTTCCTTCATTGAATATGTTAAAAAAGCTTTAGTTCTTGCCAATTCTCATCGGTTAGGTTTTCCTACACTTGTTTTCATTCCCCATTCTTGCAAAATTCTCTATCATAAGTTTTAGCTTTTTTTATGATTCCGCCAACACTGCTTGGTCACTCAATATTTAGTGGTCTTTATTCTTTCTCCTCTTTCCACAATTACTCTTGTTTTACTTTTGTTTTATCACCTTGTTTTACGCTTGTCAACTTTTCAGATTAGATATAGAATAGTGTTGGTGACAACCAGCTTCTTATCTAATGCCTCTTCTTCCAACGCCCTTCTCTTCCGAGTCATCCTTGTCTACTCTTATTACTACATATTTTTGTGTGCAGTTATTTTATTGGTCTCCTATCGCTCTAATCAATACTAATATCTTTTAGAATCTTCAGTATAATACCCAGTCAACTCTCTTGAAAGCTTTCGCCCAATTGATAAAGCAGACATAAATCTCCCTACTCACTCCTGTGTACGAAGATAAATAAAACCTTATTAATATTACCCAGGCGTAATCGTGTGAACTAAAATTAAACCTTCTCGGGTTGTAGAAGCGTGGCCCGATTCCTGTTATTCTGCAATTACCAGAGAAAGTCACTTTCAGCGCACAGGTCCCAGTGTCGAGATTGATTTCACCCGGAACCTAGTCGTTAGATCTGGTACAATCACTTCGTCGAGACCTGTAGTGACGGCGATGCAATTGCAATTGAAATTTGTGCAGTGCAAAAGGAAATTGGGTCATAGCTACAGATTGGAAATTTAAATTTTAATGTATCAGTAGTGACTGAAAATGAATGTATAAAATTTGCTATTGTAGCCAGGAGTTAATAATCTGCAGCCTGAATAGTATAAGAGTGTCTGAGTTCCTCACTTTCTTTCTCGTAAAGTCCCCCACTGGCTCTCTTCTCGAGATCTGAGAAAAGGACTAGGTGTCCGCTCCGCTCTCTTGATCACACCCTGAGACTGAGACGTCTGGCGCATAGATTCTATGATCGGGCGGCTCGAGTAACTCACAAGCTCCTAATCTCCGAACTTGGCAAATACAATCCAAGGCCAGGCGAGTCTTGGAAGCGACCCCGTTTATTGTCCCCGGTGGTATATTCCACCAATTGAGGATCGTTTCATATCCTCCCACTAAATTTTAAAATAATATAAAGAACTCCAAGCTAACCGAGTGGCAGGAGTCCATATAGAGATTCAGCCAGATTCAGGGCACTACACTACTCGTGTCCCGCGCCTATAGCGAGACACGCAAACACCCAGTCGGAGCCTCATTTTTACAGTCAAAATTATTGTTTGATTTCTGATATTTAAATAAATATATCTGCTCCTATTTTCATTCTTGTGGTGAAATGAAGTATAGCTTTTTCCTAACTTACAGATTTATTCCAAATAACCGACTACTTCTTCAGTACCACATAAGAATTGGTATTATTTTTGACAGTTCAAAGAACAGAAGAAATGTCACTCTAGACGTACAATTTAGCTAATATAAATCTTCGTTTAAAAGGAACTATAACGAAATGAGAATTGCAACGCAAAAATATATAATTTAAACCAGCAGTTCAAATTCAGATATTGTAGTGATATATCGATCAGGCCTCTACAAGTTGGGAGCTTGTATAGACAGACCACTATTATGACAGGTGTGACCGAAACGCCTGTAGAAACAACATTTCTACACAAATGGAGCACGGTCCTACTTCCAGAGAACTAAACGAGGGAGAAGACGAAACTCCTACAGTAAAGGATTAAAAAAAGGCTTCTGAATTGAAATTTTCACTTCAGTTTCGTTCAAATTTTTATAATAATTTTATTTTAGTTTCGATATTAAGTAAATAATAACACTGTAAACTAATTAGCTAGTTTCATTAATTCAGGAACGAGAGCTTTGTTATCTGCCTACCCAGTGGCGATAACATTTTTCGTTTTAATGTCCGGCCTTGAATGTGCCTGCTTTATAAATATGATGAAGCTAAAATTATATTGCTTACCTACTCATTAAAAACAAAAATATTATCTTAATTTTTAATATAGTTTATTATTTTCCTTGTTATAAGACGCGAGTTATCTTAAGTAAATTAAAAAGAAATTTGAGTAAGGAGCTGTAAATAGATAAAGGCGTTTTTAAATAGCTTATTCTTTGTTATTTATATCGTAGTGCCGAGACGTTCGGGATATTGTATTTTAATTTTTGCGGCACCTTATTCTTTTATCTGCTTTGTTACAAGTAAATTAAACAACTAACTTCAAAGCTATACAAAATATAAAAATAACGCATCGTGGTAGTTTCAGAATAAAAAAAAATCTCTAATTTATTTCTCCTTCCCTCACCTTACGTTAATCTGTTGAACTCTTAAATGCACAAACGTGAATTCGAAACCAAGGTTAACGAAGAGACCTCTAGCCGAAGAAATCAAGGCAGTAGACCTATTCTAGGCCATATCCTGTACGTCCTGTACACTTGCGATATACCGACCATCAGAGAAACAACAGTCGGTACATTTGCTTACGACACCCCCATCTTTTCAACCAATGAGGATCCTACAGTCGCCTCATTCAATCTTCAAGAAAACCTCAGTCTCGTTGGAGAATGGCTACGAAAATGGAAAACCTAGGCCAACGAATCCAAGTCTTTCACACACTACATTCACCTTTCGGAGAGGCAAATACCCAACAGTTCATCTCAACCACGTCGAAATACCGCAAACAAATATCTAGGCCCTCCCTTAGGCACTAAACTGGCCTGGAAACACCGCATAAAACAGAAAACAAAGAAAAAAACTACATTTAAGATTTAAGGAAATCATCTGGCTGATAGGCATAAAATCTAATCTATCGTTAGACATCAAACTTCTTCTCTATAAAACTGTCTCTAAAGACATATGAACTAATGGATCGACCTCTGTGGTTGCACTACCAAATGTAACATAGCAGTCATACAGCGATTCCAATCAAAGGTTCTACGAGTTACGAGACTTTACGACCCTCGTAACCCGCTGATCATGCCATTTCTACGACGTGCAATCGACGGAAGATTGAGAGAAGACTCTGGCCATCAAGTACCACGAGGTGACTTCGCCGTATGGAACACCTCTTCACGCCATCTCTTATGTGTTTACGCTAATCACCAGATTAGCCTTAAGTATTTTTCTGATTGTTAATAAATAATTGAATGAAAATTATTTGTTGCTTTAAAATTATCGCAAGGTTTTTAAAACTGTTACAAAACGTATGGAGACATTATTCCCGTTGCAGATATTATCACAGCCATGCGGACACGAAATACATTCAATACGCGTAGTAACGTCAAGCGTGTTGTTAATTGCGTAATTGAAGGTGATTGATTACTCATTAAACAGTAATGCAGTGACTGATAAGAAAAGAAATAGATGCCTCAAAAGATTCTCATAGCTTCCAAAATAGTCGAATATGTCGAAAATCTTTCTTTCGTGCAGCACAGATGACCTTTACAACTATCTACACACACGTAGACTTCATGGGCGATTTAGCTGTACGCTGTAAATGGTGCAAAACGTATTGAGTATGGAGAACACTGCTTCTTTTTACCTGCGGCTTAGCAAACGTAATAACTCCAATGATTGTTGTTGTTTCTGATATTGGTAAACACTTGAATATTAATTAAGTAATGTAAGATTGTCTTTCAAAGTAAGGAGGAGGTAGGTGGTGAAGCTACACACCGAGAGACATGAAGCCGGATGCTGGAGAGCTTGGAAGCTTGGAAGAGCGAGGTCGCTGGGCAAGAATGCTCGCTCATCAAGCAGGTGCAGCCGTGGACGGAGAGGTAGAACGGGGAGATCGACTATTACCTCACCCAATTTTTGATAAAAGTTGAAAAGGCCGAGTCACTGGAGTGCCTGTACTTCCCGGAAGCCCCGGACGATGCCACCAACACATTGTTCGTCTGCAACAGATGGGATAAACATAGAAGATCGTTGCAAGGAGATATTAGGCAGGTGATCTCCTCAGATAACATCGTTGAAACTTCAAGGGTAGGAGACCTGGAACTGTATGGCACGCTTCGGAAAAGAGATTCTTTGGGCGAAGAAGATAGAATTGGACAATAAAATACAAAAGAATAACAAATCAGATGTGAGGCCTAGGGCTGAAGGACGATAGACCTAGCTCGAAGTCTGTCAAACAGTTCCAGGTTAGTGTACTAGAAGAGGAAAGGGAGGTGATTTTTTTAGTGGGTTGGGTATAATACCGAAACCCACAGACACCGCAAGCGTGCACCTTCCGGTTCTTTGTGCAGCAAATGTTTCCACCCGCCCTCGTAAAAATTAACCTAAACATATAGTGGTAGAATTATATCCTTTCCAATGTGAATTTTTTAGGAAAAATTTATAATTTTCATTCTGTCTAATCAAATGGTGTACCAAGTCTATGAGTTTTAATTAATTCTAGTTGTGTAGAGCGGGGGGGGGGAAGCCCGTCATCCGTCTTGGCGGCGCGTTCCGAGCTAGAGCTCCCGTCACGGGGATTACGAAGTCCGTGGGCCGGTTAACGAACGGCTACCAGTGTAAGCTCACAAACACACACACACGCAGTTGAAGACAAACCTCACCCTCACTTTGTTACACACTGACTGAGTCCAAGCTATTGTCTCGCGTCCTGTGCCTGTTACTGCGTTGGTAAAGGTCCTGTTACTGCGTTGGTTAATCCTTCAGCCGTCCTCCTTGTCCGGCTGCAGTACAGGTGTGACCTGCTACTGGTTGTGGGGCTTCAATAACATAGTCTAATATAGTGTTACAATTCGCCAAAGCCGGGTCCAAGATTGAGCCTAGAAGAGTTAATTTTTTACCCAGGGCAATAATGAGGGGATTGCCCTGGAAGCGGGCACAGCGGCGGTAAAACGTCCTAGAAAGTGTCCGTGTAGTCGCGTTTAGGCATCGGACACGTAGGGATTGTCGGATGGTCTAGTTCTATGAAAGGTAAACGGAGGTGTCGGAGTTTCAGTCTATTGACAGTTTTGCGGGCTACCTGCTCGGAATGTGTCCAACATGTGAGCCATCAATCGAGGTGAAGCCCGAGATACTTTACACGGGAGACGAAGGGAGTGCTGTATTGCTTATGTATAGTCTAGGAGGGAGTCTTCTGCGTCTGTAGGAGACTAAAGCTGTGCTCTTGGCCGCGTTAATGGCGACTCTCCATTTCTCCGCCTACTCAACTTAGGAGTCCAGGTGGTTCTGGAACTAGATAACGGTCATTTCAGCACTGCGATCGACAGTATATACTGCCGTGTCAGATATGAATATATGCCTATATATGCATATACGATTACAAACTGATTTATTAGCTCTAATAATTTTTTAATTGTAAGATTCTGATCAACCGAATAGTGACATGTAGCGGAACCGGAACGTTAACTAGCCAGTAGCGGATCTACTAGACGAAATCTAAAGAACGGCGCTTATCAAGAGGATAGTTTGTAATAAAGAAACAAAGAGATGGAAAATATAAACGTTCTCGGCGTATGAAGATACCCGAATCCCTTATCTCTTAACCCATTTATAAGAGATAACCCGTTTGTCTCCCTTCACAGACACCTGTTTATCGCTTATAATGTCACAGGCACAGGGAGGGAAACAGACACAGAAGTGCTTGGGTCACGTCCTCAGAACAGACCATAGCAGGATTGTGGAGACGCTGTAAAATGGTACATCAGGTGGAGTGACATCTTGTCTGACACCTAACGATTATTAACGTTATCTCCTAAAGGTTGTGCTGAAAAAGATGTCACATAGTCCACGAAAGCAACAGATAGACTGTAGTCTTTGGTAGTCAAAGGTAGTTACGTGCTCCTCTTACACAAATACATTTATTAATTATAAACTAAGCCCATTTTATTTCTCAATGGACAAATTAGTACTATGGTGGCGTCGCGTCTGAGTGATGTTCAACGTGTTATTTAAATATAGATTTATTTTATAATAAAAAACTGTGTCGTAAATACCAATGCTTATATGTCAAACGGACACAGGTATGATTTTATGGTATAGGGCTATAAATTAAAGAAACGATACAATACATGTGAACAAAATTTGCTTTTTCAAACAATAGGGGGACACCTTAAGCTCACTCAGGATATCCTCATTGGTAAGTACATATAATGTGAACATCCTTTGACCATTCTTAAACACCTCGTTTCCGCATTTGGCATAGTACCTAACATGGAATCTGCACCATGCAGAAGAGTAGGCACCGATATAACCTTATAACAATTAATTTGGTTTATGGTCTAACTTTTTTTTGTATCGACCATCTAAGGACCACATGCCAATTTCAATTCTTTATCCTTGTTTCTTTTATTTTTCTCCAATATTCTTTTATCTTTTCACTGTGTCTCTTCTTCCTGTCTTCAGTCCACTTAGAACCTGCGTTTCTCTCTCTCCTACCTTGGACTCCTTCCATTTTTAACACTTTTGCCCGAAAAACGTCTCTTTCAATTGCTTCTTCTGCGTGTATATTATTTTTTTCTAAATCCTTTTAGACTTCTTTAATCCAACTCGATGTTGACTTCTTCCCCCACAGATATTTGAAGATCTACTTTATTAACCTATTGTCGTCCACTCTATATAAATGTCCAAAAAATAATAGTCTTCTTTTTCTGATTGTTTCTGTTATATTTTCTATACTTTGATATATTTCATCATTACTTCTTAATTTCCAACCTTCCGAAGTTTTTCGTGAGCCTAATATTTACCTAATAATTCTTCTTTCCAATATTTCTAGTTTGTCTAAATTATAATTTAATGCTAGACATTCACTTGCATACAGGCATTCTGGCTTCACTACTGTACTGTAATGCCTTATTTTCGCATTTTTAGATATGCACTTTATATTGTAAATATCTTTAGTTATACCATATACTCATTCCATCTTAGCAGATTTTTATTAACCGTTCTCTTGAATTATTTCTCCTAGATACTTATATTTTCGAACTCTCTCTATTCGACCAATATCCGTTACCAGGAATTTTGGCGCATTTTTAATGTTCGTGAAAATTTGTTTTTTTCTGTAGAAATTCTTAAACCTGTTCTGCTGGCTATGTCCTCTAAAAATTAACTTGTGTTACTGCAGATGTCTTGCGTTACTGGTCTAACTTTATTTTTTAATATTCTTTGAATCGTTCTAAAGATTATCTAAATTTGTTCAACTTGTTCTGTCTAGATCCCGTGAAATATTATATCCCTAATACTGGAAATCACGTAACTCATCCAAACAGTATCATTTACCACTACTTTCGATTTGGTTTTCCGGACGTTAGACTCTATTCCGTCGTCAATTCAGCCGTTTACTAATGTCCACCTGGTTCGAGATATTGTACCTGGTACGTAAGACGTGTCTCCTTGTCGTTTATCACACTGTTGCAAACACCTACTCGTGCCAACGTTAGGACTTGTGCTGCGCTTAACTTGGCGTGTTCCAGCACCAACGATTGAAAATTAATTCAACCTTCAAAGGGCAAAGGGTGACATGTCTTTCGTGCTACAATATATTCAAATTGAAACTAAACTATCGGTTAACGTTAAAGTTACCGCAGAAACGTGGCTCTACACTAAAGAGCAATAAGATATAAAGCACGTTGTTAAAGTAATAAAGCATTATACAGTATTATAAAATAATGGTGCAACGCCTGCCCACGTAACAGGTGTGAACAAAGTTGGCAGCGCGAATTACACCTTTTAAAAATTTGCAATTCAGAAGCTGTATTTGTTACCTATTGAATTTATACAAAAATACAATATTAATTGTAGTCGTAGATTATTTAGTTGAGAGAGCGAGTCGGTAATATTTTGGACTACTTGTAGAAGACAGGACTACCTATGGATAACAACCACACCAACTTAAACTCTTGGATTTTCTGCCTCTCTCCGTTACAGTGAGAATCCGCTTCTCAAAATTATTTTCACTTATATTTTCTTCACTTAATCCATATTATGTCCCAGCTGTGTCCTATAGAATGGTAAAGTAAATTCGGAACATCCTCAAAAGAAATCGTGCTCCTCATAATCCTCTTTCTTAAAAGTGAATAATGTGGAAGTTAGATTCCAAGCAAAAGATTCCCCTGGGTGTTGTGGAAACTGAACGAGTATGTACACAAATATTAAAGCCATGAGTTGACCTGTTGGAGGTGAAAAAAGCCTTATTCATTTGAAAAGAAAAAGTTAATGAACGTTCAAACAAATGAAGGGACATTCTGAGCCCAAGTAGATTACTTGCCTACAAAGACTACAGTCTAACTAAAATCGATCCCTACATGCAGGTCTGAAATGCTTATGGTAATTGAGTAAAAACAACACATAAAATTCGTATGGGGCAAACAGCACTGGAATGACCGGCCCTTGGGAAACACAAGACTTTGAATACATGATGTTACCTTTAAGTAAAGAAGCCAATGGGCCAGTCATGAATAAGATAACAGACACAGGTAGGCAACCCGAATAACTGAATGAAGAACTATGCATGATGTTTGTGAGTCGAAGTAGGGGTTCATTTAAAAAACGGTGGTCCGATCATGTAAGAAGATTGTAGTCGTTCGCAAGAAGTTGGAATGGATGGATAGAATTACGAGAGGAGTACGTCCTTGATTTAAGCTTGATTTATGATGTTTCGTCCACTGGCCGACTCCCTTGTCAACCGTGTAATTAACTACCTTTATTCCCCGATGATACTTTCTTGCAGAGAATAAGCGGATGGGTATAATGTGTAGAGGACAAAGGACAATAGAATGATCTTCTTTTCCCTTCAATCATGAGGTGTGCGGACTGTACGCCGCTGACCATAGTACAACTCACGTTCCACCACCTCCACCTGCAGTGACAATCTCCACTGTGTGCGCGCACGCGCCTGTAATTTTGTCTTTATTACTTATCTAGCCCAGACGTTCCAGATAATACCACTGTATTATGTGTCACCAATGATACAAGTGGACAGGTAAACAGAATCGTGACCTTCACTGGATCACACAATCGCAGCACATCCGTTGAGGTTGTGAGTCTCCTACGCAACCACTGACCCGGCCTGCACCTATTCAGTGGAAAGAGAATAATACTATAAATACGAAACTGACAGATGGTAAAGTAAAAGAGTGTCAAAAGCAGGTAGACAAATTTTAACGGAATTCGGAAGCGAGAATGTCAGATAAAAAAATATTATATGTAGACAATATAGACCCACAAATAGTACATAGAAAAGGCCAAAACGGGCAGTGGTTCAAATCAGGTGGTTATAAATTAAACGCTTTTTATTGTTGGAAATTGCACCATCAATAGATCGCTATGTGTAGGTTTGAGTGTTTGTGTGTGTGTGGGGGGGGGGGTGCATTTACAAACTTGCAGTGACTTGAATATAAACTACAATTTTATACCTGACAATACTATACTCCATCATGTTACTGTATACTGAAAGCAACAACTGGTTTGGTTCGGGGCAGTGAAACAGAACGTACTATAATTTTATTCGGCAATTAACCCAGAATATTTTGTAAACCGAATAGCAATAATAGATGGAATATCTTGGATAAGGAAAAAAAAGTGAAATATCACTTCAAGGAAACATACACATTGATTCCTTGGTCTATGCGGGCGATGAAGTGATGATGTAGAAATCAGAATACCAGTTATAGAGGTATTCACATTTAATAAAGTCTTACAAACTGACTAAGGCTCTCTGCTACAAAATACTGAAAATTTTAAAGGTAAACATCAGAGTAGAATAAAAATAATTGTAGGAAAAGAATTTATGAAAAAACTAGTAATCCTAAATGTGACATCTCATTCGATGACGAAATCGATTGGGATAATAGGTTATTAAAATTCAGAAGCGTCTGTGGAATGTTCCGCAGAGGTCTACTAAGTAAATGTAAAAAATGATAAGCATATAAAATATTACAAAACAGTAGGCGTGCTATCTAAACATTCCTATTTTAAGTGAAAGATGGAATCTCGTCATAAATGGGAAAAAACCCGAATCTTCAAAAACGAAATTTGTAAGAGTTTCCTTTCTAGATGGAAACAAAAACTATCAGGAAAGGGTGAAAATAAAAATCAAGTTTCCGTATAATATTATTAAAGAAAATAAAAAGAGACGGTGTGAATACCACATGACCCACACCACATAAAAATGTAACTACGAAAAAATTAGAGTAACTAATAACTTCGGGCAAGCATTTTATTACGTACTTCGATGAGATTACTCATCAAATAACAATGCAATGGATAGTGATCTATAAGCAGCATTTTTCATAACTTTGTCGGAGCTTCTGCATGTAGAAAGCCATAATCTATAGCAACGAACAGAGCTACGCATAGACGTGCCAGGAGCTACAGAATCGGTGTTATTCATTTACCAGGTGGACGAAGGTGAATCGGTTTTTCATTGTAGACTGAGAGCTGACGGTAAAAATTCCAGCCAATAAGTAAACAGAAGAAAATGTTTTGAAAATGGTAGTTCACACAGCGAGAATGGAAAAAATCATTTTGTGCCTGGGCGGAAGTTGTTCAATAATTTTTTCTACCCCACCCCCGCAAAATTTTTTGAACAGCAATTCAGCCAATAAAGTAACAACTTAAAATTACTGCGAAAACTTAGTGTTTATATAGTTGAGTAAAAAAATATTTTTGTGCCTCATTAAATCTTGTTGGAATGTTTTGGCACAATTGTTTTTTTATTTGTTTTTTTGAGCTGTTACTATACCCATCGAGTAACAGCTTCAAATCATGATTAAATTCAACTTTATACTTTCTTTTAATGAAATATGCATTTGTGCCACGTCTAAGCCTGTCAGAAGTACCTGGCACAAATCTTTGTGTTCCTAAAAATAACATGGAATTCCCATCCGCATAGGTTCTCCTCGCAGGTATATTTCCAGCTGGTAATTTTAGAAAACTATTGTTGTTCGTCCAATTAGTGATTACGAATGCTATGCTGTGCCATTGTACTGTATTTCTGAATACTCTATTTTTCAATATACCACTAAAATAAGATAGAGAGTGACGCAATAACATGCAATTTCTAGTATCATATATTACATGAGTATTTGGGAATAAAATTGTGAACACTATGGGAATGGGAATAATTATCACTATTTACAAAAATAATAATGATTTATTACAGCATTTTACAAAACATACATATATAATATAATTAAATTGGTCTTTAACGCACTTATAATTAAATGAATTGAACTACACAGAAAATTGTAATATTATTAATTTAGTTCATTTTTTTCATGCGTTAATTACTACTTTTTTAATTTTTACCCAACATCATTATAATCATCACTATCATTATCAACTTCATTAAATTCTATATCTTCGTCTGTCTCTACCAGGACAATGTCTTCAACTAAAAGAGGTGTGGGCTCACCTTCGAACTAAAGTGGTTCGATTTTGTCGTCATCGACAATCCAACCGCATTGTTCTGGTAACAGTTTGACGCAATTTACTTCTGTAGCATTTTGCCACATTGACGTTACATAAATTGTACGTAAGATCTTTTGTTTCAGTGATCTCCAGCATGGAGGAATTAGGGATGAATCAAAGCTTTTCACTTTTTTTACAAAATATTCCGCGACCGACGTTGATGAAAATCGACTTTGAAAAATTAACAATCTGGCATCGTTTACACTCTTACAATTTATGCCGTAAAATTTGGATGTAAATTCTTGTAATATTTCCATGTTCTTCATATTATCAATTTGTTCAATTTTGTTTAAACAAGCAAATACATGTTGAACTTGCAGATTTTTTTCTAATTCTTTAAATGGCTTTACCTTTCCTTTCCTATAAAAACTAGCGGTGTAATCACACCCTGTGTATGCATGAAAACCGGGCAAACACGTCACAAAAGATCACCAAGTGTTTCAGCTAATTTTGTACAATTTATAAAATTTATTACGTTAGGCTTTGATCCTATCGTGCTTAAATATATTTCTAATGTCGGTAATTTATGTATATTTCCAAGTACAATAACAAGGATGTCGGTGTCAGACGGTTTAATCATGTCCTTTTTTATTATTTTCCAGTTTACTCAAATGATAAATGATTCGGGTATCAGCTTCTTCATGGTGACAATCGTAATTTTGTTCAACTGTTTTTAAAACAGTATTATCCATAATTCGATATAAGAAACATTGATCTCTATTTGTATATAAACTTTTTTATTGCGCAAAAATGGTACCACATTATTATAACACCAATATTCTGATAAAAAAGAAATTAATGCTTCTTTGAATTTAATATTTTTTAAAGCCTTATAAAAATCATTGGGCCTCTTTTGTGATGGTCCAAGTATTGTATAAGGAGTACTAATTTCATTACGATTGAGCCTTTCTATTTCCTTAATCGATGGGATGAAATATTGATCAAAAATGATATGAATTTCGGATGCGGTTGTATTACAAATTTTTGACAATATTACTTCTGCTATTTTATCAAACGTTTGAGGAACTGATGGACCTAAATGGTATAAAAAGTAAAACGCATCAATTATATCAGCATCTATTCGAGTTGGTGGTAAATTCTCGTTAGAAGAGCGTAATATTTTTGTAAGTGTTGATTTATCTGTTTTGTGCATTTCCCCAGTACATTGGCATAAAGCACGTGGTGCTGGTGATAATGGATATGATAAACATTGCGCCATATCAATTTTTTCTTCTAAGGCAATTGCCAGCAACCGGCCAAAAATATCACGCTCCATTTTAATTAAGACGTTTTTACTACCATCAGTAATTTTTTGCATTTTTCTCAGACATTCCGACGCAAAATTCTTAATGATATTCTTTTTTATTGATGCTTCAAATCTATCGCGATCATTATTGCAAGCTATTATAAAATTTTATTTCTGTTCTTCGCCTAATTTATATACATTCAGTAGAAAACAAGCAGTCTCCTTAGACGCAGCCCGACCGGTGACAATATTAAATAAACTATTATTATCTATTCTTTCATCAAATGGATTTATATTTTTATATATCTTATCGATTATGTTTTCTAAGCATTTTTGGTCTTTATTTATTCTATGCGGGTCTAATTCTTTGACGGTATCATTTTGCTTCGGTTATTTTCAAGTTTTGTAAGACTGGATATAATTTTTGTTCGTATGCTATGACTCAACGCCCAACGTTGCCTGGCGGTAATGGAATTGGTGAAATGGCTTATACCTGTTAGAGAATTAGCTGCATCGGCACTGATTGTTTGTTCTAGAGTTAAATCAACTGGTTGCTCATACTCTTTCGAGGCATGCGACTAAAAATAAATAATAATAATAATAATAATAACAATAGTTTTCTAAAATTACCAGCTGGAAATATACCTGCAAGGAGAACCTATGCGGATGGGAATTCCATGTTATTTTTAGAAATACAAAGCTTTGTGCCAGGTACTTCTGACAGGCTTAGACGTGGCACAAATGCATATTTCATTAAAAGAAAGTATAAAGTTGAATTTAATCATGATTTGAAGCTGTTACTCGATGGGTATAGTAACAGCTCAAAAAAACAAATAAAAAACAATTGTGCCAAAACATTCCAACAAGATTTAATGAGGCACAAAAATATTTTTTTACTCATCTATATAAACACTAAGTTTTCGCAGTAATTTTAAGTTGTTACTTTATTGGCTGAATTGCTGTTCAAAAATTTTTGCGGGGGTGGGGTAGAAAAAATTATTGAACAACTTCCGCCCAGGCACAAAATGATTTTTTCCATTCTCGCTGTGTGAACTACCATTTTCAAAACATTTTCTTCTGTTTACTAGTTGGCTGGAATTTTTATGGTCAGCTCTTGGACTATTGGGGTTATGGAGGACGAAGGGCTTGCCCGTCGCCCGCGTTGTTCTGAGCTTCTTACAGAATTCTTGCCGCGGGGACTATAATTCCCTGGATTATAGGTCGTGGCCTGCTACCGGCAGTGGAAGTTCAATTGGTGTCAGTTGGTGAGTGTTTGACCCGAGGCCGGGTCCAAGATTCATCTGGCACAGATGGGTTGCGACCGAGGGCGCTAATTAGGTGATTGGCCTCAACGCGGGCACAGCGACGGTAGAACTTTCTGGAAAGTGTCCATATTGCGGCGTTCATGGAACGGACACGTTCAGGTTACTAGAAGTCAGGTAGTGGGCTTTACATGCCCAGCGCAGTCCTCGGTCTAGGAGAGACTGAAGCTTTCGCTTATGGGTTTCGGTCAAGTAGCCCTACACAGGGATCGCGTAGGTAACCATCGAGGTGACGATAGTTTGACCATCGAGGTTACCATAAGTGGTGACGATGAGTTTCTCTAGACTGCGGGTTATTGAATTGCTGCAAAGCAGGGGTTGGAGTTTACAAATACGATTGGCAGTTTTGTGGGCTGCTTGCTCGGAATGTGTCCGCCAGGTGAGACGACGATCAAGGTGAAGCCCGAGGTAACATGGTGCGTAAAAACTCCGCGATCTCCGTGTAATTACCGTGGGTACCGATAACTTAAGAGAATGTGCACGGAAGGAGCAGCAGACGTCATGAAAGCTTAGAAACCCTCGTCAGTCCTCTCCTCCAGCCGTTCGAGCATAAAGTTAATATTAGAAGGTAATGAAAGTCTTCGTTACAAGACCTAAAATAAGGTAAAAGAGAAACTCATCAGGACAGAAGAGAATTGCCAAGTAGCAGAGTACCAAGCTAGCAAAGTAACTTATAGGATACAAACTTCTTATGTCTGTTCGATAATAAGTAAACGACAAAAGATTACGATATAATATGATTTTCCTATATTTCCTAATTTTGCGGTATCAATTCGTTTTTAAAATCCACTTAATGTATTGTTTGATAGGATAAAATCACATGTAACTCCTTTACTGTGCCTCCCTCATATTCCTTTTGACAATACTGTCTTCGAAATGTCATCTTGGCACTTCTCGCACTGTCATTTACTCCTGTTTAATAATCATAAAATCTGCTCACCCTATGCTTCAGAAAGTGTATCACGCAAATGTATTCTCGTATTTGTCGTAAAACGAAGTGTTCTTTTTGCTGACAGACGTCTGTTCGTTTGAGGGTAGGTGACACTTTTCCGTATACTTCTCATTATTAACATACCTCAGAAACCAAAAAAAGGTGTTATTAAACATTTTTTAATTCGTAATTTATAAATCGATGTCATAAGGAAAAGATAAACAAGTAGCCGAGTAAGACTAATTTAAAAAAAGCAAATTTCCTGAAACAGCATCTTTTGAGCTGATTTTTTTTAAACGATAGGTTTAGTGTTTACCTAAAAGTTTATCCAAGTTCCAAACTTCGGACTCCCATTTACCCCGATTTTCCCCGAATTTTCACTTCTGGCAAACAGCACAGCGCGAGTCACTGATGTTTTCCTCAAATTTTCCGATGATAACTTCACCAAATCAGAAAAATAAAAATACCAGCGTGTTCCCCAGAAAATTTCCTATCGATCTGTGTTAGTCGTGCATTTTTTTAAAGGCAATATAACCTACAAAAAATTGAAACTTGCAAAAATGTGCATTTCAGATTTCCGTTAATAATGAGTGAAATAATGATTTTTCTTCATAAAAAAATTGTAGCATATAGTATTCCAATAGACGAATTCCCATATTAATTTGTATCCCGAAACGTTTGTCATTAAGCCACAATGAATGTTTCAAGTTGAAAAGGGAAATTGCTCAAAATTGGGTCCAGTCATCACCCTGGCATCACAGGACAAAGTTTTTTTTTTAAATACTCGTATTTTCATGGTTTATCAGCTAGTGAAAAAAGTTTGTTCTTTTATAGCTTCCCAAATAATAATTTTTACCTTTTTTTTTGCGCTTTACTGCCGCTTGGCGGCGCATGTATACTCTATTCAGCCCGCGTCCTATGTTGAAATTTACAGTGCGGTGCCGTTTTATAGTTTGTTGTGTCATATTCACTGTAAGTAACGTTTAAATTATTATTATTATTATTATTAAATAAAGCTACTGTACTTAGATATGTACTATTATTTAAATAGAAGTTTCGGTTTATCCGAAAAGGGCGCGGTCCCATCAAATTCGGATAAACGAGTTTTTAGTGTATGCAATAATTGTTTCTTCAGAACCACTGAAACATCCACAAAAATTTGAAGAAGTCCAATAACACCCAGCTGTGAGAAAATAGGCTAAACATTGACATGACATAGAGGGGTAATATAGATTATTCTGATCTACCCCCCCCATGTGTCTGTGAGGATAGCACAATCCCTCCCCCCCTGACGTAAGTGAGCGGTGAGCGCGGCAGGGATTTGCGTTCTATTCAAGGTCCCGTCGGGATGCTCGGCGCCGTTCGATCAGTGTCTAGTAGTGTAGTAATTTAAAAGCGGTCTATGTGCACGCGGGCGACGATACATCACGTCCTTTGTTGTCGCCACAAATACGTTACGTTAATCCTATCTCTTTACCGTGTAAATTAGTCGAATGCCGAATGTGGTCCTTTGTGCTTTGCAGGGCTCAGTGCGCCCTGTGCGAGGCCACTGTGGAAGTAAGTTTACCCGTAGCTGGGTCGAGCATTACCGACTGACCAGCAAACATATCTAGTCAACAGATGGGTGAATCGACAGATGATTAAATTTACTTCTGAATGTGTTTTTATAATTGTATAAAAGAATGAATTCAACTTTATTGTATTGAATGAGTCATTGATAATACAGTTAAAGATTGTTTATACGTTCATCAGAATGTAATACTTAGTCAAGAAGATGATACTACTACTACTACTACTACTACTACTACTACTACTACTACTACTACTACTAATAATAATAATAATAATAATAATAATAATAATAACAATAATAATAATATAACTATAATAATAAACTCGCTTGGAAATATTAGGCCCACGAAAAACTTCAGAAGGTTGGAAATTAAGAAGTAATGATGAAATATATCGAACTATATAAAAATTTTATATAATTTTATATATAATTTTAATATAACAAACAATGAGGAAAAGAAGACTACTATTATTTTTGGACATTTGTATAGAATGGACGTTAATAGGTTGACATAGCAAATCTTAAAATATCTGTGGGGGAAGAAGCCAACATCAAGTTGGATTAAAGAAGTCCAAAAGGATTTAGAAAAAAATAACATGGACGCAGAAGAAGCAATTGAAAGAGACGTTTTTCGGACAAAAGTGTTAAAAATGGAAGGAGTCCAGGGTAGGAGAGAGAAAAACGCAGGTTGTAAGTGGACTGAAGATAGGAAGAAGATACACAGTGAAAAGATAAAAGAATATTGGAGAAAAAGAAAAGAAACAAGGATAAAGAATTGAAATTGGCATGTGGTCCTTAGATGGTCGATACAAAAAAAAAGTTAGACCATAAACCAAATTAATTGTTATAAAGTTATATCGGTGCCTACTCTTCTGCATGGTGCAGATTCATGTTACTATGCCAAATGCGGAAACGAGGTGTTTAAGAATGGTCAAAGGATGTTCACATTATATGTACTTACCAATGAGGATATTCTGAGTGAGCTTAAGGTGTCCCCCTATTGTTTGAAAAAGCAAATTTTGTTCACATGTATTGTATCGTTTCTTTAATTTATAGCCCTATACCATAAAATCATACCTGTGTCCGTTTGACATATAAACATTGGTATTTACGACACAGTTTTTTATTATAAAATAAATCTATATTTAAATAACACGTTGAACATCACTCAGACGCGACATCACTCACACGTGTGGGACTATTATGAAACTCTAAAATCAATAAGTAGAGAAACACGCCTGAAGTTCTACAAGGTAATGGCCCTACTCACACTTTTCTGTGGGTCTGAGTACTCTGGGTACTTTAACGAAATCCGAGGCCAGTTGTATCCAAGCGGCCGAAATGAGATTTCTCAGTCACGTGGCAGGATACAGACTCTTCAAGATCGCAAAAGAAATGTCGATCCAGCAGGATCTAGATATTATGAGTACACTTAATAGGATTCCCAAATATCGGCTAAAATGGTTGAAACATCTTAACTGAATGGACGACCTCCCCAAAGAACTATGGAATTATAAGCCGGAAGACGGAGAGGTGTGGGGTGTCCGAAGAAGCGTTGGAGTGACCGGCTCTGGTCTATCTGTTTGGGGCAGAAACAAACAATTTTTGGTTTAATCCTTGCTAAAAATGATGATGATAAATGTTAACATTCATTATCGGCGTATAAATTATTTCCATACAACACGTACTCAGGTCCTCACGATGACAATGAATTTTAAACCTCGACAGTAAAGTGTTGAAGTGTCGACAAAGTTGACAAAAATGTTTTAAAATTATGTCCAATTAATGATCGAGAGTTACAAAATCTTATGCTACTGGAAATTGTAAAAAAAAAAATAGATTGTTATCAAGCGAATTATGACGCACTCCCTATATAAGGTAGGCATGTTCAGTGGTATAAGCTTTCTCTACGTTTACACAGCCACACAGATGTGTTCCTCAGGAGTATGAATGTGTGTGTGTCGGTTTTCCGTTGTGGTGGGTGTTTGTATACTCAGGTTGATGTTGTAATATCGGCTTGTGGTTTGTCCCTGAGATTATATCGGGTTGCGGAAATTTACAAGAACACTCTCTCTTATCCTCCCTCCCCCCCACACCAACACTCACTAACACACATGCATATTTGTAATACTGAATATTTAAATTTTGGAAATAATCTTCTTCACTTCAAGGATTAGGTTATATAAACATGTTCCGGGACCTATCTCATCCACGTCTCTTATACCAATGGCTTTATAGTTCAGTGCCACTTTCGGCAATCAATCCTCTGTCATCCTTTGCAAATGATCCCACCATTGTCTTCTGTAAGCTGAAATAATTTCAATTATATCCTCTATTTCGAGTTCTGCTCTGATATCATCACTCCTTATTCTATCTTACAATGTATAGTTTAAAGTACTCGAAGAAACTGCATTTCAGCACTCTGAATCTTGCCACTTTTCTTTTTTTGTCATGACCCACGCCTCAATCACATATGTCAATGTGGCTATTGCAATTGTCTTATACAATTTAATCCTTGTTCTGTGTCTTGTTTTATCTCTAAGATTTCTATGAATCTCGTTCCACAAATAGTCCTAAATTTATTTATCTCTTCTATTATATCATATTCAGACTCATTGGTTAATGCACATCCGAGATATTTAAAGCGGCTCACTTGTTCTAAAGTGTTGTTGTTTATAACTATGTTAGCCCTCCCTGGATATTTACCTTTAAAGGCCACGGTTTTAATCTTTTCCACAGAAATTGTCAGCAAGTACTTTCTTGCTACTTCTTGTAATTTAAACATAGAAGTACCAAGCTCTTTATAACTCTTTGTAAATAATCCTCATTTTCTTGAATAATGCTAATTGAACGCATGCTAATTGATTTGTTAAGCTGTATTCCCGAAGTCACTCTGGATTTCCATCCTTGGAAGTAATCATAAAATAAAAACGTCCACCATATCCATTTACAAACTACAACCTGCAAAGAATAGTCAGCAATGATTTTCACTGGAAAAAATTAAAAACTTAGCCATTTGTAATTACTTTACGAAGCATCCAGTCAATAGCTCAACATGGCTGACGATAGCGTATGGCAACATGCCCGAAACGTTATATGTACACGCACTGACCGCGAAAAATGTATCAATCTTAGCTGCTCGTAACTGGTACTTTAAGTTTTCACGGCGGAGTCAACCCTGTTAATATTGTTTTGACTATTCTGCGGGCTATCAGGCCGTGGTCCAGTGCTGCCGCATAACAACAGGCGTTTCGGCCCCATCATTGGAGGACATCTTCTACTTGAGACAAGTAACTGGTACTCTCTTCGCCAATTTCCACAATAGATTAAGTGGTAACGAATGGTGGGGCCGAACGTCTGTTTTATACGGTACCATTGGACCATGGCTTGCTAGCCCGGTCAACAGTCAAACAGCGGTCAGAATTAGCTTCTCCTGTCATAAAATCAATGACACTTCTTACTTACACCTCCCTCGTAGTTATTTATGGTTTCCCGACATTACCATTCTTTTTTAAATCATACGATGAGGTTTACTCAAATAAAATTAACTTCACAAAATTTGAAAATATTATTTTAATTTAATTACCTTGTATCCGTCAGTGACTTCGTTCTAGCGTTTTTTATATAGACGCGTTTCATGACATGTGTCACATCATCAGTAATCCTCGTCAAATGTTAAAATTTACATAAAATACATAAAAACACATTTGCACATATTTACTAAATCACAATAAGGACACACACATAACACGATGTAAGTTCGGCTCCGTTGGACCGGTCCAAGCGCGCGTGTAGTTGCCGAGCCACTCAAGCCTGTAGTTGGCTCGGCAACTACACGCGCGGTCGGACCGGTCCAACGGAGCCGAACTTACATCGTGTTATGTGTGTGTCGTTATTGTGATTTAGTAAATATGTGCAAATGTGTTTTTATGTGTTTTATGTGTTAACATTTGACGAGGATTACTGATGATGTGACACATGTCACGAAACGCGTCTATATAAAAAACGCTAGAACGAAGTCACTGACGGATACAAGGTAATTAAATTATTGTGAAAAAGTGACTTGGATACTACATAAAAACAAAATAAAATATTATTTTAAGTTTAAAAATGACCATGCCTTCACATGTATCTTCTAGAATAAAAGTTAACGCCTAACAGACTGTATTTTAATACAGAACACAGGCTAACAAATTAAAATGTAACTTTGTAACCGTAAATTTGTCGACTATATTTTTTATCAACTTGAAATAAAACATGTCGAACATACACATGACAGACGCTTTACCAATAAGGAATACCGACAAAGAACCATTAAGAACAAAAATAATAATTAATGGTCAAATTCTAGAACAGGTGAGCCGTTTTAATTATTTGAGAAATGATATTGGCCATGACAGAAATTATGATATTGATAATAAGTTATGTAAGTTTCTCCTACACTACTTCAGGTGGTACACACGGGAGCCATTATTTAGTTTCAGATGATCTGTGGGATAATCAACCGTGTGTTTTTAGAAACAAGGTATTTCGACATAAAAAATTAATGTTTTATAAAGTTATGGCACTCCCTGTACGGTTTTATGTGTGTAAATTATGGACGGCAACCAAGAAAAAGACAGTAAAATATAGGCATTGGAAATGACGTTCTTAAGAGGAGTTAAAAGCTGTTCTAACTTTACCGTATAAAGGATGAGCCCATAAGAGAAGTGTTACAAGTTTTAACTTGAATGAACGATTAAAATATTATAAAGAACGGTGGAGAGAACGCACAGAAAGAATGTCAGCTTCAAGACTGGCCAAACAAGTCTGGAAATGAAAACGTATAGGACAGAGGTGTGTGGGTAGAGATGGCAGGCAGCACCCTACCTATGCCGTGTCGTGTGAAGGTCATGATGAACAGACACGTCTGATACTCGTCCATGTAAGCGACAACCAATTACAGCATTTCAATAACGAAAAGGGCAAATGAGAAGCACAATATATTGAAAACAAGCTGTTCATCAACAGAAATTAGTTTAAGTAAACTCTAATATGGCGTTTTAAATTATAGTAGTTAAGTTAGCAGATTGCTATAAGTAATATTATGTCACTGTGTTGGGTGAGAACTGCGTTTATCAGAGCCAAGTAGTATGTTGTATCTATCGACTCTATGCATAGGTGAGGGACGAAGCACGGGGTCCCTCAGTCTGATGATGTCGGAGATCTCCAGCCCGCAGACGAGCTGTACATACATTTAGGCCTTCTGACCCTCTGAGTGATTGTCAGGTCGCATGGCCGCCCTATTTAAAATGCTTGTAACCTTTCAAAACAGGGTCAACCGCTTTCTTGGTTTTATCATCGGTTTTATCCCATTGTGGTTGAGGGAATACGGAGAGGTAGTACCTTTTGCAGAGGTTGACTGAGCACTGGTTCTCACCAGTTTCCAGGGTTCGATCAAGTGATGTTAGCTCCCAAAGGAGCCCTTAGACTCTCTCCAGCTAAGACCGTACTGCGTGGTGAAGTGCCACACCCTACAAGAGGTTACCCTGCTAATGCAGACCAGGACGGATCTAGACCGGAAGATCGATAAATATTCCTGGTGGAGGACAGCAGTACCAAGTTAGAGAGTAAGAGAAATTATTATGGATATTTGGAATATTACAGGCGGGAATCTAGTTGGATGTAGTCGGCTGTATTACTGCATCCTATTGTTATAGGATTATTTTTTGTTGCTGCCTTGCAGTTAGGTGTTGGGGCATTAAAGGTTAGGGGAAAACAGCCCTGAATAAAAATTACCTGAAATCATGGGCCGTAAGGGGGGCAGCACCTCCAGATGACTTGCTCATCTATTGGCTGGTACTCTGTAATGGGGAAATTAATTTACTCAAAACTTTCAAAGAACACAGACATGTGGGTAGTAGACCCAGGAAGAGATGGCTGGATGGCCTTTGAAGGCAGGAACAGGCAGCACCTTGCCTGTGCTGTAACGTGAAGATGATGATTTATCCCATTAACTCCTCTCACACACTCTACTCCATACTCACATAGATATTAGGCTAATTAGATGTTCCAGGCAACATTCTTTGGTTCTAATCAGATTGATAACATTTTTTTAAATTGTGATTAAACTGAAAAATAATCATTATTATTCGTTGGAACCTTCCACAAAGGGATATGTACTCTCTAAAATCACAAAGCTTTGTGAATTTACTAAACTTATCTGTATCCGATACCTTATTATCGTTACAAAAAGTTAGTTACCTACCTTAGGTCGGTTAGTGTTTTCATCGGAGCTGGCCCGGTGTCTGATGCGCAACCTCTGCGGCACCCATATGTTTAGATAAAGGCAGTCTTCGGAAATGTTTGTGTTCGGGTTCCACATTTCCTCGCCCTTGAAGCCCGGAAAGTACTCGTACCTCTCCTGGTAACAGCTGTTGGGCAGGTTTGTGGCGTCGTAAACGCCGTGCCACGGGTCGACCGGAACCGGCCGTCTGAACCTGAGCGGACCCACCGGCGGTTTGGCGAACGGTATACCGGTGAACACGTGGACTTCGCGTCCCAGCACGATTTTCGACAGTCCGCGTACCAGACCGCTTTGCGTCTCGATGATCAGCGGATCGTGGTCAGTATGCCTGGTCGTATGAGTGGGTGTGTGCTCGCTGTTCGGCAGCAGCCGACCGAATGTTGGCCCGCAACATCCGATGTACAACATCAGCTTCAACATCCAGCACATATTCGCCTGCAGTGTGTTCGCTTGTTTGTCCAGCTTGCAACTTTGAATAGTTCTCATTTATCGATTGCCGTCTCGATCGATCAGTTCCATTTAGTGTGACATCGCTTTATGCCTGAAATTAAAAAAATACAGTATTTTTAACACACTCTTTATAGGCCTAACATAAACAGTTTTAATAGGAGTATTCTTATATAAGTTACAGAAATGAAAAACATTATTCATCTTGTTATTTGAATTACTAGTCTTCGTAATTCAAACGAGTTAACGGACCTGAGCCGATAGGGAAGTGACAATTAGAGTTGTTTACGAATTGACCGGTCGTGATGGCGGATTCCGAGTATATAGGATACGAGTTCCAATGGTATATTTGTTTGTCGTGGTTTAAGACTTGATAAACATTGGTAAAAACGTTGTTGTTCCAAAATAAAAATAAATTAAGTGTCTTAAAAAAATAACAGATATTGTTTAATTTTTAAGTTATGCATATTAAGACAGAATTTTAATATACGCATATTCAAGGCAACATAATTGAATGACTAATAACAGTGAGTGTACTGATGGTTTCTCACTGTGGTGATTGCAAAAATAATTTAGTCTTAAATAAGAATGTAACGCATAATGAGCTATAAGCAGCAAGCGTCGGGAGCATTCACAGAGCTTACAAGGTAATCGAAATCCACAATGACTTTCCAACTTCACTCATGACAGAAAGCTACACTCACTCACGGAATCAGCCCAATCGAACAACCAGTATAATTAACTGCCACAAGAGAAACACGAGGGAAAAATCCGAAATCGCACATATGTGACCACATAGGCTATACATGTTGGCTCTGCCTGCTACAGATTTGGCTGCTTTTACCTTTTCTGTATTATAATTTTCCTGTTTTGTTAATCTTTTTCTTATATTTATCGGTCCTCTCGGCAAATGTTTTTCACTTCTCCAGGAATCAACCTACTACCTGCTTTATCTATTTTCGGAGATATTATCTAATGTTCCAAGGCTAGCCTTAGCTGCAAGGTGGCGGATAGCGAAGGGCCCACAGGAATATGGGTTAGCTGCAAATAAGGATGGCCCGAATAAGCGGTCCCGGACCGAGGCGGCAGCTCCAGTAGGGTGAGGAGGAATGACCATACTTGTTTAAAATCCACATCACCCGACGACGATGCTGTGGCATGGCTAGGAGTAGGAAGAACCTATGCCATAAACCATGGACAGATGAAGCTTTGGAGGAAGTGGGGAAATCAGCTGACCTGCAGCGTGGAATAGGCCTACCCGAAATAAAAAAAGGGGGTATGAAAGTTCTTTTTAGTGTAATGTGCCTGCCAATTGTGCTTGTTGTGGTTCAGTACATGATTCTGCAAGTCAGAGTGTTAATTAGATAATTCTTAATAGAAAAATGTAATGTTTCCACCATGACCTCTCATTCATTAACCTTAATATAGAAACCTTAAATTCTGGAAACGTTTTTGTTAAAACAAGTAACCCCTTCTTGACTACACCTGAATGTAAATCTTATTTCTATTGAATTTAATAAATATTACAACCTATCTAGTGGGCACCCATCGATTGCACCTGGTTTAATCTCTCATCCATATATTTCCATTCCACTAGAATGGTGGATGGCTAAAAACAAATCAGCCGACTTCGTTCTATATTAGGTAATTTCTGCGGTCAGTTTCACACATATACTATCCCCCCCGCCACTTTCTCACCCCGCCACTTTCTCATAGGTGTTCACCCGGTTTCTGCCACATTTGCGTTTATTTGTTTGGTGATGCGTTCACATATTGTACCAGATACTTCTATCAGTTGTTTATCCTGTATGTGGGCAAATGAACGTGTATTTGAAACGGTATCATTACCGATGATACAAAATCAGGGGATTGTCTCAGCTGCAGTCCTCAACTCCTTACCTACAACTTAATACCATAACCCATAACGGGTAATAAGTTATAAAAGAATGTAAATCATTTTCAAAAATTTACCAAAGACGAAACTGGTTACACAAAGATTTTCATACACAGCCAGTTGGTTACAACGACGCCGATTGGCTACGCGCTTGTGAAATTAAAAAAAAAGTTTTGTTTTGTTAAACTTGCTTGACAATGATATATGGCGATCCTGCTTCGACATTAAACGGGATTAATGACTTGAAACATTTCATGGAAAGTGAAAAAAATACGCATCTAGTGAAAAGCATATACGCAACTGTATCTAATTTCCTTTACTCAGTACCCATTTAGACAGACAGTGCGTAACTTAAAAATCAGACAGTTTTACTACCAAATTATGTCAAAGAACAGGTATGTGTTGAGGAAGCTAATTGATTCTATTAAATGTTTGGCTTAATTTTAGTTGCCTACCAGAATACGATGAAGCTCTGAGACCTCTAATAACACTGAAAATTTTTGTTCGCATAGTTATTGTCAGAGATTGACAGTGTTTTAAATCATTTTATTAAAACAGAACAAAATAAAAAATTAAATTACATTTATTCGAAAAATGTGCTTAAAACATGGGCTTGCATCTTTCAAAAAAAAAATATATGTGTAATATTAAAAACTGGAAACAGTAGATTGGTTTCAAAAGCAGGAGAATAAATAAAGTTACAAAATTTAAATACCTAGGTTACATTATAGCACAAACATAACAGAAAAAGGAGGTATGAAAAGAAATGAATGGAACTCGCATACTATCTAACTGCAAACATTTATAACGAAAAATTCATATGAAGAAATGCAAAATTAAGACATTAAAAATCAGTAATAAATCTTGAAGCCTGATATACATGTAACTGCTTGCAAGTCTTTTTTACAGAACAAATATTCAAAAATAAAGAAGAATATTAGGAAAAAAATTTTAATTTAGATTAAGACGAAATGAATAAACTTACAAACATTTCTCTGAACCTTCTATAGAAATTCGGAAGAGAAGATTAAAATTTTATTGACGTTTATTATGAATGGAAAACAAAACTTTAACGAAAATATATATTTTTGTATCTAAGAAACACGAAAACAAATTTTGAATGGCACAAGGAAATACAGAAAATGTAGAACAGATTCCAAATATAAACTAAGAAACAATTAAAGACAGTAATAAGTGCAGAAAAGTAAAAAACAAATTCAAACTGAAAAAAAGAACGACAGACAACGGAGGCGAGGTGAATTCACAAGGAAACAGATCAGAAGCCAAAGAACGAAAGCCTACTGGAAAAAGAGGAAAGAACAAAATGTGCAACGTGGTCCGAAATGGGCTTAATCGTTAAAAAATTAAGATATTGAACAGATTTTTTTTTATATAAACTACTCAGAACTGTCTATTAGATTCTATTTATTCTCTGCTTTAAGTAAAATGTTTGAAATAAGTGAGACAGACTAAATTGAAATTGAATTAGACGAAAGAACTGATTGCTCTACATTGCCACAATTAGTACTAATTATAAGATACGAATTAAAGGCAAAAATTCATGGAAGGTTTATTAGCTCGTAATTCTAAATGGTCACAAAGATTTAATAATGCCACTTTCAGTAAACTTAAAAAATTATATTAGCTCAATTGCCGCTCCACCTCAGATGTCACTAGTCCTACTGTTTCAATGTTTAGGCTTAAAATTGGCGAGATATTGTTTATCGGGTACAATATCCAGGCACTACAACCCGTTGTATCGTTATGGGTAATATTTCTTGCTCCAAGATAGTACTTTACGCGGAAACGAAATGTATTCTGCAAATCCGATCGTTACGGCAAATCCATCGATAAAACCGATGTCATAAGAGACGGTTTATACTCGCTTTCCTCCTACTGCCAGATGCTCTTTAATTGTTCGATAATTGCTTTACATTTTCTTTTCGACCTACGCGGCGAAATCGAAAGAAGGAAACGACGCGACGCCCACGTGCACTCGAGTTCAGTAAACTACAGAAATCAAGCCAGACTTCGCGGAGAAGTAATCCCCTAAAGAGTGGTGGGTAAAAATAAACACCACTCTCGCAGTAGGGCTTAGCGGATATTTTTGTTTTATTTCTTTTTCATCTTCTTTATATTTGGAAAAATTCGTATTAATGTTCAATTCGTGGTCTCAAGGAAACAATGTTTTAATAATAAAGCTCCGTGTCCTTAGTGATTTTATAATTAGCTGTAAGAAATATGGGTGTTTCTTTTTTATCTACAAATTACTTTCAAACGTTTGTAGTCTTTTGCAGATAAATAAAAATTCTGAGTCTTGAAATGGATGCACTGAGAATATCATGTAGGCAGGGCCTAACTTAACGATTTTGGCACCCTAGGCTGGTGAATTGTTTTCGCCATTTACCTTCCAACCTCTCAAACAACGAGTATTACTCACGATTTACTTATATATTATAGCCTACTTGTTATATAGGACCATGTGAGTCGTAAAAACAAAAATTCGTTTTGCTTCCATTTTAATAACGTACATTTATTTATCACAATATTATAGGCATACTAACAAATTATAAATCACGAGAATATTACGAAAGTCCATACTTTACATAAATTTTACATAAAATAAATCAAAACGCTAAGAACTAAAGTTTTTCAACTAATTTTTATGTCCATTATTAATTGCTGAAAATTTTTTTTTACTCAAATCTTGTCTTTCTTGCTTGTGCAGTTGTAAGTCGATGAACTATTTCATTAAAAGAAATGCTTTGGAGAAAATCATTTTTAATGAATAAAAGTGCTAGGGATTTAGTTTCTTTCTTGATCCAAGGTACACCTTAAATAATTGTTCGCCCTGATTAGGGCTGAACGATCTTTCTCCGCTACAATTTGTGACTACTATGCTCAAACAAATTCGCAAGGCGTCTTTAAAATTCGGAAATATTGATTCCACACTACATGATCTTAAGAACTTTAACAGTCTACATCGACCAGGATGCTTCTTTTCCTTTTGATTTGGTTTCCTAGTTTCGGTTTCTTCAATTTCAGAAAATTTATTTTCTTTCAAAAATATTTTAAAATAAAGATACTGCAGGAAACGATTGATCCAAGTCTAAAATATACACTTTCAACGAGTTGCTAGCTTTTTCATTTACTTTTTCAACATAAGTTTTTAATTGTTTTGTTCTATTAAATTTTTGCGCCCTCCAAAAGCTTGCGCCCTAGGTTACAGACTACTGAGCCTACGGGCAAATCAGGCCCTACATGTAGGATATACAAGCACAAATAGAGTCCGAAACGAAACGACTGGATTAGGGACATGATGAATGTTACACATGCTATTTGGAACAGATTAAAACAAAACAATGAATGTGGTTTGGACACTTTCACGAATAGGAAGAACTTCCAAAAACTGGGTACACAACAAAATTGAAGTGGATTAGTTGGAGAATCCAAGTGACAAACAAACAAGTTTTTGCGAAGAGCAGGGAAATTTAGTGCCTTGTTGAATAATATAACACCTAGGAAATACAGATTAATGAAACATATTGAAACGATAGAACCCTCTCAAACAGTCCTCCACCCGTCCGCCCAATTAGTCCAGCAGGTGTAGCTTCAGTCAAGGC